>OX439130.1:44127520-44475020 GCA_949318235.1 Ecdyonurus torrentis | reverse complement strand
ATAGAATTATTTAATAAATATATAGTCTCGTCAGTGGCGTATACTTTGTGTTTAATTTTGACAATTTCTGCAACATGAAATATTCACTCAACTCTGCATTGTTTCCTCTCTCTCTCTCTCTCTCTCTCTCTCTCTCTCTCTCTCTCTCTCTCTCTCTCTCTCTCTCTCTCTCTCTGTACGTGTGTGTGTGTGTGCCTGAGGACATGAATAAACTCACATCTACTTTACATCAAATAAATTCAAACCAATTGTACGTCGCTCAAGGATATTTCAACATACTACATACTACATACATATATATTTCAATATAAATCAAATCATATCAACGTGTGGAAAATGTCAATAAAATTTATTAATGTTAATTATTTGTGTAATATAGTACCTTTATATTAAAGCGGTAACAAAATAGTTTTTGTTTAATGTTTAAGCTTATTTTTATAAACTATATAAAACTATACTACAATTTTTTCCTTCCTTTTTTTAATTTAAAATGTTTTAACTATATAATACTGTATAAAAAAAATTTAATAAAAGTTTTAATAAGACTATAAACAAAAAATTATCTCGCCGTCTGCCTACACGACGCTGTTTTTTTGTTTTTTTTTTTAATAATTTTAGGTCAGTATACCTGCGAGATTTTTACAATGTGGGCGACTTTTTGAACAAATACCCAAAATGGTGTACCAGTTTGTATTATACAAAAAATCGATTGTTGGATTTTCAAATGACCTTGAAGTATTCTTAAATTATCCGGACCGTAGTTCGTTCTTATTTTTAGGTCCTAGTCACATCCCTACCGACTTTCTCTCTCACTAAATTTGTTTTAGCCATTCAAGATTATTCAGTGCCAAATACTGTAGAATGCAGACAAAATCCTATTTGACTTTTACTACCGTCTTTGTCATTCCAATGATTTAAGGAGGTAGTGGAGCGTAGATGGCAGCACGTTTTTTTTTTTTTTTTTAATAAGAATATCAGAATAATAAGAATATCAGCTGTTATCCGATCTGGTAAACTGTTTCTCATGTACAAGATACTACATACAAGATAAGGACACGCTCGACTAAATTGGGCCGCCGCGAAATTTAAAATGAGCCTCTAAGCCAATCCACAGTAGATGATACAGTAGTCCATCTCCTATACTGGGAATGTCAGATCAAAAAATGCGCCATAATTCCGACTGGGTGAAGCGGACTGAACTAAAAGTAACTGAAGTAACGTTACGCGTGTAGTTCAGCCCGCTTCACCCAGTCGGAATTATGGCGCGCATTGATCTGACATTCTCAGTATAGGAGATGGACTACTGTATCATCTACTGTGAAGCCAATCAGCGCCCGAGTTAAAGGTCACGTGATCAAAACAGACCAATCACAATGCCGCTAAAATTAACATGGAACAAGTTGGTGTCACTATTTTGTATGTAGTATCTTGTCATGGAAATTTCCTGTGCTGCCATCTATGGTCCCTACCTTCTTAACACGATTATAGATATACGTTAAAGTAACAGAACCATACTTGAAATTTTATGACAATATTGGTTGTTCTCATGGTAAATATTATTATCATATGTATATACATAGTAGGCATTATATAAAATGTTTAGGGTGTGTATATACGCATGACGTCATTCTGAGTGCTTTTCGATGCTCTTCTTGAGCAATGAATAACATTGCTCAGCATAGGACAAACTTAGTTTTTGGCTATTTTCTTTGAAAAATTAGCTAGTTTTTGGTCATTATTATTTTTCTTGCATACTTGAGGTACTAATTCAAGCTGTTAACAGCATCAATGCTCTCAAAAAAATTGAGAAGTATTTTTAAACTGGCAATTTTCCTATACTGGCCCATGTTATTTAGCGCTCACTTATGGCGTTGACTTTAACATGAATGAAACCACCCTTATAGAAAAAAGTTTCATTGCGATACAATATATAAATATCAAAAGTATTATACGTATATTATAATATTAAAATACATGCAATTACTTATTTACAGAGAAACAAACAAAGATAACACTATATAAAAATTACGTAGTATATTGTATAACTTTTATACCGTTTGTACATATACTGCAGTCATCTTTTATATGTATAAAAGTCATTTGTTCACGTATATAGAGAAATAAATAATTACTACACGAAGTTCTTTCTTAGAAAAAAAATACAATATAATTTTTCTCCTTTAACTTTGTTATTAAGAATTTTCTTTATGATAAATATCTTTAGAAAGAATGTAAACTTGTGTAGCATGTTAGACTGTTGATAATAGTTCATTAAAAATTAAAAATAATTGTAGAAAAAAAAGCAATGAAAAACGTTCTTAAATAATGAATTTTATATTGTGGTAAAAATTGATTATTTACTTTAAAGTGGTTGCAATAAGTATAAAAAGCTTTCATTCCAATTTTTATACTTTGATCAAATTAATTTCTTTGATTTAAAAGAAATTATATTAAAAATAATTGCTTTTAATATTTTTAATTAATATTATTATTTTTACTCTGCTAATATTATTGTTTTATAAAATTTCAATTCCGAATAATTGGCTCATATATTGCAATCGACAAAATGATTATAAATATAAATTATAAATATATATGACAAGACGAATGCTTGTTGTAACTCGTACTGTTATTTACTATGAACTGGCAGAGTCAATAAAAAAAAAAATAATTTCATATTTTATTTCTTATAATAAATAAATATATAATTTGTGTAACTTGTTATTAAAGGCTATTTTTAATCAATAATTTACAATTATAGATATATTTTGTATCAAAATACTGTAACATAGTTTTACTTCAAAGTTAAAAGAAAGAAATCGAGTATTTAGATTCATTTAATATAGCAATTTTTTTCACTGTTAATTATTTTAATTAAAACAAATTGCACTTTTTTTAACAAATTACCGTATACGTTACTGCATTCCCCCCCCCCCCACATATTATTGACAGTAAAATGCTAGACAAATACAATGCCACGTTAGTTAGCATATTTTGTATTTAAAGTGAAACTAAATAATTCACAGAAATAAAAGAAAGCAAAAATGTAGAAGAAAAAAAAAAAAAAAAAAAAAAAAAACTCAAGTCACAAAGGGAAAAAAAGTAATTATTGTGTTTCAAAAAGGAAATTCTATTACTTGGAAGAACATAAACAAAATTACATCAGTAAGTTTTTTTTTCTATGTTGTTTTTGTTGTTTCTACAATGTGATTGTTGAAATAATGATATTACACCCCACACTTTATTATAATGAAGTAATTTTCTTCTCGCGAACCAATTATATGTTCAGCTATATATACATACGTTTTGTGCAATGTTCTCATTACTTTCAATGTTTCCGCATCACAGCACTCGGTTCAAATAATATACACAATACTGTATAAGATACCTGACTCGTGAATACTATATACCTATGATACCTATATGATACCATAAAGGAACAGTTTGTTCCCAAGTAAATTCACATGGAGATTTATGCATTCAGCTGCAATAAAAATTTAAGTATACTGATCTCAAAAGTAATTAAGATTTTTTTTAAAGGCATAGAAGAGATTTATTCATAAAATTTTTTTGAGAGCAAAGTACAGTTTTTATTGCTTCTCAATGAAAAAATTCAAATAAAAATTCACTTTGTAGATTGATTTATTTACTTTCACTGGTGCATGTTATACAAAAACTTCAATTATTTGCAGCTTTAAGCGATTTTTTTTTGTATATCCATGATGCACCATTAAATAGTGAAAGCAAATGAATGTATCTATAAAATTCAATTTTTATTGCTTCTGAATGTGAAAATTCAAATAAAAATTCACTTTACATTTAGATTTATTTGCTTTCACCATTCAATGGTGCATTATAGTTACACAAAAACCTTGATTATTGAAGCATGTTTCTATATAATAGACGGTGTTAAATTGACAACTACAAAGTAAAAAATAACACTATGTGCATGACTATGCCTTACAATTAGTACCACATGAATAAAATAACATTGATGTATTACATTTGAAATAATAAGCAACTATATAAAATAGTATTGAAACATGAAACTCATAACTCATAACCACAGCTATTTGTTAAAAAAATAAAATGAGGTTATTGTCATTATAAAGTTCCGAACACATAGCGAACAATTATTGCTAAAGGAGCTTATCGGTTTAGCACGCGGGGATACAAAGGTTCCCCTAATTTAACATTACGCTTTTGGGCATAAACTTTTTTTTTTTTTTTTTTGCGATTTTTGAGAAAACTGCTCCACCGATTCCGGAGAAATTAAAATGAGAAATACTAGACATACTTAATTTTTAATAATTTTTTTAACCGATAATCTCCATTGAAATAAAAATAAAGCAGCATTCACAAAAATTACTTCTGATGTCTAACATACAATTGAAAAATTTGTGCGTTAGAGATTAGAGGGTATTTGTGAATCTTTAGGTTATACGTTTTTATTTTTATTTTTTACTAAAATACTTTAATTTAAACTTAATATATATATTTTTTTTACGTATTGCCAATAATCCTTATGATACTATGTATAATTTTGATTTTTAATATTTTCAGATATGTAATCGTCAATAATATTATTTTGTAATTCTAGCCATATTTTAGTTAGGTGTAAGGTGTAAGATTAAGGCAGACATTTGTCAGGACTAAACCTCGCCCTTTCATTTTTTGCTTTTTTAAATGATTAATTAAAAACAAATATTTACTTATTAATTCAATATTTTAATACCCCCATCAAAACAAATTACAGAGGTAATCTGTAAATTTTGCATTGAGATTAAACATATATTTTTTACTGACTTTAAATTGCAGTTTAGTGTAACTTTTAACTTCACCGCAGAACTAATATATATATATATTATATATATATATATATATATATATATATATATATATATATATATATATATATATATATATATATATATATACACACACACACACACACATATTATATAAAGACAAACGTGATAAGACAATCATCATTATAACATAACACATTTTTGAAACTTTTTTTAAAACCAATTAAAATTCTTATCTATTTTAAAATGATAAACTTAAGCCATTTTTCTTTCTCTTTTTTTATCATAAGATATTTTTTTCATATAAAAAGTAATTATTTTTTCGATTACATTTCTTTTATATATTATATATATAAATGTATATATTATGACATATAATCTATAAAAATTATCTTCCAATTTTCTCCTTTGACTTTGATGTTTAAACTTATAACCTGCGGAAGTAAAATTCAAATTGCAAGAAAAAAAAAAAATCCTTTTTTAATATAAAAAGAATATAAAAATTATTTTTCATGTCGCTAAAAATTCTCAACTTAATTCAGCTTCCTTTAAGCTAAGAAATTTTTTTTTTTTCCCTTTTCCTTTACATTAAAATATATATAAATAAAATTTATAGTTTAAAATATGAGATGTGAAAACGAGTTATTTTAAAATAAATTATTATATAATATTATTACTACAATTAATTTTAATAATATAATTTTAAATTTTATACAATAAAAGTTTTTTATTGTATATTTTTATAGTATATTTCATAAGTTTTATTATACTAGTAAAAAATAAAAATAAAAAAAAAGAAGAAGAAATATAAGAAACAACACAAGAGAGTAGAATATTAGTATGAAGAATATTGCAATAAGAAATAACATAAAAGTGTACTGCAGAAGGTAGTTTCATATTCTCATATTTCTCTTTCATAAGAACAACGTTTTTCTTCTTCCTTTCTTTCTTTCTCTCTCTCTGTTTTTTTTTATTCCCATAGATAGTAAGCGATATACATAATAGTAGTATTCTTTCTTTCGCTTTCGTACAACCCTAAGGTGAACAGTATAATATGTGTCCCAAAGTACACAGTAAGGCCATAAATAGGTCCAAATGTCTCGTTTTGGACGTTGCAGATAACCTTCATTCACTCTGACATACTATATATATGGTGAGGGTTAAATAGAATAAAGGAATATTAACATTTTTTTTTTATAAAAGTACTGTATATTTTTATGCGTGGTCAAAAATTTATATCGCGCTCTATTTTTAGCACAAATATTTTTTATGTGTATATATTTTTAAAAGTTTTTCAACGTCTTTGTATGCATTTACTGAAATAAACTATGGGTTCAGTTCAAAAAAAAAAAAAAACTTTAGTTTCCTCAAAAGCGTTAGGAATCCTATAAGGCTTTTCGGTGACGTACGTGCTTTGATATGAATCGCACCCTATATATAAAGCAGGCATTCTACACTCTATTCTAGAACAATAATACTCGACTCTGATTGATTCATTAATTTTAAAATATTGGATATTTTCATATACAAAATTTGAATGTTGAAACGTTTTTAACTTCTTAAATTTGTCACACTAAGTGGGGAAAAAATATAAACCTGGTAGGTTTCAGCATCGCTCCTTGTTTAGTATGTTTATTTTATTATTGAAACAAAAAGATAAAAATAATACTGAACTTGCAAACCTATAAAATGATTACTTGTTTTTACTCCAATTTTAATATTTAATAAATAAAACAATGGTCTTCATGAATAAACGATGATGTTTTACATCTTTTCATGTAAATAGATCTCAATATTTGTCAGTATTATTAATATTATTTAATTTTTAATTTTTGTTGTAGTGGTGGTAATATTTGCGCGGTCACAGTAATTTGTTTAATTTTCATGCCACTATAATGATGTAGAAGATTTTAATAAACCGCAGCATGTCGGGATTTCCATTTTAACTTAAATTTTAAATGGTTATAAAAAAATATAAGGCAATAATTTCATAAAATTTCAATTAAAAATTCTATTAAAATTATTAATATATGAATATGCTATGTTTTGTTATTATATGCAGCAATATATATATATATATATATATATATATATATATATATATATATATATATATATATATATATATATATATATATGACATGAAAACGTATCTGAAACATTCCAACTTTCAACTAAATACAGCTCACACCAGCAGAAGGGTCAATTATCGCTTTCATAATAACTCCAGATGAAACGATATATATTTAACACGATAGAAACGCAATAAATTCAACATTGAACTTGAAAACAGTTTTATTTTATGAATAAAGTTCTTATCATTTTCACCCTCTTTATTATTTTTTTTTTCGATCGCGATCTTTGACAGATAACCCCCTCGCAATCTTTCCAGCACATCTGTATCAACCTTTCCATCCTCCCCCCAACACCACTTCATTTTGATGAGAATTGAAACTGATGTCACATTGTATTTAATATATTTATATCTTAAAATTATTATTGATTTTTTTTTTATAATATCTCTTATCGAGACATGGAGATAAAGTATATTATTTAATATTTTAGAGTGATCATTTTTTTTTTTTTTTTTTTAAGTTTTTTTGATGTATGGTTGAAAACTTACATAATAATTTTTATAAAAACTACAGTAACGGAAAAATGTCAATTTCAATTTGTGAAGTAAAAGATAATGTATTTTAAATTACCAATGGAGTTTCAAAGATAGATAGAATCTATTACAAATGCAAGGAAGAATTGTTTTCTTCGATTTTTTTTTTATAAATGGATTATTTTTCTTTGTTCTGACATTAAAGTTAAACATTTACATAAACTTTATTATTATTATTACTATTATTCATATCAACTACAAACTTATAATGGGAAAAATGTAGAGAATATTTGTAATTTTTTTTGACTGTATATTTATAAATTATTCTATTCGTACAGTTTCTACAAAAATTTCCATAATGTGCACTGTGCAATTAACATTAATCATAAAATTAGTTAGTACACATTGTACTATAATTGCATAATCGTAAATTTATTACACTATTTTACACTAAAATTTCAGTACATTCAGAATTCGATAAATTCAAATTTTGTTTTACTATTATTATTTATTATTACTGTAGTTCTTTTGCATAATACTAAAATATAATACAATAGTATATGTTGCATTTTGAGATGTAAAATTTTCTTTGTACTTTGCGACATCAATCATTATGTACATACTGTGCAACAGTATAGATTGCGCACCATGAAAAATAATAATTTTAATACGTAGGAAATGTTTATAGTCTTGTTTTAAAAATAATGATCAGAGAATTTATAGTTGAAAAGAACATGAGATATACTGCAGGGCTTTGACTTAGAGGTATAAAGACATTTCCCCCCCCCCCTTTTTTTGCAGAGATACTCACAGATACAACTGTTTATATAACATTTAGAAATGTATAAAAATTTAAACCTATAAGGCTTCATGTTCATTCAATAATTTTTCCCTTCTTTAAAGTTAACTGCAATAGGTATCATAGCAAGGCGTTACCATTTTAATTTCAAATACATTACAAAAATATATATATAAAAATAAAACAGGGGTGTAGCTTTTTAATTTCAGAGATATAAGTCTTATGATAACTTCCAGAAATAAAACTACGAAGATTCAACAGTTAAATATATTTTTAAAGTAACTCCATTTTTTTCTTCAAAAAAAAAAATATTATTATTAATATTAATAAAAGCATTGGTCATTCAAATATGAAGATATTAAATTATTATATTTAAAAATATGTAACTTTATGAACAAAAATAATAAGGGTTTGTTCATGTGACTGAATTAAAATTGTTGGTTCAATTGTTAAGGACTACACATTTTTATTTCATGTTCGTAACTCTATGTACCATTTGAAAGTTTAGAGTACAAATTTTAAACTCTTTTATAATATATATATATATATATATATATATATATATATATATATTTATATATATATATATATATATATATATATAAATATATATATATATATATCCTCTTCCCTCTTTTTCGTTCTTTTCTATATGTATGTTAAAATTTATTCACTGAAATAAAATTTGAGGGAAAAAAACACACATTTTTATTCCTACACAGTTGAATTGAAATGGAAAGCTTGTGCAAAAGAAATCAATTTAATTTTATATATATATATATATATATGTATATATATATATATATATATATATATATATATATATATATATATATATATATATATATATATATATATATATATATATATATATATATATATATATATATATATATATATATATATATATATATATATATAAATTCTACAATTTTACGCTTCGCTAATCACGGTACAAAAGAACTTAAACTTTATGTCATTGTAAATTCACCGATGACAAACGTAAATGAAAGTTGATGTATGTATTGTTGAATGAAATATTTATTGTAATTCTTTTTATGTTTAGAATTTGTTGTAAGAAAAAAAAGTTATTGTTGTTTGAAGTGAATTTTTACATAAAATGTGACTTCTGAAATATACTTTAAAAAAGAGTTCAAAAAGAATTTTAAATTTTAAAATTATTGACATTTTCTTTGTGTATTAATTGAATCCCATATTTAGTTATTTTGAACGACAATATAGGTGACGTTAGAGGACGAAAAAATCACGTTTGTTGCAGATTATAAAGTAGTGTACATTTTTAATGGTTTATAATAAATTAAATTATTGAAATTATTGTAATAATGAAACTTTTTAAATATAGAAAAAAATAAAGCATACAATTGATTTTATTTTTCAAAACAAATCTTTTTATAATATACGTGTAATAATATCCCCATGTGTGTTAGTGGTATTTTTTATAGTGCTTTACCGTCATTTTATTTTCTTCCACCAAACCATTATTATGACTTATTGCATACACATTCATTTTTTTTCTTGTATGATTATTATTTTTTTAATTATTGTTTTTTATATGTTTTGTTTATGGTGGAAATGAATAAATAAATAATGAAAATATGATTAATTGTATTAAATAAATTTATATTTTCTGGGATTTTGATAGCTGTTAGCTTATTCAATGATAGCCAATGTATCTTTACAGAAAATGTTTACATACTTCATGAGTGTGATCGCTAAGATAGGACTATGAGTCTAACCCCGCGGTATTTGACTATATTGTAAATATATTATACTTTGTTAATTAAAATAATGATGTATGGTTATGTTTTTGCTTGAATATGCAATAAGAATAAAAATTTTAGAGGATCATGTTAATGTATGGATAAACTTAATGGTATTTAAAAATATATATTTTTATTATTTAATCTGCCCGGGACAGTGAAGAAATCGTATATTTTATTAGAAGTATTATTTTTTTTTAATATTATTATCTTCAAATTAAAAAAATTAAATATGTTAACAAATCAACAACAAAAATATTTAATATTAGAAACTATGAGAATTTAAATGTTTATTATAAAATAATCGTAAATTGAAAGACTTAAAAATAAAAGACGAAAGAAAAAAAAATTATTTAACGTTTTCAAATTAATAACACAAATAACAATTTAGATAGTAGAAGTAAAAAAACTGGTCTTAAAATTACCATAAATTGCAAATAAATTTCAATGAAATTGAACATTAAAGCTATATTACATTGGCTTTAGTCCAAAAATTATATACATATATACATAACACACAGGAAAATTTAACGCAGTTTTAAGTGCGCTATTTAAACTTCTTGTATATGTATGTGTGCCGGGGAGTATACATTTTCTATATTATATTATATATATCGTTCATCTTTCTAAAACTTTCCCTTTAGATTTGGTGATAATAACATTAGAATGATATAAATTAATGATCTAATTAGTTTTACTAAAATATATTTAGAAGATAATTCTGTCTACTTTTTTTTTTACTGCATCTTTGTTGATTCAAATTTAATGAAGAATTGAAATAACAAAAACAGTTTAATATTTTGACCACTTTGAACAAATGGATTTATATGTTATTGATGCAGTGGTACATATAAAAAGTGTGGCTTGTTTTTATAATGAAAAAAGGTGTAAATAAGCAATAAAATAACTTCTTTTTAAACGTATATATATACGTATACGTATATACGTATATACATATATTATATTCAACGTTGTTTTTTTAAATTGATTTTGAACAGTAAAGTTTAACAATTTTAAGCAGTAAATGATGAGAAATATTTAATAATTTTTTTTCTAAGTATTATTTTATATAATATATAAAGCTTATTGAAAAATTTTGACTAGACGCATCGGAAAATGTTTCATTGTTGCATAATAACTCAATATAAAAATTATTTTTGTATTGAACAAATTTAATTGAAGCCATCAATTGAAAAAGGTATAAACTGCATAAAATGTATGTATATATTTACACTCTTGCAATTACTTTAAATTATTTATTTTACGTCAATATGCAAAACATTTTATGTAAATAAACAACCTTAAATAAACATTTGAATCAAACCGTTATTTTAAAGCTAAATAAAATAGAGTATCGATTAATACGTATTTATATAAAATAAATGTTGCTGCAGCATTTTTTTTTTATTTGTGTGAATATATATATTTTTTTCTGTTCAGATAATAAATAGCGTATTTATATCTGTATATATAATCTAAACAAGCTATTTTTAGACCTATAACCAGATTTACATGATTTTTTTTTCAAGCTCATTCAGCCTTTTTTTTTTTTTTTTTTTTTCTTATTTTTAAATCACACCTTTCAATTTATCTAGTTGCATTTTATCATTGATTCCCAGGATTGAATGTACAATGTATAGTTAAATGATTTTACGTTGTGGGGAAAAAAACGTAGCTATGATATTTTCAAACCCCTTTTTTCATATAAAAAAGTTTTTTTTTTCTTTCCTTATCACCCTTTCACGCGAAAAGATTTATGGTTATAATCTTGTTGTATATAATACGTTTTAGATTTTTATACTGAAAATATAGTTGTATGAATTTGATTTTTCTCTTACTATACAGTACAGTAAGAATTTCAATTCATGTACGTATATTTTTTATTTAAATATTGATTCTCATTTATTTTAAAGTGAATACATTACGTACAATTCAAATGATAGATATTGATAATGAATTAGCATAGCCAAGAGGCATTTAATGTAAATAATAATGTTCTATTATGTGAGATAGAAAAAAAAGAAGTATTTATTTCTCGTGAGATATAATATCCAAATGATTCTTTTTCTCTTCTTTTGTTTTCAAATTTAATTGGTAATTAGAGATATTGTTTGTTTTTTTAATGTTATTTGATTTATTCTGCTTAACACTCCCCTTATATAAGTGGATTCTATAGCAGTGACAGAAAGGCGGAAATTGTATTAATCTTTATTACAAGGAAAGTAGGTCCTCATTACTCTTACAATTAGTAATGCAAGGAGATAACTTATGAAATCTAAAGAGGATTTCCGCTGAAAAGTACTGAAAAAATAGTTTATTTTATTTGTATCTCATGTTATAGCATGAATGTTGAAATTGCATTCACATTGGAAATTATAAATTCTTAAACCTAACTATTACAAACTTTTTTCTTCTTCTTCTCCTTCTTCTTCAATTTTTTGCTCTAAAGTGATTTTTTTTTGTTTATTGATAATTATTTTTCAGTTTGTTGTTTTATTACACTTTATCTCCTATGTTTCGTAGAACATTATTGCTCTGTTATATTACGTAGAATAATATTGTCATATACGTAATGATTTATCAATAAATGCAATTTCATTTATTTACGAAATCTTATGATTTAAGAATTGATGTAATTTTTAGAAATACCAATTCACAAACTTTCGGTTTTCTAACTTTTTAATATGTTTATCATTACAAAAGATTTTTCTCAAGCAAATTCTTAGAAATACTTGTATTGGCTGACTTTCCTCTATCACGTTCTCAAATGTTAAGTATATTAAACAATAACATTTTAGTATAATATATAAATGTTTTTGCTATCAAAATAGTTCAATTCATATCAAATTACTTATAACTGAAACTTTTCGTAAATTATAATACAAAATGTGTGGGATGAAAACTGATTATCTGAAGACTCTTACACATAAAGTTTAAAATACAATTTAATAATGATAAATTATTTTATTGACATAATGTTAATTGTTAATAAATTACATGGAAATATACCTTTCATGACAGGATGTGCTTAATGTTTGTTAGATTTTAACATAGAGAGAGAGAGAGAGAGAGAGAGAGAGAGAGAGATGGGGATATGTCAAGTTTATTCTCATCAAGTTTTGCAGCTTCTGGTTGTCGTTTAAGCCACAGAACTGTCACTTTCACGTCATGCTTTCGCATAGCTTTTCTACTCTCTCTCTCTCTCTCTCTCTCTATTTCTCTCTCATGCTTTCAAGTATAATAGAATAAAAACTTAACTTCCTTATATACTTTACATGTATGTTTCCTTTAAAGTTCTCTAGCTTTTACTTATTAAAGCAATAGTACAGTTTCAAATAAATTTAATTATAAAATTAATATAATATTTTATAAAATATAAAAACATCATCGTATAGGTTTGAAAATATGTTAATAATATTTTTAAGTAAGTGATCAGTTTAGAATATTAAATTACAATTGTAATTTTAATGTAATTTTATGATGATATGTTCTAAGACTTCAAATGTTGTTAAACTATTTTCTCTCTCTCTCTCTCTCTCTCTCTCTCTCTCTCTCTCTCTCTCTCTCTCTCTCTCTCCCCAATGTAAGTGTGTACAAGTTACAAAATCAACATTAAATTGTAAATAATATGGCTTCGTATCATTATTGTTTATTCTCTTTGTAATTTTAACATTTATAACTTAATTCAATTATTTCAAAGTTATAAGCTATATGTATATGTTAAATTTATTTATGATTATATTTTTTTACTAAACAGGATGCTTGTTATTATTTAACATTAATTTTTTAATATGAATGTATAGTACATAATAAAAAATATACACTTCTATTAATTCAGTTGCATTTAATTTTAAAACTTTTATATTAAATTATTAAAAAAAAAAAAAAAAAAACTCTAAAACTGGGGATTAGAGTTGGCTTCTTTTAATTTTTTTTTTAACTTTTTAATGATTGAAGACTGCATATTGGGTAGTTTTGTTATTGTTGCAAACTTTGTGATGATATTCCTTTTGTTATTTTAAAACGAAGACTTAAAAAAATATTAACATTCACAGCAATAATAAATTGACTATAATGAAAACTTTTGCTATCTTTTCTTGTCACAATTTTTCTAAAAAAAAAAAAAAAAAAAAAAATTTAAAAAAAATTTTAAAAAAAAGCAACAGTCGGCACTAATTGTGAAAGTATATTAGATTTATCTAGAAAAAAAGGGTGATTTTCTGTTAAAAATTTATGTCATGAATTAATATAATTATATTTTTATTATTTTTAATTTAACTTATTGAGGGGTATTTTATAATAAACTAATTATATTCCCATTAATCATTTTTATTGAGATAGAAAATTTGGAGTTAGTCATTTTGTGTTTTAAAATATTAATTATTTTACATAATATTTTATCCCTACATATACAACCCATCCACCTCACCAATTTATATTTAATTAGTGAACCATTTTATGTTTTTGTTTGTTTATTTGTTAAAAAATATTATATACATAAATATAAAAAAACAAACATTATACATATAACATTTAAAATAAAATTGCAATAAATTATTTTATGTTATATAGTATATTAAAGTAACATTTTGATTTTTTTTTTTCAAATAGTATATTTAAGCTTATATAATTATTTTTAATTTACATGCAGTTTTATATGAAATGACAAAAGAAAGGCAATTTATTTCAACTTCATTTCTCTTTTCACTATTTCGCCCCCTTCTGACCTGTCTATTCAATATGTGTATAGATGGATTTATGTATAACTGCGTGTGTTATATGTATTATATTGATAGAAACAGTTTTGAGCGGATTAATATACATACATATACACAAACACACACACACACACACACATATATATTACACACCATAACATATACAAACAAAATGCTGTAAGCGAAGTAAAGCGATTTACTATATGGTCCAAATAACACATATAAAAGCTACGTTCTATGCTATACTAAATTTGTAATTAATATTCAGACAAGTTTCCTTAATATTACATTATATTCAAAATATCAACTCCTCATCGTAATCATCAACGTATAATATAATATTTTTTAGCTTCAATGGTTATTACATAATTTAATTAATTTTAACTTATTTTATGCTCCATTTATATATAATAATATAATGTTTAGTAATATAAATTTAATGTTAAATTATTTGCTTTATTCATATTTTATAGGTGGCCTTTTTATTTTATATGTTTGGTTCAAATTATATTTATGATTTATACATTTTTCTAACATCTTACTCAGTATTTTGAGATACTAATTTGAGAATCTTGTAAAAAAATTAAAAAAAAAAACGCATACTTATTCTGAAACTGTACCATTCGTTATTTTGCTCCCTAAACATCTATTAATATCATTATGTAGCAGAATAGATGACTTGCGTTAGAGAAAGCTCAATGTTGCAAATTGAGAAAACCAATAATACACGATTTGAATTCGATAAAGTGATAAAGTTGTTTACCTATGATTGTTTTTAAATTAATTCAATCTCTAATTTTGCAAATATTAAAAACTGTTTAATATAAGCTGTTGAAAGTAAACTCATCGAATTTTCTCAGGATTATACTTTTTTATATTTTTAACTTTGAATTTGATTTTTTTTTTTACTATTCTAAATTGATATTTTTTACAATTTACCTTAGAAAATTAAACCTATTTAACAAAACTTAACTAAATCTTGTTTTATAAAAAAATTGGAAAATGTGAAAACTCCCCATCTTGAGAATACTTTAAAAAAAGTTAAATGTTCATTATTTACAGTACGTCCATATAAAAATAAAAATATTTATTTTTAAATTTAAAAAATACGTTAAAAATTAATTTCATTCTTAATATTTTACGTAAAAAAAATACCGATAAAATAATGAAGATAACAATAAAAATAAAGTTAAAAACTTTAAGAAAGTTATTAATAGAGTTATTATAATATAAATTTACATTAATATTCTTAAAACAAAAAAGTTAAGTTGACATTCTTCTGCATTAAATTAATCACAAATAATATTTTTCAAGTAGGTCAACCTTTAAGTTTTCTTTATATTATATTTGCTATGTTTAAAACATTGTTATTTATTATTAAAACGTTTTTTTTTTTTTTTTTTTTTTTTTTTTTTACTTTTTACTTTTTACAGGAAAAAAAAACGATACATGAAAGCTTATAATAACGTCTTTCTCTGAAGTTTTTTTTTTCTTTTTTTCTTTTTTTAACTATTTCTTTAGTCTTTATCTTTCCGATCTTTTCTCACCACTTTACACCTTTAGATGAGAAACTTATGGAATCTTGATAACATTGTTCATTAAATACAATGAACAGTATCGTCGCATGATTATAGAGTGTTCAGTTCAGAGAGAATGAAGTATAAAAAATTAACAACACATTTTTTCAACGATATAAAGTTGAAGTAATAACGATATATATAACGTAATAAATAAGTTATATTTTTTATACTTAATTGTAACTTAAAATAATACGATATTAATTCTTAATTATATAATATAATAATTTCTTCTTTATTTCAATGGACCATTGCTAAAATATCTCACATAAAAAAAATTGTATATATATAACTGCATTTTTTTATTGGTCTTAAATTTTTGGTATCTTTATAATAATAAATTTGTAGAAAATGTAATCTAAAAAACTCAGGGTTAAAAATAGTTTTTTCTCCCATAGTTAAAATTGTTGAAATTCTCAGTTATAATTTGAAGTATGCACGCAAAGAAAAAAAAACTTAATTTATGCTGCATTTATGTTATCGTTGCATAAATTATATTGTAATGAACAAATATTACTGAAAATAGGCTAGCATAATTACTATGTATTATTTTTTTTTGTACTTACAGGAAAATTTTTACAATAGTCGGTTTTGAAAATTGCATCTATATATTAATATTTTAGAAATCTACTACTGATCAAAATATCAAAATATTGTGTTCATTTTGACTTAAGAAAAGTACATATTAACTTTTAAATTAGACACATCTTTAAAAGCAAATGTTAAAGACTTTATAAACTCCTAAATGATTAATCAAAAAAATTCCAATGACAAGAAGTGTAAATTTAATTTTATACATTTTCTTATATGCAATTTTAATTATAATGATTAACAAAATTTATTTAGTTTTAAAATAATTTATTTCAAGATGACATACTCAAATATTATGTTAACTAAATCTAAACTGCTTTATATAACATACATGAAGATATTTATTTACAATGTATATATTTACATTTTGTAGCAAGCTGAGTAATATATTTGTACATTATTAATATTTGCAGCAACGTCAAATTATATACAACAAAATTGGTTCTCTCTCTCTCTCTCTCTTGATCAAAGTTTATAATTAGTTGTGTTGTGATTATCACCCCCACCCCATTCTCTCCTCTCCACCTTTTACTTTGCAAGCACCACAAAACCAATGCAGCAAACTTTGTGGCAAATGTTTCGCGGAGAATTTTACACGTAATAACACAAAAACAAATACCACACCAAAATAATATATGTGTTATATGTTTGAATATTAATCTTAAATAATGTGGCAAAGTGTAATTTCTTATATTTTACCATCGGAATTACAAGTAAATGAAAACGTATTATGTATGCATACATGTATGCAATTTATTAGTAATATCAATTTTGGAAGAAAAAAGTCATCAAGCTTGTTTGTCAGCTCTCTCTCTCTCTCTCTCTCTCTCTCTCTCTCTCTCTCTCTCTCTCTCTCTCTCTCTCTCTCTCTAGTGCTTTACAACACGAAAAATGACGATCAACTAATGCATTTTAGATGGGATTGTACAAGGTATGTGAATAATCCTATTTATACAATAATTTTTCTTGCATCCAAAGATACGGTACTTTTCAGGGTAAAACAAAATTTACATTTTATAGGATTGAATTCTGGAATTGCTATTTAATTCCATCAGTTTTAAAATTGTCTTAATTTACTTAGTAATACTTTATTAATATTTTATGGTTAATTTAATAATGATAAAAGTATACAATTAAGGCAAAGTTACAAAAAAATCTGCTTTTATATAATCATAATATACAGTAAATTTCAATTATCAGATTTTATAAAGTAAATATTATGTAACAATAAAATGAAAATTGTTTCCTTTCCTCAAACAAAATATTGATTGTGTATAAAGTATAGAAAATGTTTTATATTATTGTAGAGTTCCCGTTATATTTTCTAACCATGATATTTGCTCTTTGAAGTTCATTTTCTATTATATTTGCTTATACATAAAGTATAATAATAGCATATATAAGTGTTATTGACCACTGAAACGTAAACAACATTTTTTTTTGTACTGTACTTTAAAATTTATTTTTATTTTTTATTTTTTTGAAATGCATATAAAAAATAACAGTAATAATAACTTCCGAGCAAAAAGAGAAAAAAAAGTTATTTTTTCCAACCAATATAACTTCCGTTTAACGTTGTTTATCCCTCAATGTTATGTTATTTGAAATCCATGCCATTTTTTTATTAATAAAAATGAGTGAATTGAGGTAATAAAAAGGTTGTAGGATCAAACAAAATATTCCCTTATATATATATATATATATATATATATATATATATATATATATATATACACACACACTATATAATCAATTTTTATTAACACATAATAATATAAATATCAATAATATCAAATTTTTTATGATAAAAAATAAATTTTAAAAATATGTATAATTTGGTTGCTGATTTACAAAATAAATACTTTTATTTTAGTACTGTACTCATTAATTATAAATACTAAGTTTTCGTTTTTTCATAATATATTATATGCTTTTATTAGTCAATGGCTTTATATAAATCTCTCTCTCTCTCTCTCTCTCTCTCTAATAAACGAAATTACTAAATTTAATTTTGGTACTATGCGAAGTACATGACAAATACATGAATTTTTCTTAATAGCTTAATGTGATAAATTTTGATCCTGTTGGGCTAACCATTATTTGCACTTTATATATAATTATATGTGTGTGTGCTACACTTAAGTACATAAATTTCATTGATTTTTGAGTTGGGATCAAAATATTTTGTCAAAGGATTTATGAATTAAAAAAATATCAACAAATTTCTAAACAAAGTATTTATTATTATTGTACTGAAATAACACTTTTAAAAACCATAATAAGCATTGCATTGATAAATTGGAACTAATTGCTAAAACAAAAAAATTTAACTTCTTTCCATTTAATTTTGTTTTGTTTGAGAAAGACATATATAAGGAAGCCAATTTACAGTGCATGTGCAGTAGACGGTTATGTTTGTTCTTGACTGCAATAAAAAGCAACAAATGTAAGAATTTAAAAGTTAACAACGTCCAGTTAGAAACTGTTTTAAAATAAAGTTCAAAGTAATAACAGTAACGTGAAAAAGGAGGGATCTTATCTGTCACAAAAGTTTACAAATAAAATTCTGCGTATTTTATTTTTATATATATACATAAATAAAAAGTTATGTACTATGAACATTTGCTTTTATTTTCTATATAAGATTTTCCAAAGCTTATTTTCAATCATCATTTTGGGCTTTTTCATTGAACTTTGAAAACTCGCGTTTTCAATTGTACAAAAGAAAAAAAAATCATAAATAACTAATGAATAAAGATACAAAAATGTATCTTAAAAATTTTCGAAAGGAAAATAATAATAAATAAAAAGCAACGATAGAACATATTGAACCTTTTTTTAAAGCTTTAATTTTCTTTAGCTATTAAAGACACATATTTTACAAAATAAAACAGAAAAATGTTGTTAATACTTTAATATTTGTAATATCAATAAAAAAAAAATAAAGTGTTTTGCATTGCTGCATTTTGGCTCTGTTTTGGTATTGCTGTTTGGATGTGCTATGTAATTACTTTTTTTTTTTTTAAAGGCTGAAAAATTAGTTGTTTAAATTTCTTTCTAAACTGAAGCAAACTAAAATTATCTTATTGATAAAATTATTAATAAATACAAAATAACATAAAATGATTTTATATATTAGGCTTGAATTAAATATATAGTGAAAAGCATTAGACATTTTGTATACACAAACAAACATTATAATCCCATTATACAGACTTATATACATAAAAACAACTAGAATAATAATAATAATAAAAAATTGTAATTATCTCATGATGTATATGAAAATTTTGTGATGACCTGCAAACACGTGACCTGCTAGTTGGTGACCTAACCTTTCATAGTTCGTCCACACCCACTCCTCTCCTAGTTGAACTTCTTCCAAGACAATGTTACAACCTAGAAAGGGCGTGACGAAAGAAAAAAAAAGTGATCACAATAAATAAAAAAAGAAAAAAAAAGTAGAAGAGGGAAAGAAAGGTTTCTTTATACTGAAAAAAAAAAGCAGTAGTGCAATATAGGATAAAAATGTATAAGCGTTCATTTATATATATGTATAAAGAAAAGTGGTCCATATATTTTATGTCATATGTGTCTTATGTATATATGGACATGCTTATGAAATTCTTTAGAAATGTAGCATTTTATTTCTATATCTTTCTATGTAGAATCAAATTGAATTTTGCAGATGTTAGTGCTGCATTGAAAGAAAAGAAAATTGTCACTTTCAAATGCATTTTATTGCATTCTGTGACATTTGTATTGTCATATAACGTCAAAATATTTCCATTTCTACTTTCATACAAATGAATAGCTGCTTGTATAATATAACTGAAAATCACAGCTTGAAATCGACCGAGTCTCTATAAGACCATTTATAAATGCGCAACGTAAAGTTATATACGATTTGTAAGTGATAATTCCAAAAATGCTATGAATAGTTAATTGATTATTATTATATATTTTTACTATATGTGTATACTATTATATTATGAAAATATCTGCATTAATATCTAAAGAGTTTTTATATTATTGATCATAATAGTAATAAAAAAAAAGGTTTACGTAATTTATTTTATATATTGATTAGTTTCAATCTGACATATAGTATTAAATCTTTTGCTAAATTTCAATTACATACTGAAAAATAGAATATTTATGTTATATATAATATATCTATTATTAAATTTAGCATAAATTATGGTATATTTTACAATAAATTTTATTTTAATTGCAATAGAAAAAATTAGACTCTATATTTTTTGTAAGTGCTTTTCTTATTTGCAAGATAATATTTATTTAATTATTTATCAATACACACGCAAACATTAATCCAATTACGTATGTGAAATATAAGGTTGTATAAAATATAATTCACATGAAAATAATTACATTTATTAACACATTGTAAAGAAATAGAACATGAAAATACTTAATATTGTGCAATCAAAGATTTTTTTTTGCGTTTCTTTAATCTTTTCATATGAATTAGTAAAGATATCTAAAAAAAAAAAAATCTTTTTCTTTTAATACATAATGAAATGACTAACCTGCTAAAAAAACGTATTATTAATATTTATTTTTATATCTCCTCACTCGATGATGTGTGGGGAGGGGGGGGGGAGGCTATTGCGTGCACTGGGTCCATACTGAAGCCAAGATGCACGCACTCTGTCACTACCCAAAATACTGTGACTATTTTACTTTATTTGGGCACTAGGCCCTGACCGTCTCCATCGGGGTAACGTCCTCTCCTGGGCGCGGTGGAACACTTTTCAGCGAGCACATTATTATTATTATTGATATAATTTTATCATGATTTTTGTTATTTATAGTATTTATATTTTTAATCTATTATCCCACAATTTTGAATAACAATTAAAATAAATATTATATTCTATTTTAAACTTCAATCCCAGACAGACTATTTATTTACACACACACATATATATATATAAAACTATTAAATTATAATTAAACCGTAATATTATTCTGCCATGTTTATGTAACAAAACAATGTTGAAATACACACCTAAATAGTTACATGAAGTTATTTTAAATAAATTTAAATACATAAAACATAGTGAATAATATAATTTTTTTTATATTTATACATAATAAAAAATATATATTATATAATATAATATATATTTTTTATTATGTATAAATATAAAAAAATATACTTACTATAATTTTTTTTAAACAAGAATTCTTTTATTTTTGTTATTCAAATATTATAAGTCGTAGTAAAAAAAAATGTAGAATATTATTGACATAATGTCTTCAATATAGTATTATATTAGGATAATAAATCATACATATAGAATTTCCTGTCCTTTTTTTATATAAGTTTTTTTGTGCCTAATAATAATCATGAAGTAGAATTGTTACTATCAGGCGAGAGAAAGAAAAAAATAGGGGTGTTAGAAGTACGAGTTACGAAGCGAGAGAGAGAGAGGAAAATTTCACACAGAGAAAAGTTTTAGAAATCGCGTGCGTGCCTTAAGGTTTGCGGGTAGATTTGGCTGAAACGGAACGAGTGCCGACCAACTAGAATATAACTGCTATACATTTTAAGCGCATTGGTTTTTAGCTGACCATGCTAATTCTTAGAGAAAAAAAAAAGCGCGAGGAAATTTTTTTTCCTGGCACACACAAGTATAGAGTGAGCACACGCGCACGCCTTCCTATGTGGTGAATCCCCAAGGGGGTTGTAGAACTCTGATAAGTTACCTTAGTGCTGAGCATACGAGAAAAAAAAAAGAAGGAAAAAAAAAATAGAAGGAAAGAAAGAAAGAAAGAAATAGCAGCTTCTCTCTCATGTTTAGGCATGAAAATTTGCATGAGCGTGTGAAGGATGGTACAACTTTTTTTTTCTACATAGACGTACGTATCTCCCCAGTGCATGGGCAAAAAAAAAAAAAAAAGAGTAAAGAGAAAGACCAGAAAAGAGAATGAGAATATTCGTCGTGTTTTTAGCCACATTTCACCAAGGGGTTCTTTCTCTTTCAAATAAAAAGAGAAAGAATAAAATAAAAAAAATAGTAACGATATAAAAAATTCCTTTGTGTATTTTACGTATTATATTTTTAGTACATACAACCAAGTGTACTTTAGAAGTTACTTTAGTTTTTAAAAAACTAACATAATTTATTATTTTTTTTCTCTCTTGTCAGCATTTTTGTTCGTTCTAAATACACTATGACTTCTCTCTCTCTCTCTCTCTCTCTCTCTCTCTCTCTCTCTCTCTCTCTCTCTCTCTCTCTCTCTCTCTCTCTCTCTCTCTCTCTCTCTCTCTCTCTCTCTCATTCTCTCATTCATTTTTTTAATAATAATAATTTTTGAGATAAACATAAAAAAGCAAAACACGTCCTATTTGTTCATACTCTGTAGTTATATTATATACAGTACACAAAAACTATAATAGGGCTTTATACTTTACTAATATTTTAAATTATAAAGTTTTTTTATAGAAGTTAAGTCTGTAGGAACGAGTGCAACTATTTTTTATCTGTTCACAATTACCACATTATCATATAATTAAGTTTAAATATGAACTAGAAGCTTTATTTATAATGTGCATAATGTTAATTTTTACTGGATTTGTTATAAATTATAATTTTCTTAAAATGTTTTCATTTTTTCTCAGTTAAAAAACTTAACGATATACAAAAAAAAAAAAAAATGCTTTTTATTTAAGTTTTACGCATTTTTTTTTCATTTTTTTTTAAATTCCTTATTATTTTAATATTTATGCATGATATGTCATCAAAGTACAGAAACACATTTTAATTAATTTTCAAAAGTTCCTCTTTGTTTACCTACATAAGAAAATGCACATCAATCGTCCTATTTCAAAGAAGAGTACTTTAATGGTTATATATAAGAGAAAAATAATAGATATTATTGAAAGATATAAGAAGCAGGCACAAAGAGCTCATCCTACAAGTTATAGCAACAGTATAGATCTTTTTTCTCTAAATCTTTTTTCTTATATATAATCTATAAATCTTTTTCTTCTAACCGGATATCAAAATCTTTTCTACTGGAAAATAAGAAAAAAATGGGGGTGTATAATATACTTTTTTTTCCTTCTTCTTTTACGAAACATAGTGACATTTTATAATACTTTACTTCCATTTCACCTGACCAAAAGTATTTGATGGAAAAATATAGTTAGAAAGATACTATTGTATTTGATACCATATGAAGAAAAATGTGACAAGATATGTTAGCTTTTTATAAACGGGTAAGTAAGGTAAAAAATAAAAATACATATTATAAAAAATTGAAGTCAAAGTTGTTTATCATCAACATTTTATGAATATTCAAACATGAGACATAAACAATTATAATATTTGAATGATATGGCTTTTTTTAACACTAAAGGTAACATGCAAAACATTTTCTAAAAATTTGTCAAGTGTTAATATGATTTTTTATGCTGAAATAAATTAATAAAAAAAAAAATAATAATAATAAAAAAAAAAAAAAAAAAAAAAAACTAAAGGTAACAAAATGTATAATTTTCTTTTAAATGTCTTATCTTATAATGATGTAAAAAAATAGCATCAAATTCATATAAAAACTTCGAAAAACCTCAGATCTGTAATCTTCTCGCTCACATAAGATTATTATTATTATTATTATTATTTTTTTTTTTTGCCATATTTGTGTTATTGTGCTATACACCAATCCCAGTCCCGTCAAGACATTGTCTTATCGACAGGTAAGGACTTTCCAATTAATGGAAAAGCACACACGGGCCGGCCACGGCCTAAGTACACAGCCCGGCATTCGCCATGACAGCCTAGAGAAACCGTGGAAACATCTAGGCAGGCTGGTCGGTGCAATCACATCAATCATGCACCTCCCGAATACTGTGCGTCGTCATGGAATGCATGTAAACATGCATCGTGCAACGTGTTGTGCTCTCACACTTCACGTACGCACCCAGCAGTGGCTCGAACCTATACTCGGTGAGGAGTACAGAGTTGCGAGTCAGCTGCCTTCACCAGAATATTTTATAAAGTCCAAATACAATTAAATTTACACTTTTACTAAAAATCTTGATAATGAAACATTGGAAATGTATTTTTTATTACCAAAGTTCCGTTACTGCTGTATTAGTTTTAAGAAAGGTGACATTTTATAATAATATTTCTTTCCCAATAAAGCTACTTTGCTAAAAAATTCAGCTGATGAAAAAATATGGTTATTGAATGTTATTTAAATATATATATATATATATATATATTTAATCACAAGTTATATAGACGTAAATAGAAGTAAATAGAAGAAAATGTGCCAATATATAAAGATTAGTTGAATTATTTGTTGTTCTAGAGTCGAGATTTGTACTCGTAAATATTAGGTTTGTATATACTAGAGTACACACAGTATAGCAATTTAATACATTGACCAAATACATCCGAGTGTATGTACAAACAGTAAACATCCATTTCAAGTGTTATTTACTCTTGCAACTGTTCAATGTTGACTACCTATATTTATATTTAAAATTAATTATATACAATTTTGATTTAGACCTTTTTTTTTTTTTTTTTTTTTTTTGAGGGAGAGGTTTGAATTAAAAATTAAAAATTTATATTTTATATTATCCATGTTGTTGATTTTTCCTGGTATTTTAATTAAAAATATATTGTTAAACATTGTTTATTTTTAAATATTAAAAAACAAAAAAAAAATATTATACTGTAGATTGGACTACACTTTTTGTTCTTAATTTATGTATAAGTTTAAAATTTGTATAAATTGTGCACTTTTTTGCTATATAAATTATCAAATATGATAACTTAAAATAGAAAGTGTTACTGAAAAATATATTAATTAAAAAATTTAATGTCAATTTACAACATAAGTGACCATAAAAAATTAGTAATTTGTCTTTGTCTTTGTCTTTTTTTTTTTTTTTTTTTTTTTGTCTTTTTTTTTTTTTTTTTTTTTTTTGCTTGCTTGCTTGCCATATGTGTTATTGTGCTACACTAATCCCATTCCCAGTCAAGACATTGTCTTATCGACAGGTAAGGACTTTCCAATTAGTGGAAAAGCACACACGGGCCGGCCACGGCCTAAGTTCTATAATAATAATAATAATAATTATTATTATTAAGTTCACAGCCCGGCATTTGCCATGACAGCCTAGAGAAACCGTGGAAACGTCTATGCAGGCTGCCCGATGTGCAATCACATCGATCATGCACCTCCCGAATCCTGTACGTTGTCGTAGAACGGTCGTAGAATGCATGTAAACATGCATCGTGCAACGTGTTGTGCTCTCTCACACTTCACGTACGCACCCAGCAGTGGCTCGAATCTAGAGGAGGAGTGAGGAGTACAGAGTTACGAGTCAACTGCTTTCACCACTCGGCCATACCAGCTCGATCAAAGTGTTTGCATACAAACAGCAGTTTAAAATATTTGTATAACGTTCTATGAAACTTTTTTCTATTGACTATAATATAACAATGTATAGTTTATATTGCTAAGTTTAATAATTATTATTATCAGACAAAAAAGTCCAATTATTGCACGAAATGAAGAAATTTTCAACATTATTCTGCATCCTCCTTTAAGAGAATGACATTTTTTTTCTCAAAGATATTTATTATATTGAAAGTTTCATATAGGTAATTAACCCTTAAAGAAGAGAATTCTGTTATTTATTATTATTTTTTTATAATAATGTAAAAACATACAAAAATGTATTATGTTTACTGTTTTATGACATGAAAAAAGAAGAAAAAAAAATCTTAAAATATAGTATTTTATTTTTAAATTAAGTATGCTTGAGATTTCATATTTTGATGTAATAAAAATTGGATACACAAAAACTACATTTATATCTAAAATAATCATCTTCAAAAGATAAAAACTATACATACATAAAAAATATAATAAATATTATTATATACGTACGTCTGTATTGTTGAAAAACATATTACAACAGTACCAAAAAGTTTCCCATTTACTGTGGAACAAAAACATATATAATCCTTTTTAAGCTGCTTCTGATACTAAGATTAATGTAACTTTAATTATGATACGTACGTGCTTTCATACAATCAAGCTTTTTCAGAATAAAAATATTTTGCAATGAACAAAAAAATATACAGCTTTTTGTGTATAAGAAGAAAAAAAAGTATATTATATTTTTTTCACTTATCATCATTTCACCAGATTATAAAGAAGAGAGGAAAAAAAAGTTTTTTTTATTTTTTATTTGTCTCTTTGCGCCATGCAAGAGAGAGAGAGAGAGAGAGAGAGAGAGAGAGAGAGAGAGAGAGAGAGAGAGAGAGAGAGAGAGAGAGAGAGAGAAGAGTGGACGCACTGAGTAGAAAATTGCTTTCATACATTGCTGCAATCTTGTATTAAGGTATGAACCTAGTAAGCAAAAGAAGAAGAAGAATAAGAAGCAAAAAACGAAATAAAAACGTTAAGTGTACACTGTAAAAATAGAACCATTGTTTTGAGATTTCTTTTTAAACTCAAATAATATAACATTTTACACTTAAATTTTTTTTAAATATTTGTAAATAAATCTTTTCAATATTGTAATTAAATGTTTTTAGGGGTATAAAATTTAGTTGAAAATTATTTATTTATCATTTTTATTTTTTTCACTGTGTTGTTACAGAACATGAGGAAAAGCGTTACCAGAAACTCATCTCTCGTTCTTTCTTTCTCGTCATTGACTAAGTGTATTGTAAAAAGTGGAAGAAGAAGAAAAAAAAAAGCTTCTGTGTTTCTTCACATTACCGTCTCCAAAGTACTAAACGTCCACTCACATGTACACATACACACTCACAAAACTTTTATACTCAAAATACCTACGTATAATTTTATAAACATTTTTTTCCTTCTTTTTTTTTTTTATATATATTGTACTCATTTTTTTTTTTTTTTTTTTGCTTCTGTGTATTTAATTCTTTTAATACATTTCATACAAGAAAAGCATTTGTTATAGTAAAATATATAAGACGCATTTTTCTCATATAATATTCATTTTAAAACTTTAGAGAATGAGTAAAAGAAGATTGTATACGTTAGAAAAAAAAAACTTTTGTCTCATTGAATTTTTTATTTTTAATAATAATAATAAACTTAAAATATATGTATAAAAATAAAAACCTTCCTTTTCTTTTAATATAATATATTTTTTTATATTCAAGGACCATATTTATTTTTTTCATTAAAAAATTGAATAATTATGTATAACGTATAAAAAAAAATATATGAGTTTTTTTTTCATCATTGGAAAATGAAGTAAATATAGAAATTTATTGACTTGTCAAATAATTTGTTCCAATTCAATAAATTGAGTTGTAAAACATGAAAATTTGGATGACGTATCGGAAATTTAATCAATTTTTGATCCATATGTCAACTTTCTCTCTGACATTAATTATTGTCGTAAAAAATTAATGAAGTCTTTTGTGTTTATTTCTTTGTCAAAAATGAAGGGCAAAAGTTTTTTTTTTTTAATTACCGTTAGCTGCTTAGCTGACAAATATATTTATGATGTAAAATATTTTGAGCACGATATGAAAAATATTAAACAGCATTTTCAAAACTCAGCAGCTCTTCTTTACAATAGCATTTGAAATTCTATATATCCTTTGAAAAATAAGGTAAGATGCTTTTTTTTTAAGTAACAAATGTTTAAAATCTTTAAAATTCTGCAATTTTTCTTTTACATTGAAACTTGATCCTATGTAAATTACTCATCACATCAGCGTAAAAACTGTACCATTTTGACGATTTTTATAACCCTCAAAATTACATTTTATAAAAGAGACGACACATTTGTTGTTTCAGTGTATATAGAATGCGCAATGCATATTTGCTCTCTAGCGAAAAGAAAGAAAAAAATGTTAAATAACCATGATAACTTAAGCTTTGTTGTTATCTTGAATAAAGCTTAAAAGTTTCCTTTTTCTCTAAGATTTTCATTGTGAGTCTTTCTTATTCCAAAGTTGTACAGATTTATAACGTTAGAATTTTATTCAAAGTAACTGCGGTGAGAGTTTCCTGTAACTTGATGTCGCAATGTAAAGAAAAATCTATTGCGAATTAAAACTAGAAATACAGTATATTTGCATACACAAGTAAAATATGCAAGTTTTATTATTATAATTTTTTGTAGTTATATAAACATGAATATAACATTAAGGTTTAGTTTGTATTCTATTTTTTGAAACGTATATAATAAAAATATATCTTTTAATCGTGCAGTTCAGTGTAAAATAACGATATAAATTTCAAAACAAAAGTTAAAAACGTGACATTTTTTTTTCCGTAACGCAGTGAGGAATTAATATCATAACCTAAACCGTGCGTATTGTTATTATTATTTTTTATATACATATTATTCAAGTTTTAAATTTATGATTTCACTTACCTGTATAGGGGCTTCCCCGCAGCCTCTTTGAACCAAAGAACCATGTAAACTCGATCTTCTCGCGTTACAGGTTCGATATCACATGGCATTGTAGCCATCCGACCCAACACTGCGTCAACACGAACAGTGCTCACTGAAACAAGAATGTTACAATTAAATTTGAAATTATTATTTCAATTTGTTAAAATCATTTGATAGTTGCATCTACACATTTTTTTTTGTTCCTCTACCTATTTAACCCTATTTTATATAAACAACCATAAATCACGTGATAATGCATATATTGCCGTTAGTAATATCGGAAATTACGTCGAGCTCCAAAAATCAGTAAATTTGACCTTAAAGTTATTAAGGAAGAAAAAAAATGCCGTTCAATTGTTTTGTTTAATTTGTGTCGTTTCAAGAAAACGTTGGTACACGCAAGTTTTATTTTCATCATAAGGTTTTCTCCAAGAAATCAAGAGATCTATTTTTATCCAGGTAAACAATACACTTGGGCTATTCTGTTTTTCATTAAGTCACAAGTCAACTATATTTTACTTTATGTTTGGCTTACACAGTTCTTTGTTTTCTTATTGCATATAACGAAATTGAGGACGAGAATAAGTTTAAAACGTTAAATGTTCTTAAAATACGTATTGACCAAAAAAAACACGATAATTTTTTAATAAATCAGATTTTTGATCTAAGTTTCTTCCAATTTAATCTTACAACATTTTATTAAACTTTTTTTCTCTGCATTTTGTGGATATTTATTTTTGCAATGAAAATCTAAATTTTACAAAAATCAATTTTAATAGCTGTTTTGCTACATATAAGTAGTCAGTCTTTTTCTTTTGTAAAAGAAATTAGAGGTAAAAAAAAAAATAAAAAGTTGAAATTTTAGTAAAAGTTAAGCGATTGCGTTATAAAATACTACCCGTTTTTATACAATTATCATTTAAAAAGTTAGCCAAAAATATATTACCCATTTCAATGTCTCGGACTTTAAAATCAATATTAGGACACGTATACATTATTCTGTACAGTATAGTACTTATATTTTTTATATATAATGTGCCTAAAGCAATACATATGAAATTGATATCGAGAGTTCCGTTCGAGGAAAGTATTAACTTTACATTACTTCTGAACTTAATATATATATATTTTCTCGGTACAACTTTTCAACAGAAAAAGTAATATAAAATTTTATGTTTGTAAAAAATAAAGTGTAAAAATTGTTAATTAATTATTATTTTATGACCACAATGAAATTTTATTTTATGTCGGCAACTATTTCAAATTAATGTTTTTCATATATATATATATATATATATATATATATATATATATATATATATATATATATATATATATATATATATATATATATATATATACAATATTTTTGTATGTAATCGTTTTGCTATGGTTGGATAAAATATTTTCTCATTAGGTTTTATCATTTAAATTTATGAGCTTTTTAGAGTAACATGAAAGCTGCTTTATATTTTAGTTTAAATAATTTTATTTATATATATAATATATTGCAAAACTAATATTTATTTAATATTTAAATATCATAGTGATATGTTTATAACCTTTGAGTTTAAGTTATTAAATTTTAATCAATCTTTATTAATGATAAGATCACTAAAGTATACAGAAATAAAAGATTGAAATATTTTCAAAATAACTGAAAATTAAATATAAAACCTCTTATACCATACTATATTACACTTGCGCCAAATAGCTCTGTAAAGACCTAACCTTTTTAACGGGTGAGACTTTATTTACAAGCAAGTCAGTCATGGACTAAATATACATTCCGGTATTTGCCAAATTCATACTGTTCTTACAATCATTACCATACACTATAGAGTATTAACTTAGAAGTTTATTTCACGTAAGTTTGTACTTTACCAGACTGTGAACCTTACTTGGGTCAATGTTGAAGCTTATTTTAGTTTTTAGTAAATCAAGTACTCAAGTTTTAAGTTACCTCTGACCACAAGAAATCAGCAAGTCGAATTCCAGTGGTTTGAATTTTGTGGCAGCTTAAAATGGAGGATCGTGTCACTATCTGGTAATATAAAAAGCCATGACAGTCTAAAGAAATCATAAAATATTTAGACAAGTTGCTCAGTGAAATCATCAGTTATAAATTTACCTATGAATTTAACAACTGAAAACTCAAATAAGCAAACACTAAAACAGTATACAAAATCTATTCAATAAATTTGTGTTTACAGAGCAATTTGAAAAGAGGACAAACTAAAGTTTAGGGGGAGGAGGAGGGGGAGGGATTGTGGTTTCTTTTTTTATGATTTTTAAGTTGGTGGATTTAAAAAAATATCCTCCACCCCCCCCCCCCCGAATCTTTTTTTTCTGCCTTTCTCTTCCTTCAAACCAATCCTAACTCAACAATAATTAAAATGCTGACTCAAACATGTTCCAATTTAACTTCCATTAATTTAATTTATTTATGTAGAAGTTAAGAAAATATTTAAAGTTTTTAGAGTTTCAGTTTAAGAAAGGGATAAAGTAAGACGAGAGAGAGAGAGAGAGAGAGAGAGAGAGAGAGAGAGAGAGATTATTCCAATTTCATTGAATAACTTTTTCCATCATTATAAGAAATAAAATTTTACTTTAAAATATATACAAAACTTTTGACTAAAAGAGAGAAAGAGAAAAAAAAAATACATTTTTTTTAGTTAATTATATTTCATGTCAAATAAATAAAATTGTGTCTGAAAAACAAAAAAGTTTCAATTATTTGTAAAAAACAGAGAAATAATAACAATTTAAATTTTATCTTGACATTGTCATTTAATATTAAACAAACAAAATATTCAAAACAAAAATTGATTTTAATTTTTATAAAAATAATTTAACATAAGAATAAACTGTACATGTAAAAAAGTTATAATTTAAAAAAATAAATCTGCTACAAAAAAATAATAATAATAATAAAATAAAAATAAAATCGTATGTTTTTAAATATTTTTGTATATTATTGGATAGAGTAGAAAATGTCAGTTAGGATTAAAACTTTTTACACTTTATTTTCATCTGAGAAAATGTTTACATTTTTGTTATTTTGTTTTTGTGTGTTATTTGTTTGTATATGTGTCCCTTCTGTTTTCAAGGGAAAAACGCTATAAAAAAATACTTTATTTGGTTTGTATTTTTTGTTTCGTTCTTTATATATATATATATATATATATATATATATATATATATATATATATATATATATATATATATATATGTTATTTAAGTAACTACGTAATGTTGAAAAATGTTATTTAGTTACAAAACTTGGATTACTCTCTTGGACTTAGATGTTGGGAAAAAAAAAATGATCGGAAAGGTTAAATGTGCGAGGGTGGATTTAGAAATGGTGTTTGTCACGATATACTTCTCTCTCTCTCTCTCTTTCTCTCTCTCTCTCTCCGTCATGGTTCGTATATACAACATAGTTACAGCGTTTTATATACAATTATAGCTACTCCTTCCGTCACGCAATTTGAAATTCTCTCAAATGTTTACACCTACAATCAACTTCGCAAAAAAAAAAAATAAATAATAATAATAATAATAAAAAGTTTCAAAATTATCTTAACAGTTTTATATTATCTCTAAGTCTGATTAAACAATTCTATTTCTCTTTTTTTTTTATGCGTAATAAAACTTTATTTTCTTTAAATAAGATAAGAATTTAAAGGAAAAAAAAAATATATATAAGATCTTTAAAATGGTTTTTATAGCCCCTTACATTTTTAGATCAATTTTTATGTTTTGTTTATAATAGGCACTTGTTATATGGACACACACTTTTTTACATTTACAGTTCAAATTTGTGCTAATAACTATTGCCATTGTACATGCGATACAGGTTACTACAATTAAGTTATTATTTCTAATAATACAATACACGCTAAAAATAGTTACTGTACTTATTTAAAGTATATTATTGAGTAGTAAGTTATAAAAGTTATATAAAAAAAAAGTAAAATATAAATATTTTTTTTTTCAAGCACCGGAAAGCGTATTTTTAAAAGTGGTGCCAAAAAAAATTCTTCCAATCTATTTAGTAATTATGTGATTAATGTTTTCATGTCCAATACTGTGATATAAATTTGTGTGGTGGATTTCTACTGAAAGTCAATTATTTGCATCCGATATTTATTAATTACTTAAATAAGTAATCTGATTAAAGTGTTTTGTGTTTTACAGCGTGTTGTTTTAAATGGAAAATAACAATTGAAAAAAAAAATGGTGTTTATTTTATTTTACTTTTTTTAAAAAGCAAATTACTATTATAACAATACAGTAGAAGTCAATTTTAGTAATGATCGCCCCTTGCAACATAGGCAATTTGCCCGACCCACTTTTATCTAAAACATGACGTTCTCCTTCTTTAAGCCAGCACCATAACGCTGCTATACCTATAGAGATAGTATTGTACAGTAAGATTACTTTGAGTACTCATTTGAACATTTTTGCAATATTATATTTATAAGCTTACTAAGTTTAAATTTGTCAATTTTTAGCCACTTTCCTAAAATATAATGTCATAAAAATAAGTGGCAAATGTTGCATACACTTAAAAAAATTAAATGTCAATTTTTATTAATTTCAATACTTGCACATTTATATTGCACAATTGCTATAAACTTTTCTATCATTGTACTTTTTTCAAAATTATAATAGCTTAAATGATATTATACAGATAAAATTTAGTTCCATTCACCCCTTCATAGTTACATTATGAGCCAATATGAACCAGGAATAATTGACAGCATTCTTAAAAAAATAATTAAGTATACTTTCTTTATATGCAAGATTTTTTTTTTTTTTTTTTTTTGCCATGTTTTGCATTTTTAACACAAATTAAAATCTTGCGTTTTATTTTAGGAATGCAAATTTACATTACACAAAAAATTGCAAAATTAGGGCATATGACTTAATATTATTTTTTCAAATTAGGGGGCAAAAAAGAGAGAAAGAAAGTAAATAAAACCAAAAATTAAAAATGAATTTAAATTTTGTACTCAACTTATGTTTTATTAACATGGTAAAACGTTGGAATTTTAAGTACTTTATTTTTTGTAATGTTTGCTTCTGAATGAATATGCATAATAAGTAAAAATATGTAAGCTTTCCTGTTTTACAATTAAAATTAAACGAAACATTCACTGCTTAAAACAATAAACAAATTTTTTATGTAATGAAATTTTTTAATAAATAAAAGTAATATTAATATTTAAAAAATAAAAAAAAATTCCCTGCTATATGTTAAAATATTGTAAACATAGTTGCACTCATAAATAAAGTAAATTAAAAAAACGAGAATGTTTTAAAACTCCCAAAAGTATAATTTAATCTTTACATTATAATATATATATATATATATATATATATATATATATATATATATATATATATATATATATATATATATATATATATATATATATATATATATATATTAAATACACTGTATAAAATATTTTATAGAGAAATATAATATGGAATACAAAATCAGTATGCTAAAATAATTTTTATGATAAAAATTAACATGAAATTTTAATTTTTATTCGCATTTAAATTTATTAATAAAAATATGATACTTGTGTATGATGGTTATACGACTTGATTTTTTTTTTGCGTCCGTACTATGCTCTCTCTCTCTCTCTCTCTCTCTCTCTCTCTCTCTCTCTCTCTCTCTCTCTCTCTCTCTCTCTCTCTCTCTCTCTCTCTCTCTATTTCTCATAGTTTTGCGTGTAGAAGTGAGTGAACTGAACTAAAAACGTTCTATATTCACGTATTTATATATACAGCGTGCATCAAACTATACTTTTTTTTTTACCCCTTTGCAAAGCTTACTGAAAAAGAGAGAACTAGAATACTGGCTAAACAGGAGTCAGCAAAGCACAGAATACATGAATTTCAAATTTTATAAAAAGTAAAGACGAAGGCAAACCGCGAAATGACCATCCGACACGCCATAATATACAGAGAGAGAGAGAGAGAGAAAGATAGAGAGAGAGAAGGTGAAAAAGAATGTTCAGAAAGGGAGAAACCGGGTGAGAATTCAAGATAAAATAAAATTTTATGGTAACATTTTTACCTCTAAAAATTTATCTATGTGTTTCAAGTTATCAGCAACTTTCTAAAAAAAAAAAAAAAAAAAAAAAAAAAAGCCGACTGAAAAAAGTTTACCGCAAGTGCTACTTAAAATGGTGACTACGATTATTTAAACTAACGTTAGAAAAAAATATACATATAATTTAATGATTTACTTTAATTTTATATAAAGTTTATTCACCTTTCAGCTATATATGTTTTTTTTTAGAGAAAATACTTTAAAATTTAAATGAGAACTTTCATTAAGCTTAAAGGTAGATAATTTAAAAGTTTGAATAAAATAGTTGTTTGTTTTCTTTGCGTGTAGAACGCATGCTAAACAAACTTCTAAGTTCTTAGTTAATGTGACATATTTCCCTCTATATTTTCAAGCACATCCTTACGAATTAATGTTTCATAAATTTATATACACAAATAAATAAATATATATTTAAATTAATCATAACAGAAAAAGTTATAATGTTTAGAAAAAAAAAATCTGCCCTTCTAGTAATGGAGAAAATCCACAACTCATATTTATAACTCTTTGGTAAAAATGCTGATATTTGACTTTAACTACACTCTGGCCAAAACAAGATCGTTCCCGCCAAAAGCTGTATCCGCGGTGCTAAACCAATCAGAGAGCGTGTTATAAACCTACTAGCCAATCACAGTTGACTTTGCATTGTTAATTACACTGTATCCGCTCGAACTAGCATTGGGAGAAGTATATATTAATAAGTAACTTTATAAAGGCGTTGTGAGGGCCTGACAGCCCTGTTTTACAAAATCTTGACCACAAGATTACACGAGAAAATTACATAAACAAAAAAATAGATACAACAATAAAACATAAATGGCTAAAATTTTTGACATTTGTGACATTTGTGATATTTCAACACAATTTTGTTTCTTAAAATGTTAAAATATAGACCAGTATTTTTATTTTTTAGTATTCTTCAAGTAATTTTGCATAATGTTACATCAAATTTCCTGTAATTTTATTACCTGCAGAGAGAATAAAATTTGCATCATAGAAAAATTTAATACACATAGTTTTTGCATCTTTCGTATTTTTGAGTTTCATTCTTTCTGTTTAGATGCAAATTGTTTTTAGAAATCAAAATGCATCAAACTCGGCCATAGTTAGAAATATGATAAAGTTTGACAATTATCTCCATGTTAATACAGTAGGTTTAGAATATGAAACTTAATTTGTTCATTGATTCCTGTGAAGACATATTTATTAAAACGGGAAATAAGAGTTATATGTATCTATATTTGAAACTTTGGTACTTTTTTCTTTAGGTTTACATGATTGAAATCACTGAGTTTTAGACTCCTAAAATTATTCTCTAGGTGCTCGTCTGATATTGTCATAATATAATATGACATTTAATAAAAGTATTCAAGTCAAGCAAAAGAAAAAAACTGTCTACGGATATAAGGTTAAAGTAAACACTTTGAGATTTCAGTAAACAGGAACATAAACATGTAAAATATCGTAATAAAACTATGTCTGTATATACGTACGCTTATTTTTATTACAAGGTAATATTTTATGTCTTTAATGTTGTATAAAAAAATTGACATAAATTACACAAATATATATATTTAGCATGTAACGAAATGTTTAACATAAATGAGGATTCAGCTTCAAAAAAAATATATATATCAATAATTCATGGGAAAAAAAGGTAAAATGTATTACTATAATTTTGTAAATTGTTGAAAGTAATATATCAACGAAAATATTATATCATTCTTATAGAACTAAATACATTAAGAAACTGTAATCTTTATTCAATATAATTAATTTTGTAAATGTCAGACGACCACCTTTCATATATATAGGCTCAAATAAAATCCAAATATTATTATTAAATTAATATCAATACATAATGCATAAACTAACGTAATCAGGTTCTTGCAAGTTTTAATCCATATTGATTTACACAAAATATTACTTTCAATCTTACGAAGGAGACATTAAATTATAATAGTAATCATAGTTTGTAAATTTAAAAAAAAAAAAAAAGTTTCAAATATAATATGGATTAATTGAAATACAAAATTTAAAGTACAATTATGTATAATAAGCCTTCCACTTCGAACTGTATTTAAATGGTTAAATTTGTAAAAAAAAAAAAAAAAAAAAAAAAAAGTTCTGGTGACTATAAAGATTATTTTTTATATATTTAAATACAACATTTTCACCAGACAGTTGAAACATTCTCTCTCTCTCTCTCTCTCTCTTTCTCTCTCTCTCTCTCTCTCATTCACCCCATGTCAACACAAAAAGACAGATTGGGGGAAAATGATATTAAAAAAAGAATCTAAAGTTGACATATTTTTAAATAAGTTAAAAACGTAATATTAAAAAAGTATACAATTGTTAAAATATCTACTTTCATAAGTATAATAAAAAATATATATATTTTTTTTCATTTCTTTAAAGTAAAAATATTTCTGCTTGAAAAATTGCATAATAAAATAAATATGAAGGGAAAAAAACTGCCATTTTTATTACATATTATACTTTCACTTTTTTTTATATGTCAGCATAAAATTTTTCTTTTCTTAAAAAAATAAATAATATAATGATCAATCATATAAAATTAAATGCCATGTCTTTTTGGTATGGAAAAAATATTATACGTTAACAGTACACGCGATAAAAAAAAGTTGAATTTTTAAAATCACGCCAAAGGAATTTCATGCTGAAATATCCTCATCTACCATCTCATATAAGTAAGCATGTTTTATTAGGAAGTTGTTCTCTATGTATTTATAAAATATGCTGCACATATTTCGTATAAATTTTAAGCATTTAAAAAAAAATGTATTCATATATTGGTTCTGTTTTTAAACCAGTTCTGTGTGAGTATTATATACCCACTGCACTGGAAATACACAATAGTATAGTAAAGGCTAGTATTTTAAAACTGGTACGTAATAAGCACTTCGTACATTGTCTCTAAACATTCATATTTATTACATACAATAAATTCTACTGCATAAAGAGAACCTCAAATTATCGAAAAATCAAAACTAGAGAAAATGCTTACTCTCCACCAGTGCATGGGTACTGACTGCTTCTGTTTACTCAAAATGCGGAAAAGGAAGTGCCGGAAAAGGAAACCACGTGAGGGTAAAAGTGGGAGGTAGCTCAGGCCTAGCTTGCTGCTGGCACCAACTTTTCGCCCACTTTTACCGTCACGTGGTTTCCTTTTCCGGTCACTTCCTCTTCCACATTTTGACTAAACATAAGCAGTCACTATCTATATACTAGTGTAATAGGCAAGGTTCACATATAAGAGGTTAGATGCTCCGGGAAAAGTTTTGGCCAATGTCACGCAGCTTAAAGAAATTCACCATAGACGTCATATTACCACTTGAAACTTTGTTCACCTTATCAGTGACGTAACTGGTGAACGGCATCGTATTGGCTTAGAACCAAGTATAATCCATCGCAAAATGAAATCGAGTGCGCGAGTTTTGTCCTACGCTCAACCTCTTTATTATATGGACCATGTGCAATAGGTAGAGAGTATACTCTACAATGTATACGGAGAACCAATGTATCATTTATTCTTATTTTACTTCTATCAACACTATATCCCCTATAAGATTTAATATTTAGTAAAAAATAAACTCATTATGACATTATTTGGTTCACAATCAAAGAATTAAGTAGATACACGCTAAAATTTGTGCGTTGAGAGTAAATATTTGTTTTCTGAGTGCAGTTAAAAATTATGCACAAAACAAATTGGTCTTAAATTACATTAGTGTAAAAATGATCATGGTTGCGAAATAGCATGATTTAGGGTAAATGTGTAAATTTTATTTTTATTTGAAATTTTTAATTCTAGTAAGGATGGAGGGAGGAGGAGAGTGGATGGAAGAGTTAAAAAATTATTTGCGTAGAAAAAGAATCGTATATAAAGTAATAATGAATATGAAAAAAATATGCTTAGTCAGTAAATTCAAATAACACGGCGTAATGATATGATATTAAATTAAATGCAATTAAATAAAATACTCGTATAATTCACATAGAATAAAAAAAAATCAAGTTTTAATGGAGGTGGTAAGAAAAATGTCACACCACAAACTGAATGACCACATTTAAGTTGAAAACTCAGTCCACACGTGTGAAAGAAACAGAAAAAAAAGTGGGATGCTTTTAAAGACTAAAGAAAGAGAAGAAAAAAAAGTCGAAGTGTAAGAAAAAAGTCTGGACAGCGATTTCAATCACAAGTCGTTTCTTTAAGAAAAAAAGAGAGAAAGATAGAGGGAGACGAGACAAGTGCTATTTCCCGCAATGTCCTTTTTTTTTTTTTTTTTTTTTTTTTTTCCTTCTTTTTACTTCTTCTTCTGACTTTCTTCTTTACATTTTAACAAAAAAAAAAAAAAAAAAAGGAAGTTTTGTAAGTGGGTTAAAAATGTCTGAAAATGAATTCTTGACTAAAAATTCCAGCAAGTAAAATATTTGAGTTGGTATTTTACCAGGTATTATACTTATATAATATACATATTATATAAAATTGTGGAAAGAGAAAACAAGTGTATTGATTATCTAGATGTTTTTTTATGGCTCTTTTGAATAATAATATCGTATAGTCATAATTGCTAGTCGTAAAAATCATATAACGAAAAATGGAAGCGATTAACGTTTTCAGAGTACAGGTAATAACAATAAGGAAATTGTTCTTTTTTTATGTTTAATGATTTGAATAAAAGTGTGTAATTATTTTTTAGCACATCACAGTGTAATTTTATAGTTTGTTTTACCTGGAATTTTAACTTTTTAGTTTTCTTAATATCTTTTGTTGCTTATATACATGGAATTCGTTGAATATATATATATATATATATATATATATATATATATATATATATATATATATATATATATATATATATATATATATATATATATATATATATATATTCTACTTTTTATTGTTGTTATATTATTTAAATGTTAATTTCTTGCAAGTTGCGTAATTTGCGTGTAATGTTTGTGCAATGCATATTTATTTTTTATTACTGCTATATGCACCAAAATAATATACAGTATTAAATAATTTTTTCTTTGCGAATTTATTTTCTTTAAAATTTAAGTCTGCTTTACCTTATGTTGCAGACTTAGGTTTTTGTATTTTGCAAGAGAGAGAGAGAGAGAGAGAGAGAGAGAGAGAGAGAGAGAGAGAGAGAGAGAGAGAGAGAGAGAGAGAGAGAGAGAGAGAGAGAGAGAGAGAGAGAGAGAGAGGGTGTAAAGCCTGTTCACGTTAAAAAATGTAATTATTTTGTAATATAAATTTCAGCTACATTTATTCATAACATCCTAATTTATTCTACTAACAAAAAATAAAACATACATCATAGAACAGCATAATTAAAACACATTTATGTTTTATAGCATTATGTTTAATTATTGCAAAATGAGTAAGTTAATTTTTTCACCGAGAATGTTATATTTTTAATTAAAATACAGCAAATTAAGTTTCATTGTAAAATAGCATTATCTTAATAATAAAATGTTATTAAATTTCCATGTTTGCTTTATTTCAAAAACAGATTTCCTCACAAATATAATAAAAAAAAATGCAAAGAATATGCAAGAAGACGAAAACAAAATGCATTGATGAACATAATGCTTGTGAAAATTTAAAGAAACATTTAATTTAGAAGCAGGGAGAGCCTTATTTTTAGTATATTTAAAAAGAAGACTTTTTTTTATTTCTTTTATTAAAATATATCTCAACGTATCATCTATATTATAAAACAAAATGTTACTAAATTAAAAAACTTTTAGTTCTCTTCATTTTGAAATAAGACAACAAGACTAAGATATTAAATTTAAAAAAATATTTCCTTTTATTTAAACAAAGGACAGATTCACAAAATATATATATATTAAAACAAATTATTAAGGTTGAAAATATTAAGTTGTGTATGCTCCAATTTTAATTACATTTTTTCCCCTTATTTTTAGCTGCAGGCAAAACACAAAGTTCACTTTTTCACTGCTTTTTATATTTTTAATGAAACAAAAATCTATATTTGTATTTTTATTCTGTACAAGTAATCAAAACTGTAAACTAACTGCAACTATTTGTCAGCTAAATTTACAAAAAATGAGAATCTCTCTCTCTCTCTCTCTCTCTCTCTCTCTCTCTCTCTCTCTCTCTCTCTCTCTCTCTCTCTCTCTCTCTCTCTCTCTCTCTCTCTCTCCTTGTATGATGAATCATTACATTATTCCTACCAATATAACAAAACCCCAAAACTAAAATCTGGAATTAAGATAGAATCATATAAAATTATTATTATAAAGTTATAAAACCATCATTGTTTTTATAGTTACAAATATGTGTAGTAGTTGGTTAGTCTGGCCTCGTTCTCTTATTCGTACGCCAGTACCAAAACGCTGCAAGGAGTTGAGCTATACTCTCTCTCTCTCTCTCTCTCTCTCTCTCTCTCTCTCTCTCTCTCTCTCTCTCTCTCTCTCTCTCTCTCTCTCTCTCTCTCTCTCTCTCTGTTTTACCCCACATGTGATGGACATACATAGGCTTTTACCCATGATGGTGTGACGGATGACTGTTACGCTTACAGTGCTAAACACAAAGGTATGTAACATACTGTGTGTTTGTGTGCAGAGTATGGTCAAATCGAGCTACACAGAGAAGAGAGAGAAAGAGAAAGAGAAAGAGAGAGAGAGAGAGAGAGAGAGAGGTGGCACCAAACTGTGAACATCAAAGCACCATCGCCGCGGCTGCTATACTTGTTCCGAATGACCAGTCACTAAGAGCATGCGGTGCTCATGGTTCTCTCTCTCTCGTTAGAAAAAAAAAAAAAGAAATGCTGTCACAAACACGCAAAAACGCAGAAAATCGATTTGGTTTTGCAGACAATATTACAATATATTACTTTTATATGTATGTATTACATTTTATACTAAAAAGGTAATATCGAATAAAAAATATGTCACTTTCACTTGGTAATCATGTTGAAATTACAAATAAAAAAAAAAGCTTTGATCTTTCATCATCATCATAATTTTTTCCCTTTTACGTATTACATGTTGAACTGATCTGATTATAAATATATTTTTACATGAGTTATATTGATACAAAATAGTTGTAAATTCTTTTATATTTTAACCGTAACAAAACGTTAAAATGTAATTTTTTTAAATATATTTTTCAAAGTATTTGGTTCTATCAATTGAGGTATAGAAATTGAAATGAAGTACCATAATGCAATACTTATACAATAAAGTGCAAGTCAGTATTATGAAATGTGAGAGTAGAAGTGCACGATCACGTCGAAATACAGGAATCAAGAGATGTAGATGATTGATGTGTTTGCACCAACTAAATATATCCACGATTGCTCAAGGTTCTCAGGGCAAATGCCGGTCTGTTATCGCTAGCATGTGTGTGTGGTTCCATACAATCTGTTGATAACAATGTCTTGACAGGTCTATGATAAAGGTGTAGCAAAGATTGTGTAAGTAAAAAAAGGGTAGATACCCTGTATTATTGCATACCACTTTTTTCTACTATTTTGCAATAGTTGGCAAAGCTAATTGTTATTGTAGCGTTGGCTACACTGAAACTGTAAGAGAAAGAGGATTCTAGGCTGAAGGTCAACAATAGGTCACCACGTGGCTCATAAATTTTTATGTGAATTTACCGTGCAAGAAAAGAATATAGTAAAATGTTTTTTTACCAAACTGCTTTTCAAATATAAAAGCCTTTTCTAAATCTCTTTGTGTTCAAAAATAAATTAATAGGATATGAAAAAAAAAAATGTCTATTTTAGTAAAATGTTAGAGTCTATTTTTTTTATCAAGAGAATCACCTTTAAATGGCTAACTGATAGTTTAAGTATAGAGAATATTAAAAAAAAAGTATATAAATTACCTGGTAAATATGTCTTGAAGTTAGAGAATATTAAAACATTCATTACAATATTAAAAATTCAATATTTTTGTTTTTTAAATCGTAATTTATTTCATATAGTGCAATTATTCTTGAAAAATAATAAATGGAACTAAAAAAAAAAAAAAAAAATCTTTGAACTTTAGGAATAAAAGAAAGAAAAGTATTATTCAATATATTCACAACTGTGACAAGAATTCCTTTATACATTTTACGTCATATCAACATAAGATTTTGAAGGTATATCCAACTGAAATTTTACTGACTATATACTCATATTTAGTAACAATTTAAAATTTACATTTTTAAATGAACATAATAAGGATCTGTGAAATACAAAAAACTTTAATCAAAAAATGCACCGCAGTACAAAAATAAAAATAAATACGTAATAATTATAATCTTATTTCAGCAGTATTTATTGTATAATATAACAAAGCATTTTACACTATACTGTATATTGAATAATAATTCTGTTACACAGCATGAATAAAGCATGATTTTATTATGCAATTCCAAAGTATTTATACTTATATAATGCAGAATGAGTCAATTTTTAAAACAATAAGTTATATCATTATTAATCCAGTATTATGGCCTGTTTTACAACGATGCGTAAATTCACATAAATTTGACGTAAGCGTCTAAATAGCATTGATTGTTGTATATATACATATCTTCAAGTAAGAGTTATGTAAATTAACGCGTCATTGTGAACAGGCCATTACTATTAATTAATGCACAGAGAATAATTTACAAAGTGTGAGTGTGTGTGTGTATTAAAATGAGATGTTATGAAAGTCAAATTTATAAAAGTTTGACCTACTATGACCTGTGCATGACATGGTTAGCCCACACAATGGCCCGCAGCAAGACAAGACCGTACTTTGAAATCTTGCCTCAAGCTTTAGTTAAAACTACATTTCACATGTTGACAGGAACATGTTAAAATCATGTTATACATGTCAGCCTTAATGAAATTCAACGCTCATTAATTTGCTTTAATTTCCTGATAGCGCGCTTTCATATATAATTATAATAACAATTATAATATAAAACGTTTCAAGGCAATGATTACTTTTAAATGTATATTATATACGTATATAAATTATTAATACTTATTCATTTAAGTTAATATTAAAAATATAAAATTATCAACAATTTTGATACAGTTATAACATATGAAAAATAGATCTAAAATTTTCTATGCATTTTTTTTTTACTAAACCACGGCGATAATATTGCTAATATAGTAGTTTTTTTTTATTTCTTATCTTTTACATCATATCATTTTAATTTAAATAAATATAAATTCTTCTCATTAACCAACTTTAGGGTCTAGTATATATAGTTCATATGTCCGACTTGCATGCAAGAGGTCGCGGGTTCGAGCTGGGAGTTTGAGGAGGCAAAGTCAAACTTACCAACCATCCTGACTAAGCGTTTCCATGGGTTTCCGAGTCTGTTATGGCAAATGCTGAGATGTTGGCTAACCCGTTTCGGACGAACCCGCACGTACTGGACGGTACACATGGTTTCGGAAGATTCGGGGTGTATAAATGCAGTTGGAAAACTGCCAGTACCTCACTGAGGTTTTGTCAAAGCAATATATATATATATATATATAATATCTATATAATATAGTATATCAGTCTGTAAATAAATTAAATTTAAATGGCAAATTTTTACTAATTTTGCAGGAAATACAATGAATAAAAATACACCTTTAAATTTCTTATGTTCCCCCTTGCCTTCTTTTTAGTAAAATTGTTATTTTTGTTTCTTTTCCTGCGGCTCATTTTGTTGTTAGGGTCAATTTAAATTATTTCACGTGTGTTATGTGTAAAAACAACAACAGGGGAGAAAATTTGAAAGAGAAATTACATCAGATTACTTTACACACGAGCAAACTTTGATAAAAAAAAAAGCTTTTTTTTTCTCAAATTGCCCCTTGGGAAGAGAACGACCCTATTTAGAACAATTTTATATGAAGACTAATCAAAAGTATATATATATATATATATATATATATATATATATATATATATATATATATATATATATATATATATATATATATATATATATATATTGCTATTTCACCTTCTCTACACCTTAATCGCATTTTTAACAAGTAAGTTTTATTTACGAGTGCTTTTCAAGTAAGCAAACCTCTTGCCTGTAGAGCATTAAAACATTCCATCAGATGTTTTCTCGAAATCATCAAAGAGTATTCTACTACTAAAAAGAGAAAACTATACGAAAAGTCTATGAAACCCTTAACTCATGCGAACTTCTCACACGAAACATTTCAACGCAATAAGGCCACGTCATCTCTAATGCCTAAAATATCCTGTTCAGCATACTCCTTACTATATACCAAGGAAATCCTAAACGGAAAAATCAAATTATGTGTACATTTTTAGCTTTTTTTAAGGCATACAGCTAAAATGTTTATGTTATAAAAGTACATAAATAACGCTGTACAACATACTTATTATTCAAAATTACTTAATTTACGTCGTTAAGAAGAAATGTTCCGAAAATCGAGCATGCATAATTGTTGCTTATTTATTTATTTTTCCATGTAGAAACTTCCTTAAAATTGAACAAAGGTACCATAAAGACATAGACAACATGACAAAACAAGCATTTACATCACAAAACACTTGATGGAACATACACAAATAACATTAATTGGTCGGAAAACCCAACTGTAGCGCCGTAACAGTGATCAGAAAAATTCAATTTATGCAACCCGCACAACATTTTAATACTATTTTTTGCCTGTTTCTGACGTCATAAACAGAAATATTCACGCAAATTGTATACTTTACAGTTTTATCAAGCTCTTATGTGGGGCCACATTTACATTCTGGTAATAATTATCATAAGTTTTGTAGATTCCATTTTATGTTTCATGATTAAAAAGAAAATGTTGTTTCATATTTTCTATGCCTTTAAATGTTTTATTATAACATAAAATGTAATAAATAAAATCCAACCAACTTACAGAATTCCTCATGAATTGTCATGTTCAATCAAACTAAGCATATCAGCATTACCGAAAGCTAACCATGTTGTCCAGTCTCGAGTAAAACACACATATTTGTTTGTTTTATGACAAATTTGTATATTTTTTTTAGTAAAAAAAATATATAAACATTCAACATTGTAGTTTTAAAATATTAAAAAAGATAAACAATGTAATTTTACTGTATAAATATTCCTTTATTTAAACTTTTATTCGCCGGATAAATAATGTTTTGTTAATTATACGTTCCTTAGGCATCGTAAAATAATTAATTTTTCCTTATTTGTTTATTTATGTCAAATAAATAAATAAAACATTTATATAAATAACATTTTTTTTTTTTAGAAAAGATTAAAAATATTTAATTTACTTTTTCATATACAAAACAATTTTAATAAATAAAAAAAAAGCATTACAATATATTATTCAATAAAATACATAAAAATTCCATTAAAATGAACATTCTTTTTAAATAGCACGATATATATATTTATATATATTTTTAAATTTTTAAATAATTAAAAAACATTATCCAAAAATAATTTTGTTTTAAAATTTTAATGATTATAAAATGTAAATAGTACATGAATTGTACCAGAAATACATTATTTTTTTTTAGATAACATTTAAAATGTTTTTAATTGAATCATACATATATACATACACATATTATTTACTTTTATTTTGGTATGTGTAAGTATTACATTAATGTTGTAGGCGTTACCATATGTGTGCACACATGAGCATACATATATATGAGCTTCCACATAGTTTACGTGTATATATATATATATATATATATATATATATATATATATATATATATATATATATATATATATATATATATATATATATCACAACACGTAGATGTTAAAGTGAGTGACGGGGGGAAATGGACCATCACATTCTCTCTCTCTCTCTCTCTCTCTCTCTCTCTCATACTTACTCGCACTCTCTCACTTTAATTCTCTTTCTACTGCAACGAGTAACATTTATTACTCTCTCTCTCTCTCTCTATTTTACAATATATATATATATATATATATATATATATATATATATATAATATAATACCAAGCTATTTTCCCTTGCAATGAACTAAAAACCCTCTTTTCCCATATGGACTACACATTATTCATTCTCAAAACCTCTATTATATACAAATATACGTAAATTTATGTTGTCTACTACTAGTTTTTTTTTCAAACATATAACAACGAAAAAAAATATATAAATAAATAAACTTATATGTAGAAAAAAATAGGGCATTTAAATTTTACAGTGACATGATTTAGAATGCATTTTTTTTTTATGAAAGAAAGATATTTTGTCCTATATAAATTATAAAATGCTTTGACAAGTGTACTATATATGTGTTTTTTAATCCACATTCCTGTAATTCTCACACTTCAAAAGCTTATGGTAAATTTTTTGTGTTGTATAGAAACACATATTCTAGTGTTGTGGTATAGATACAAAAATTCACAGTGGAAAAAGAAAGAAAGATATTTTTATGCTTTAGGCCTTTTTTTTTTCTCCTTCTTTCATTCTTTTTCGTTCTTTTTTCTTTTTTCAGTTTTGTGTTTAGTATGCAATGAAACAACTTATGCGTGTATTGTGGTCTTTTGAGTTGTTATAGCAGTCACTAGTTCAGTCCCTCTCTCTTTTCTCTCGATTTCTATACAAAGCCATGTTGAAAAGAAAAAAAAAAGCAATAATAAATTTAATGTAAAAAATTACTTCCCTTTTGTTGCAATTCTATTTTAAAGGCTCAAAGATGTACATTTTTTTTTAAAAAGGAGGGAATTCTTCGTTTATTATAATATTATTATACGATAAATTTTTAGTAAAGTAAATAAAATACTACTACCATATAATAATGGGATGATTTAAATACTTATTTGTACTATCTTACTTTTTACATCTTATATGTAATATGTAATAATTGGGATTTAAAGAAGAAATCTCAGTTCTATTAAAAATAAATTCAATTAAAACAAAAAATTAGTATTACTTGTGCTTAAAGCCATAGACCCCATAAAACAAAATGTGCTTTTTAATGAATAAACATGAAATGGGATCTTCAAAACTGATGCTAATTTTTACCAGAATGTTAATGTAGCCCCACGAGAGAGCGTGAAAATACTGTAAAGTATGCAATTTGAGTGATTATTCATGTTTCTGACGTTAGAAACATGCCAAAATTAGCACAAAAAAAAAAAAAAAAAAAAATGTTGTGCGGGTTGCATAAATCGAAATTTTCTGATCACTGCTACGGAGCTACAGTTGGGTTTTGAGACAAACTAAAGTTATTTATGTAAGTCTCATCAAGTATTTTGTTATATAAATGCTTATGTTTTCTTCTGGTCTATTACTTTAACTCTGTATGTACAGTATATTACTCATGTTTTCAAATGATGAATTGTATTAAGCATTTTTATTTGAAAGTTGTAAACTTATTTATCAAACCTTTTTTTTCCCATACAAAAAGTATTGATTAAATAGCTATAATGATCAATTCAATAAGTTACACAACAATGTACAATTTTTTAGTTATCAAGTAGAGAATAAATGTGAAATAATAAGCAAGAATAAATTTATATCAAAATTTGCAATTAAAAAAAAGAAGTTATGATTTATGTAAACTAAAAAGTATAAACAATAAAAAAAAATAATATATTTTATCAAAAAATATTATTTAAATAAAGTGAAGAAAAAAAAACTAAACATAAAAATCTTTAAATTAAGTTAATGAAAAAAAATATATACATTAAAAAGAATAATTAAGTTAAATAGCTTAGAGCAATAAACATAAAAAAATTATAATTAATTATTTTTACAAGATAACAAAATTTTAATTATAGTCAGAGTGTACTGTAGTCTCTGGTTATGACTGTATATCAGTAAGCATATTTTATGTATGCACATACAGTATATAAATATAATTGTTGTTTTGTATGTCCGAAAGAGAAAATATAAGAGTATAAAAAATATACCCTCGTGTGTGTCATCTGGATTTTTTTTTTTTTTTTTTTTTTTTTTTATGATTATTTTTGTTGGAGTTTGTTATTACCTTCATTTACATGACTATAACAATAAAATGAGAGAACATGCAAAATGAATATACACACGTTAAAAATATCACAGTATTATGTGAATACTGAATATAGAGACATTTTATTTAACTATGTAACATTATATATATCTCTTCCCCTCCAAGTTTAACAATTTAAATGTAAAATTTTGACGGTTTGCCATAATTAATGTTGATAACTTTACCTTAGATTCCCCTCCCCCTTTTTTTCTCAGTTATATTTTGTCATTATTGAATATATTTTAATTGACTTTGAGATATAGTTTTTTAAGTAAGTATTTTTTGTTTTGTGTTTTTATTGTAAAAATGAAATAATCTGACTATAATACCAGAATATGTTATAAACAAGTCATAGGACCTTGTGAGTGGGTATGCACCTTTTTTGGCCTCGTAATAAAAACCTATTATTATATTACTATTAAATATTGCTTTCGTAAATAATCGTTTTTATAAAAAAATAATAATAAAAAAGAAAAAAATAGATGGAAGCCTAAGTACATCTAGCCCACTCATACACTACCAACTCAAATATTATTTTATTATTATTTTTAGAATTATAAGACTGAATAGTGACAATACAGCATAAAGTATTTTCTTGACATTATTATAGTTTCAAAACAAGGAAAAACACAGCTAACTATTTTTTGTTACAACAAAAGCATTGGGCTATGTGTTCCATAGTCCACCCAACCCCCTTAAAAAATAATGAACTTAATTATATACTAAACTTCATCAGAGTTCTGTCCATTCCTTGAATTAAAAAATAACCTACATAAAATAGGGCTAACATCAATGTACTTGATTGGCATTAAAATCAAAGAGCCCTGAAATATAAATTTCGAAGCAATCCATGTATGTAACTGTATAGCAAAAACATTCCACTTTAATTAAAAAAAAAAAAAAAAAAAAAAAAAAAAAAAAAAAGTAATTGCATGCAATTAGTAATAAATTTAAACACGTAAATTAGCTAATAAATAATACTGATACGATACCATATTGCTTTTTATTTTAACTTTTTTAAACGTATAAAATATACCAAAAATTGTATCAGTGCAATGATATATATATATATATATATATATATATATATAATATATATATATATATATATATATATATATATATATATATATATATATATATATATATATATATATATATATATATATATATATATATATATATATATATATATATATATATATATATATATATATATATATATATATATATTTTATATATATATATATAAACACATTATAAATTGATCGATGTTAACGTATAAATTAGCACGTAATTTATGTTAAAGTACTGAAAATATCGAGTGTGACATAATAATCGTATCGTACTTCGAACACTTCAAAGAGTGTCGATTGGCCCTATAGTCATTTCACGACAAAAGAGCATCAGTTCGTTATGCATATTGAGTTTTATGTTAAATCAATGCTATACCACTCCACATATTATATCCTTTTTATAAATATATATATCGTTACCTATACATACAATATATTGATTCATTCTATACAAAAATTATACTGCTTTTATAAAAAATATAAAGGGAATATTTTATTAACTGTTATATATACATATATATATATATAAATAAAATTTTATATTAAAAATATTTGAGCTGTTAAATTTTTACATACAGTATTCATTTTATGTTTCTTTATAAAAACTAAATTTTGAAACTTACAATACCATATTAATATTTTTTAAATTGAAAAAAAAATAGAGCATTTAACGTCAAATAAATGAAAAAAAATATATAAAATTCGTTTTTTATTTAAAAACTTTATTAACCTTTTATATACAAACTTACTGGCAATTGTTTCCATAATAGAGTAATATTAACACTTCTTATTACGTGTAAGTTTTCAAACTTTAAGTTGTTTAAAAAACAATAAGTTATTGTCTCTGTTTAAATATTACATCAATTTTCTTCTTGGTATACTTTACGTATATTTTTTTTTCACGTTTTTTTATTTTTTAAATTTTTTTTAATATTGGTTAGAATGATTCTGATTATAATTGTAAATTATAATAAGACCAACACTTATTTTAACTCTTTGTTACTCTAAACTGCCTGGGCCAATAAAAAAAAGTCATAATTTTTATTCCAATTTTAATTACATAATATTTACTTTATACTTCATTTTGTAGTGCAACATTTTTTTAAATCATACCAAAAAACTTGCTAAACTTGAAGATTAAAGTAATTTACAACATATTAACTTTTGTTATTATATATTATTGTTTTATTTTTTTACCAGCAGATTACTTATTTACAATCACAGAGGAAATACGCTTTTTTTTAACAACTTTTTTTGGGGGGAGGGGGGGGGGTATATGTTATATTGTCAAATTGTGTTTTTATGCTACACCTTTACCATAGTACCAACAAGACATTGTCTTATCACGTATTGGAAACCTTACACACTAGCTGGCCATGGTATAAATACACAGCCCGGCATTGGCCAAGATATCCAAAAGAAATCGTGAAAACTTCTAGGCAGACTGGACGGAACTATCACATAAATCATGCACCTCTCAAATGCATAACATTAACATGAATATAATTTTAATGTCCAGACAAAAATTTGTATTTCGCTGATGACGATACCAGCAGAGAAAAAGTGGTGCATTGTTTCTATGAATATATATTATATATATATATATATATATATAATTTTTTATATATATATATATATACATATACATACACACACACTAAACCCCACAATAAAAACAAATCCAAAAAGCGTATTTAAAACAACGTAACAAAAAAAAAAAAAAAAAAAAAAAAAGAGCTCACTTCTATTTTGATAGTAATTAAAGCATCGTCGCGTACTAAATACGAGTCATGTTTGAACATTGTATAAAATGGTGGATTTTATAGAGAGCACGTCACATTATTATATAAGCTATATTGTCTGTGTGTGCTTTACATTGGAACTGTGTGTTGAAAGAAAAAAAGAAAAAAAGAAAAAAAAAAAAAACTATTTCTCAGGAGATTTTTACGTCAGACTAAAGTACACGTAAGTATAACACAAAGATTCTCTCTATGTACACAAATTTATGTAGTACATCAAATAGAAAATGTGAATACTCAATGATTTTATCAATCTTCAATAGATATATATTTTACAATATGGTTTTGATGTATATTGAAAAGTACGCGTGTCTGTTTGTGAATTTTAGTGGAAATGTGTGTGTCGGATGAAAAATGATAAAATTGTTAGAGTTTTTTTAAGTATTTACTGTAGCAAAGTGCAGAATTATGATTTTAAGAAAAATTTAAGTATTTTGTGATCAATAAAGAATAAGAGGTTGGTTATGTAAAGTGCTTTTTTAAAGTACAGTATTGCACAGAACATAATACAAAGTTCTTCGTATGTAATTTTTATTGATTTCATTTACCGCTCCCCGCGTTGCAACAGAATTAATAGAATCAAACAGCATAAATTTCTAACATTTTTTTTATATAAATTCAAAATATAAGGTTCATATCCATTGATTTAAGATAATAATCAATAATATACACTTATACAACAACTCATGAAAAAAAAAATCAATAAAACTACCAATATAATTATTTAAATAAAATTGTAATATAATGTTTTTATTAACTAATATAATATGTGCATAATAATAACAAACAGAGTTAGCGTGTTTCTACAATAATGCACGAATATATAATGTAGAGAAAGGAGCGCCTCCCCATCATTTCCTGCAAATACATGAAAAACACAGGTTTATCTGTCCATCATCGCTTGTTCTAATGTAAGATGTTAATGATGTGGTTCATCGCATCTCATTAACTTGCTTCTCATCTCCGGCACGCTATTTCACAATTTAAATTTATATATATATATATATATATATATATATATATATATATATATATATATATATATATATATATATATATATATATATATATTGCTTCTTTTTTTCTATTTATAAATATTAGTACCATGATGCATTTCTATATAAATTTTTTCTTTGTACTGTTAAAAGTATTTTTTTTATTCATTTTTATGTAAGATCTATTACTTTAACTACATATTTTCTATTTTTACTTCTAACGGTGCATTTTTTAAATTTGCAATTTTTATTAGTTACATTGAATAGCTTCGTATAAAAAAAAAGTCAGATCATGCAAAAAAAAAAAAAAAAGTCAATATTCTCGTTTTTTCCTTCTCTGTATGAATAGAAATTTTCTCATTTTTTTTTCTTTTCAAACTGCAGTTTTTATAAAATGGTATAAAAATGTTGTAATTGTCCAATTTCCCACCGAAATTTATTTGGCATTGTCAACTTACAAAAGTAAACTTCAAGTTAAAAATACAGTAATATACATCAACTTTACGATTTCAAAATGATAAATTAACATTTAAAAATTATAAAATATTGATGGAATTGAATTTACATAATTTCATACGATTGTTTGTAAAATTTTTTTATGTATTCAAGAGATGAGTAAGCCAATATGTATGTGTGTTTAACACAAGTTCCCAATAAAAAAAATATATAATATAAAAAAATAAATGAATAAAACTTAAGAATTTTGTTTTGAAATTCTATTTATTTGTGTTACATATTTTTGTATCAATTTACAGTAAAAAATAGTCTGTAAAATTCAGAGAAAACAGTACTTTAACAAGTTGGTATGTCAAATATGTGCATGACGTCAATTTAAATATGTACTACTTTATTTTATTGTAAGGCTAAATATAGCTTACAGTATATCGAAGAAAATTTTGTACCAAAAAATATTTGAAAACTTACAGTAAAATTTGAAATTTCTGCAAGTTTATATTATATATATAATATTCTTGACTTTTTTTTTTTATATAATTACATTATTGCGAAGGAAAAATTAATTGTTAAAAAAAAATTAAATTTTTCCAAATGAAATTAAGTTATTAGTTTTTTTGCTAAATGTGTTGAAATTTGTTACTGTCTGCCGAGATTAAAATTTAATTACAAAATGAATAAGGAAATATTTCATGATTTTTTTATTTTTTTATTTTAATGTAACAATGAAAAAAGTTTTTGCGTAGAAAATTATCAAAATTAAATTAACACTTTTACATAGGGAAGAAAATTACATAATAAATACATTTTAATTGTTTCTTTTTGGGGAGCTTCATAATTTATTTAAAAACTTTATTTACAATATTAATAGTTTTTTCTTAAATTTAATTTGTTGGAGCCAATTCTTGTGGCATGAGAGATCTTCCTTTTTCTTACCACATTATGAAAAAGTAATTTGTTATTTAAATAAAAATCGTTTTCCCTTTCTTATAGCTGATTTTAATACACTTTCGTTTATCACACTTTTTAGTTTATTCATGTTATGTTGTAGTTTTAAAGAATATTTTATTTCACTTACACATTCATAAACAGTAGATTACAGTAGTAGTAGTCCTTTCTAACTAGATCTTCATTAGAAAAAAAAAAGGTTTACCGTAATGTGTTTGATTTTAATCACTATTTTTAAAAAATAAAAATTACACGTAATTTAAATTTTTTGTTTCCTATACACTTACACTTTACAATATAACGCATATACAAAAATTGTACCTTTTAACTTTATTATCCTCAAATTTATATATATATATATATATATATATATATATATATATATATATATATATATATATATATATATATATATATATATATATATATATATATATATATATATATATATATATATATATATATATATATATATATATATAAACACACTCATGGCACACTATACATTTAAGATTTTGTACAAAAAGAAAAGATATAAAAGAGATCGAAGAAGTAAATTATATTTGGTCCTAACAATACGGCAATCTTCGTGGTCACCTTGTGTGTCCTTATGACCTCTTTGGAGAGTGAAAAAAATATGTCACATTTGAAATGGAATCATCCTATTCTACCGTTACGCTATGTGGAGCTGTACATATAGTGGAGAGAGAGAGAAACAGAGAGAGAGAGAGAGAGAGAGACTCTCTTGGGACCTTTGCCTGTGATGCTCCGCAGAATTTTAATCTTCACAAAAAGCCAGGACATTTGGAAAAAAAAAAAGAAAGAACGAAACTCGTGTGTGTGTGTATTTGTGACTCGCCTACACAAACGTATAGAATATTGCCAACATCTAGTCTGATTGCTTATTGAACTTCTCTTATGTAATTTTTACCCTCGTCTTTTTTTAATGTTTGTCTTTTTTATTTGATTAAAAAAACAACAACACACAGTTGTGCATTCTCTTTGACGTTTTTTTTTTTTTTTTTTTTAATTTTTTTTTTTAAATAAGACCAAAAAACCCTTTGGTATTGAAAGCAGAAAAATATTCTACATACAAGAGCTTTTAGTGAATTTTTATCTATTCAGTGGATGAAAAGAAAATCTTTTAACAAAATGAACATTTTTCCTCCATCATTTTATACTGATTTTGATATAATATGAAATATTGGCTTTTCTCATACTGGTCATCGCAACTGTTGATTGGTATACAAATAATTTTACACTACATAAATCAACTTCAATTAAATTAAATATTATATTTTATAAATATTTGATGTTAATCGTTTTTAAAATGACTGATAAATTTAATAGATTAAATTTATTTAATATTTTAATGCGATTAAATCTAATTAAAATTATGTATGGAATAAAAACAATATTGAGTTTACGTTCAATATACAAGAGAAATAAAATAGCTATTAACTTCGTTCGTTACATTTTTATATTTATGATTTGTTTTTGGAGAGACATCACATAAGGTTTGTTTGTTTTTTACACGAAGGTTAAATTATCAATTGTTATAGCTTTACAAGTCTTACTTAGCATCAGTAAGTAAAATGCAATTATTTAGCAATAAAATAATTCCTGTACTTTTATTAAACATTTAATTTATGCTTTTACTTCTTCTAATATAGTATTCTATAATATAGTATAATAATAGTATTTTTACATCAAATAGATCCTATATGCAACTCTCTCTATACAGTAATTAAATGCCTATAACTACTGATTGCTATTGAAAGAATTGGTTCTTATATGGTTATATCTGGAGTTATCTCATCATTTTTCTGTAACTTTCATGTTTATGGTAGTTTATTTTTCCTGTTTCTGCTTCTTTCTTTTAATCACAAATCAGTGCTATCAATCGTGTGAGATCATTGATATGTTTATAGGTAATACTATTTTTCTCCCCCCCCCCTCTCTCTCTTGCATGTTAACGGTACTGATATTTGTTTACCATATAAAAATTGGTCATTTTTACAATCATTTAACACAAGAAAATCTATCTACTATTTTTTATACCAGTTATGATTCAACTTTGGGAGTAATAACAATAATAAGAAACAAAAAAATTACTTTATATTCTTGTTTTAGTTCATTTTTACACCTTTGAAAATTTTGTTTCTTTCGTATAAAATCTAACTTCTACATTTTAGTTTCTCTCTCTCTCTCTCTCTCTCTCTCTCTCTCTCTCTCTCTCTCTCTCTCTCTCTCTCTCTCTCTCTCTCTCTCTCTCTCTTTACATGTTGCATTTTGTGTCTTAATTGTATTCCATACTTCTTCTTACTTTCCTCTTGCCATCACGCAAAATTATACTCTCTCTCTCTCTCCTCGTAACTCGTACTTCACTACTCACCTCACTGTAACTCACTTTACGAAAATGTTACTTTACTCGCTCTCTCAACTCACACACACAAACACACAACATTTTCAAATTGTGTACACTGTTGTAATTTCCTCAGTAAATGAGCAAAGTTCATTTAACGACTTGCCAACTTTTTTCTCTCTTTTCTTTCTTTCTCTCTCACAAACACAAAACACCTTGCACCGTGTTATTTTCAGTAAAGTCTTATGTTGTACTCTTGAGAATAAAATACACCTTTTTTTAAATTTAAATATTCCTTCTACCTTACCTATACAATAAAATTTTATGAAGTAAAATAGCGATAAAAAAAAGTGAGAGCAAATTTCTAACTTTTTTTTTCCTAATTACGATAATTGGATTCTTCATAAAAAGAAAAGTAAAAGCTATTATTAAAGCTCTGGTAAATCTCATTAAAAATATACAACTACCACTTTTTGTAACGCACAATTACATTGTTGTTGTTATGAAAATGTATTTGTTTTATATTATATACATAATTACTAATTAGTATTTATGCTTTTTAATTCTTATTCTACAAAATTACTACATAGAAAAAAAATCTATAAAAAAATAGTTAATATTTATTAATTCATGTACAACTATGTGAGCCCACCTCCAAAAGTAAGCAGCTTAAATTAATGAACGTTTTATATTTGTGTATGGGTTTGAAGCATTTGTGTATGACCATGATAAATGTTAGGATAACATTTTTAGAATTAAATTCTAATTTTTCTAGTTTGTGACATAATGAAAAATTATACAGTATGTATTTATATATATTATATTCTTAATGTTATATGAAATTCATTTGAATTTACTGTAATGTATAGTATGGTGTGTATAAATGTATGGAGAAATATTTCGCAATGTGAAATTTTAATGTTTTTTAAAAGCATATTTATCACAAATTATTGAAAATATTACTTAATGTTAACTGGACTAAAAGCTAATCAGGTAATACATTATTACCAAAATAAGTTTAACAGACTTACTTTTTACCTTTAGATTTATATTTTTCGTGCTTTTATTAGAAATAAAAATGTTTTAGTAAAACTGGTGCTAGTTTAACACAAATGAACGAGACGAGGTGGATTGGTGAACCATCCCGAGATACCTCTGACTTGACGTGGGCCACTACCACCTTACACTGCCTGGACTAATTGGTGCATACTGAAAAGCCTTAACATCTCTCACTACTGTATTACCTGTGACACAGTGACATACACACGGTCATCAACGTGCGGAGAACACGAGAGCACATTCAGTGCATACCATGCAGTCTCTGAAAAAGTCCCATATTATACCCTCTGAGAAAAGAACTTGTGATCTCCAATTCGTCATACCACAGCACACTGCTCCATAGACTTGATTTGGAAACTAACTATTTCAATAATTGTACTTGAGAAATGATATCACAGTTCAAAATTTAATTGCATTTGTGTAGCTTTAGTGTTATATCATTATTATCATTTGACATACAATATAGCGTTTCATCTAACTGTAAATCGGATATCTCAATATACACACGATAATTATTATTCATGAGTAGCTGCTGGGAAAAAGGTTTTATACTGTATACTACAGTATGCTTGATTGGTCAGTAGAATATTCCACCAGAATTTCTCTTTCCTCTCCCTCTCCTTCTCCACATATCCGCCTACAAACTCAACATTAACTTGCTATATTATTATACACAGAAGTGTCCATAACACCCTTTCCCTTTCACATATCCTTATCTATATATATACGTATATATATGTATACGTTTATGTCTATATATACAATAACCCTCTTGAAGGTTTTCGCAATATTTTGCTACATTATAATGTCCCTAATATCAATATTTAACTTTCATCAAAAACCAAGCCTCTTTTCATAATTATGTAATACGATATATATGTAAACATCCCTTAACGTTAATTTTTTTTAAGCAATCTATTTAAAAATACGTATAACAGTAAAGCTAATTTTAAAAATCGATAGAGTGGAAAAAACAGCTATATTTTAAGCTGCTTATATCAGTGACTTTTCATAATATAGGAATTGTTTTTCACTACTTGCATTATTTACTTCTTTTTTTCTTACAATGACATCTTTCATTTCAGATAGCTTAATTCAATCTTCTTGTTGTTTTTTTCATAAATTTAAGTGGACTAAAAAATGTGCATGCAAGTGTTTTAAATGCACATTTTGTCGCATTAGAGTTGAAGTGTTGCATAAAAAAAAAGCGATTCTCACATTTCAGGTCTTAACATAAGGTTTAAAATTGCATTGTAATTGTGTGTTTTTACAATCATTGAAATCTTATCCGACGATTTACGTTTTATTTTGGCGATAGGAAACCATTGTTGTCTATCGCCAAAAGTATACACTAGACTTAGCAAAAGTTTTCTGAACCATTTTTGGGTAGTTTCATTATTACAAACGCATGCAAAATGAACTATTTAATATAATATTTTACTGATTATAACACGTTATTTTTTGTATGGAATCATAATGTTTTATGTCATGAAAATATTTTAAAAAGATCAAATATTTTTAAAATTAATATTTATTTACTCTCCAGATATGAAACCTATATATAAGTTAAAAATATTTTTTTTTTAATGAAAAATGTTAAAGTTTAAATGAACTTCTATGTTAATGTAAAAACATGTTTACAAAATCTAATAATAAATAAAAACTACTTTTACACTTGTTTAAAAATATTACATTCTCGAAAATATAAATTATAAATAATAAAAAAAAATTTTTTAGAGACAAAAAATGAAATTAAAAATATTAATTATAATAATTTTTAGTATAGCGTAATTTTAATTAAAGCATATGATGCAGATATTAATACTATATATAAATTTAATTACAAGCTTCCAATTTGGTGTCTAAAAGTCTTACATATACATTTTAGAATGCGGTATCAGGCACTTGTTTTACCTCTCTTTTACACCGAAGTAAAGTCACATTTTTTTTTCTGTTTTGTTACTATGGTTTTTAAAAACTTTTCTCTACATCAACATAAAAATATATTTTTAATGTAAAAGTTTACAAAATTTAGTTACAAAAATGTAATAAAATTTATTTAGTAAACATAAAAAAAATTGTCATAGTTTTTTTTTCTCTGTCTCTACAACTTCCTATATTTTTATTATAAAAATACATAAAAAAAGTGTCATAAAATATTACATATCATTCTTTAACATTTATATTTTTATGTTTGTAATTTACTTTACGTTAACATAGACTAAGTATTTTAGGTCATATAATTTCAGACAGAAAATAAATAAATAAATAAAACAATAAAAATGAAAAGCATTATTATTTTTTTTTTTTTTTTCTTCATCATCTTATAGATTTGGTAAAAAAAAAAAAAAAAAAGAAAGTTTTCTTTTGTTTAGATGTTACGTCAGCAAAAATTAAGAGTAATGACCTTTTAGTTAGACCCCCTTTCTTTTTCCCTTTTACTTTATATCATCTCTTTTCTCTTATATATAATATGTGTATTTTTTCTTCTCACTATCATTTTTCTACAAATGCAGCAAAACTGTGTGAAATTTTTTATATTAACGTATCGTTCGTTTTTCATCTGCTGTCTTCATCAAGCTCTGTTCTCTCTCTCTCTCTCTCTCTCTCTCTCTCTCTCTCTCTCTCTCTCTCTCTCTCTCTCTCTCTCTCTCTCTCTCTCTCTTATCATTTCGAAAAGTTCTCCCTAGTGCACACGCTATACGATTCTCATCTCTTACCAATCCATCACTTTTGTTTTTTTATGTTTGCCTAAAAGTTTTGCACACCTTTTCATTTATGTCACAAAATATAAAAGCTTCCATATTTTTTTCTACAAAAAAAAAAAAAAAAAATGACAATATTAATTTTGTTTTATGAATACTGTGTACATAGCTTCAAAATATTAAAAAAAACAACAACTTTTTTTCATATTTCACATTTAAAAATATTTTTTAAATGGAACAAAATATATAAAGTAAAGATTTCGTCTAAAAATTACTGTTTGTTAATATATATATTTGTATATATTTTTTTAACAATTATAATCCATGATGGAATTTTTTAATATTTATAATTTTTTTAATAAAATGAAACAAAAATTGAAAAATAAAATATCTTTGAATTTGTGTTCAGTAAAGTCTTTTGATAAATTATCATCTTTTAATTTCATAGAATGTTTTAAATTTTTGATATTTTTAATGTATAAATATGAAATTTTTGAAGTATTGGGTAACAATAATGCATGATATATTTCAACAGAGTTGAAACTTGTATGCAAATAATTGGTTTTATTGGTTGTAATGAAAATAATATGACTTACTTCCTTATATTTGATGTTTCATTATTAAAAATAAATATTGGAATGTAAATTTTATTTAACTAAGGCCATTCTATATTCCATCTTTTTCCCCAATCAATTGGTGATTACTGATTACAATTTTTTTCAAAAAAAAAAAAAAAAAACAAAAACCTAACAATAATATCAACCGTATTACAAACTTTTTGTATATTTAAAAGGATCCCGTATTATGTTCCAAAATACAGTTATATCTCTCGCAAAAAAATGTAAATAAGGAACTTGGCTGTTTTTTTGTATCCAAATAAAAAAAATTGATGATATATTGAAGTACTCATGCATACTACAAGTGTTTTCTCCAAATAAACTAATTTAAAATTTTATCTTTTTATTTTTGTTTGTGATTCAAGTAATAGAAAACTAATTGTATTTTTTTAAAATTAAATGCTATTAAGATTCTTATTTTTGTTTTACGGAACCTCTTCGGACTATTTTGAAACATGTATTTCATATTTGCGTTAAATTATTTTATTATTGTACGTAATAAATTATAAATATATGAACAACAAGACCAATGCTTGTCGTAGCTTCTTGTTATTATGAATAATAGGCTGAGTTAATAAAAATTCTTATTATTGTATAAGATTGGAAAAAAAAGTTTACGCAAGAGTTAACTCAGAGGTTACTTATTTATAGAAATAGTTCATATTATGAATTTCTTTAATATATAACAGATGCAATCATCAGAAGATATTATCTGTGTGTATCATGTGTAGATTGTATTTAATCAATCGATAATACCTTCTTTTGTTAAGTCAACTCTCACTCAAATAATGATAATAATAATTATTATTACGGTGATTGAAATTTTTGTATATTATACGATAGTTATTATGGAACTTCTACTTTTTTTAGGTGATTTAATTAAAAGTGCATTGATAACAGTTATGATAACTTGCACTAATCTTGCAATCAAACACAATTAACTTCCAAGGTGAAACAAGAGGCTTTGATTGATAGATTGATGTTTTCATTAGGTTGGCATGAATTATTCACGATTATGCAACCAATATCTGCTAATTATGTCAATATGCTTTCGCTTTGGTCAAATAATATGTTTCATAATAATAAAAAATAATAAGGATTTTTTTTTGATAGTGGTATAATTTGTAATCAAACATTATACGTACCGTACAAGTAGTGAGAAAATATTACTTGATATTTATATAACATTCAATTTAGTTATGAATACATTAAAATAAGAAAACGAGTTAAACAAAACAATGATTTATTATACAAATATATTGTAATAAAAATCTATAAGCATTTCCGGTGAGTACAATATGATATGACAAAATGTAATATTAATAAAATATATTTCTCATTTTTCCTTAAGATTGATGTATAAAGCGCATGACTTTCATTTCATGTAATGTTATGTGTATTTTTTTGTTACTATATCACAGACTGACTGAAGTGTCATTTGGCTCATTTCAAATAAAGAAAATGTAACTTCGTTCTTTCCTCGTAAATCATTCTTATTGAAGAACGAGATAAAAATTACTATATATATATATATATATATATATATATATATATATATGAATGCTGCGTTTATTATTATAAAAAAATATGTTTTTTTTTCTGTATGCTTTGTAAATGAAAAGCAATTTATATTTGTTACCTTCAAACAGAACGCGTAATATTTTTTCAAACTCCTTATGATTTTTTTTTATGGGGAAGGACCAGTAATGCAATATAACAATGCACTAATTAAAAAATGATCATAAATGGAACTTTTTTTTTTTTTTTTTTTTTTTTTTTTTTTTTTTTGCACAGCAGTACTTTGAACAAATTGAAAAATTATTGAACTAAAAATTATGGCTGACATTTATGCTTAAGTTTGAAATATAAGGAAATGGTAGTCCATTATAAGACTACAAAATTCCAATTATTTTAATGGTGATTTAGGCTAAAATTTGTGTAACTCAATTAATAATTCCTTATATATGATTGCAATAGGCGATACAAATGTGAAGATATTAGACGTATATGAAATGTCTTCTGAAATAAATTTAGTAAATCAGTTTTATGATATTATGTTATCATGGTATGAATGATGCATGGTATATGAGCCTTATGTATTTATAATGATATTAAATTTGCATTAGAAATGTCAGTAATCCAATTATTACACGGAAAAAAAATAGTACTAATGGCAGGTACATATGAACCTGTATTTTGCAATAGGTACACTTAAATTTGGAACAGGTAGTTATAAAACTACAATACCACTTAATCTAAGTAAGTCACACCTTTATTGTTCCACAGTGTACCTGCATTAGGTATTATTGTAGTATAATAATACCTGTGTTCTAGGTTATATATCTACCTATTACATTGTTAGTATTAATTTTTTTGCGTGTATTAAAGAAAACAAACTAAGTTTTTATTTTATTAAATTCGCGTGATTTATATATTTGACCATTGTTAACACTTAAATTCATTTGAAATAATTACAGTTCTGTACATTTTTTTTAATTAAATCACATTAATTGACATTGTCTTTTTAGCTTAGGCTTGGAAACTCTTTTGTGTACATATATAAAAAAAAAACAAATTTTTGTATATATTAGTTAGAAATAAAAGAAAATTTCAAGCTTTTTACATTTTTATTTTCTTGTTTAAACATTTTGAAGTTTTATACTGTACTATTCGATTTAACATTCACTCTACAATATATTGTGTTTACCTTAGAGCTATGAAGTTTTATATTTTGCATGCTATGGTGTGGTACTAAAAGCTTGGGCTAAACAAAAAAAAAAGTGATACTTATGTCTAGAGTGAACCATAAGTGAGAATATCAAAATATAATGGAAAAACAAAAGTTAACATGTCCCACGTGACTTCATTCTTCGTTATGTATACTTTAGGCTAAAAGTCACTTGTAATAAATTTGATATTGAAATCTCTTGGGATTTAAACATATCATCATTGTTTTTTTGTTTTTGCAGTGGTCTATATAGAATTTTTTATTTTGATGCTAGTTATATATGATCACATAAATGCATTATTGTAGTAACTTAAATAATGGATCATATCGGTGAAAAAAGACAGTACTGTAGTTCAGCGAGTAGATTGGGAGCGTTTCCCAGTTTCCTATCCGTTAGACCCTGAATCCTAAGGATTTTTTGGGCAACACAAAGAATGGAACATTTCAAATAAGTACAGTACTGTACTCATTTTTTTTTATTATGTTTTTATACCCAAAAAACAAAAGTATATATATTTTTGTGATACAAACGTTTTTAAAACTATTAAAAATGTGTTTGTTTTCTTTAAACTAATTTTTTCAAATTTAAATTTAGTTTTTGTTTTTTGCTTTGATTGAACCTCAATTTAGCAGTTTTACAAAAAACTACCCGAATCTTTCATAACCCTGTGTTTATGTTTTCATGCGGATTCGTCCGGAACGGTTGAGCCACCGCCTAGCAAATATCTCGGCATTCGCCATAAGAAACTGAGGAAACCATGGCAACACTCAGTCAGGATGATCGGCAAGGATGATCTTGCCTCCTGAATCTCCAAGCTATAGCTCCTCTGCCATCGCCAAGCTTTCATAAAAGCCTGGCTGGGATCGAACCCGTGATCTCTTGCATGCAAGTCTGACGCGTAAACCACTAGACCATGGAGTTAAAAGAGTCAAATTTCTTTTAAAATAAAAGGAATTGTCACTTATCCTAAAAATTCGACCTCGGTCGACCCGGGTTTCACTCGTGTACGTACCTAAAACACAAAAAATAAAATGCATTAATTCAACAAATTAAATATTATAATAAAAAAAAATTAAATAATAATTTTAATGGACGCAGTTGAAGTGTATGAAATCTTTCAAGACATTCAATGTGTATTATATTTTTAAATTACTAAGGGTAAATATTTATGAGCTCTTATTCTTTTACCATTAAAGTGAATACAAGAATAATTAGTTACATATTTTATTTGAATAATTACTTAAGATTTATGAACCTTCAAAAAAAAAAAAAAAAAAAAAAAAACTTGTTTATGCATAAAACAAACAATCAAATCCATCCGCAATTTTAATCCTTAATTTCTTTGAAATTAGTATTTCTTAGATTATGATAGTTAAATCTGCAAGTCTCCTTAATTTTTACGTTTTCGATCAAGGAAAAAATCATTCTTATTCATAAAAAAAACTCCTGAAGCTATGTTGTTTATAGAATAAAAAAAAGCAGTTGAATTACGTTAGAAAGAAAAAAAATTCTGTATGCTCTTATAATTCAGTGTTTTAAATAAACAAAACAAGCCTTCAAGGTTTTACTTTTTCTAAAAAAAAAAAACAAGTTTCTTTAGGTCAACATTACAGAAGACGAAAAAAAAAAAAAAAAAAATACCTCGATATTATATCATATTTTTTTCTTTATTCTTTTCAACATAAAATGTGAAGGAATTTGAGACAAAAGTCAAGTTAAATAAGAAAAAAAAAGGGGGATAGAGAGAGGAAAAAAAACATTACATAAAAGGGCAACACGAGTAGAATGTTAGCTTTAGTGTAATGTATGAAAATAAAATAAAAAAGAAAAAAAGAATAAAGAAAATAAGAGAATATAAAAGTTGATGTAACGTAGACTACAAAAAAAAATGTCATAAAAACTAGACAGAGAGAGGTAATAGCTAGGTGTAGAAAAAAAAAAACATTATGTAAGTGAAACTAAAATAAAATAAATGAAATATAAAAGTAGCTGTATAAAAATTATTGAAAATTAATGTAATGAGAAAGATGTAATGAATATGATTACGTCAATCAAATGTCTGACAAGCGGAAATTGTTCTATTTGCTGCCAAGTTAATTTGAATGTAAATCAAATGTCAAGTAAATTTATTGCCTGAGAGTCATCATTTCTTCCTCTCTCTCTCTCTCTCTTTTTTTTTTTTTTTTTCTCACTCAATTCTACAATCTAATTATTCAAGAAATGACAAAGTGTAAGAGCGAGAGAGCGAAAGCGAAAGCGAAAGCGAGAGAGAGAGAGAAAGAGAGAGAGAGAGAAAGAGAGAGAAAGAGAGAGAGAAAGGAAAGAAGCTTTGATTTCGTTAAATTGTACTTAAAAAAAAAGAAATTCACAAAAGTATAGAACAGGGGAGAGCAAATCAATTTTTTCAACTTTCTTTTTATTTGATAATGACATTATTAAGGATGAAATCAGGTATTTGATCACCTCTCTGTTTAACATAACTGCTTAAAAAATACGGTTGTAGTTAAAAATTTAAATATTAAAACTGTACAAAATTATTAATATTTGTATAGGTTATTAATTATTATTGTTATGGTCATCCTCAAACGGTTTTACTTTCACAGTATATACATTGATTGTACATAAAGTAAAGTGAACAATTATAGTCTTAGACATAATAATTATCAAGTAAATAATTCATATCTCATTTATTTTAATATACAAGTTTAGTTAAAATATTTTCTAATAAACGTGTTTATTATTGTGTTTGAAATACGAAAAGAATATATATATATATATATATATGTGTGTGTGTGTGTGTGTGTGTGTGTGTGTGTGTGTGTGTGTGTGTGTGTGTGTGTGTGTGTGTGTGTGTGTATACATATATATATATATATATATATATATATATATATATATATATATATATATATATATATATATATATATATAATATAATATAACTGATATATATATACAGTATAAATATAACTGATTTATATATAACTGATATATATCTGTAAATTGAAATATATTATAATTATTGCCCCCCTTTTTTTTTAGGATAAATTTTATTGTCAAAGCAAGTGCCTACTGAAGAAGAAGAAAAAGAAGAAAAAAACTAACAAAATACTGCGTATTCTACAAGTCATTAAAATTTCGTAGCTCAATTTTTGCAGATTTTTTAGAGCACTATAGTTTTTATTATTATTATTATTATTTTGGACGATAAAAATCACATGTTAATACTTTTAACATGGTATTTATATTGTATGAAAGAAATATATAAGACATGCAATGTACTCACTTTTTTTAATAGTATTTAATTAAAATTGATTGAGAGGAAAAAAAATGAATAAATTAACGGAAAAAAACTTAATTAAAATTCATAATAAAAAAATGTTGAAACCTTACATAAGAAAAATCAATAGTAATAGTTAGGTATGCTAAATTTATTTAGTTCATGGGGTTATATAGCTTGGCCTGTACATGTTGTATATCAACAACTAATAATGTATGTTATTAATTCCAGTGCTGAGTTACTTTTAAATTATTTATATGACATAATAAATATCCCTACAAAATTATTTTCAAATATTATTATTTGTTAAAACAATACGTAAAATAAATCATCATATTTTTATTATTAAATCGTCATAAAATAAAATTACATAAAAATAAAAGAGTTTTTTTTTCTCTTTGTCAATATGAAGAGAATGAGTAAACATTAGTAAAGTTATATTACATAGTTGTTTTTTTAATTATAATTATTTTATGTATTTAGTACGAGAGAATATAGCATAAAAATTACAAAAATATGTAAATTAATATTATGTTTCAATCTAAAACTGAATTTGTACAATATGATAAATCTTTCTTTTTTTTTTTCCTTTTCATCTCATCCAACTATTATACATATATATGAGAAAATCTAATTATAAAATGACCTAATTTTTAAAACTTTTAATGTCATATAATATATGTAATATTAAAACTTTTTTTAATGAATATTTTAAAAATAAAAAAATAATAATGATTATATAAATGTTAAAATGTCGTCTAATTAAATTTAAAACAATGAGATAGAATAATGTTGTTTAGTTGTCTATGGCAATGTTTAGAGTTTACAATTATTTTGATGTTATAATATATATATATATATATATATATATATATATATATATATATATATATATATATATATATATATATATATATATATATATATAGTATTACATGAGTGAATAAAATAAATGTTTTTTAGTAAATAAAACGACAAAACAACCTCATCAAACCATTGCTATTGTGGTCAATGTTACTAGTAATAGCTCTTTATAATTTGTTCTGTACTCTACATATGAGCAGTACCTACATGTATCCTATATAATATAGTCTCTCTCTCTCTCTCTCTCTCTCTCTTTCTCTCTTATTCACATAATTGTCGATATTTTAACAATGTTTAAAAATTTGGTACTGTTTGTATCAATCAGGTCAATTTTTTTTACCGCAACTTTATTGGATGTATTTGATGTTAAAGTATAAATAGCACTTTTCATGTTTGTTTTTTTAATTACATGTAATTCGGTGGTGTTACTATAACTATATATAAAAAAAATAAATTTGTCGCTATTGAAATATGCAACTTCATGCCTGTAGTGGTATCTTAATATAATACTCAAATTTGTTGCTCTGAAAAAAAAAAAAAAAAAAAAAAAAAAAGACATGTATTTCAAAATTTTCTTTCTTAAACAAAAATATTCCTTAAAATATAAAGTTTGAGACTAGAAAAAAAAACATTCAAAAATAGCCTGAAATTCAGTTTAACATTGATATATTTAGGGGATATATCTACTTTTATCGATATTGACCAATGTTCTGCCTATATTAGTATTATTTGAAACACATAGCAAAAACTAATGAGGTATACCGCAGTTACAAGTTGCGTTGCGTGGCTACCTAACCTGACCCAATGGGTTCATTTTAGCATTATATCGAAATTTAACACAAAGTAAAATAAAATATCTGTGCTTGACATGTATAGCTAAATGAATCTAAACTACCGGCAACATTGGGTTTCTAACCAATGTACTGTATGTATGTACTCACTATAAAGTAATCATTACTGCATACACACACGCCTAATATCCATGTAATCTGTGTGTGTGTTTATTTTATCTACAGTACGCAATGATGCTCAATGTTATTTCAAACAATTTTACTTTTTGTATACAAAATTTTTAAAGAAAAAAATAGTTCTGATTGTAACGTATAGACAAATATTATAGAATGTAAGATTTACATGAAATAAAACGTTAGCACGCTATTTTGATTAAACATTTTAATATTCAAATGTGATTTGTATTTTTCTTACAAATAAGGATTTTCGTATATCCTATAAATATATATTTTTAATTTTCTTTTGTGCACCAAAAATACGATAAAATTAAGATAATCTCAGGCATTTTAAATGGACTTACTCATTTTTTAGAGCAAAGGAACAGGGTTTACGAACATCAAATTAGTGCAAATTACGCGCAAGTTTTTGAATTAGGACAATTGTAATATATTCCTATTTTGGAATAGTAAGAATTTTTTTTCTTGTTTTGGAATTAGTGAATCAAAAATTATTTTTCTCTTAACTAATTGGTACCTCATTGAAATGCTAAAAGCTTTACATTTTTGAATAATATAGTTAGTATCGTGAAAATTTTGGTACATTTTTTGTATGTACAAATCTCAGAGCGAGAGAGAGAGAGAGAGAGAAATAGAGATTTAATGTTTATCTTCGTAGATTAATCTCCAAATTATACAAAAAATTAACACCCAGAAAAAAAAATGACTTTGTAAATAATATAATAATGTACTGAAAAAAAAAACTAATTTTATTGAATGTTATAGCAATTATACGACAATAGTTTTTGTTTCAAATTAACAAAATTTTCACCCTTTTTTATTTCAATGTATTTTATTATACATCAATTAAATCTAATTTAAACAATAAACAATTAAAGAAATGTTACGACTTTTAATCACAAAAAGGAAAGAAAAGAAAAAACATTTATTTCATTTGCTCGTTTTTTATTCAATGTGTTTTTTAAAGGTTGAACGCAAATCTTTGAGTTTTTTTTTTTTTTTTTTTTTTTTTTTGCTTTTACTCATTACAGAAGGCTTTTCTGTTGTTGAAACTGGGGTGAGATTTTTAAGGGATGTTAACCTCTCTCTCTCTCCTTCATACACCCCACCCTTATTTTATTACCGAACATTGCGTACACTCTTATATAATACAGGTTATCTGCCTAAAGGGTTCGTGCTATGCAAAGATTACTGCTCATTTTCTTTTTTGTTAATAGCTTTAAATTTTCTCTTTCCTTTTATTCTGATGTACATTATATGTATATATATATATATATATATATATATATATATATATATATATATATATATATATATATATATATATATATATATATACATACATACATACATACATACATACATACTTTTTGCCTTAAAGAAAAACCAATCTTCCCGTTCTACTCATTTTCTTATACACAAGAAGTCTAGCTGTCTAACAAAAAGAAAAAAAAAACTGAATATTAAACGTAAGAAAACAATTTTATTTAGTTTTAGGATAAGATATTGTGTAATTCAATTTCAAAATTGTGTTGAATTCTGTATATATACTGCAAACATTTAATATTAGGTTTAATGCGGTATATAATTTATTTCCCCACGAAAATCTCATGAAATAATAATAGAAACAATTATGCTTTCACTTAAATGAATAAAGTGTAATTTTGTTCAACTTATTTATAGTTTAGTATTTATATATTTTTATTATTTGCTTCCATTATATTGTAAACCCAATATCAATTTTAAAAATTTAACAGATAAAAGTTTCAAAATTATAAACGTAAATTTTGTGGTATATTTCCATTAAAAAAGACAAAAAAATCAATATTATTTGTCAGTCTTTTTCAATTTGATAAGGACCGGAACCCACAATTTTTTAATTTTGTGGGGATGGTAAAAAACAAACATTTTTTAAGTTTGAGCAAAACCTCGATTTTTAGCAGGACTGTTTCTTATTTCTTGCTTCCAAATTTATGCAAATTATGTTTAAAAAATTCATAAAATTTACCTATTTGATTTTACCCAGATGTGATATTTTAATTCATTTTGATTAACAAATTTTAACACCCACCACCCAACCCTCACAACTTATAACATTTTGTCTGTGTGGTTAAAATATATTTTTTGTTTTTAATTGTATTTACATATTATAAAGTTTCAAATCATAATAATTTTTGTTAATATGTTTTGTTCAGGTTATTGTATAAATGTTTGATGAAAATTTAGTTATTAACATTAATTGAAAATGTTAAATAATAATAATTTTGTACAAAAGGGTATAAATATTGCTTTTCTGCTCTTTTATATTAGCATCAATAACAAAAGGTTAAAGGCACCACCATATATATGGTGAATATTGTGGAAATATATCCACAGTAAATGTAATAAATACTTTCTTTTATATTTCATGTTTGTCTATACGTGAAAATTTGTGACAAAAACGTATACTAATGGTTAATTTAGTGGCTGATTACAAATAACTGTATACAATACATGAAGAGTATTTAAATAATACAATAAAGTCATACAATATCATACTTTTATTTTTTGATAAATAAATTTAATGTGTTTAACAATGTTTAATAATACATTGAATAGCCTTTTTTTTCTTTTACAAATTGAGAATGATTATTATTACGAATAAAGTTTCACTGTTATATTTGGATGGATGAATTCTTTGTTGAGTTTGTTCAATTGTATTTGTGCTATTTATCTTCACATATTTTAATCATTTAAACTTATTTTCAATTAAAATAATTATTTTATTTATAGCATAAGTATGTAATATATACGTAATGTTAGCAAAGACGTGCTTATCATTGTAAATGTTACGTTAATGTTGGTTAATAAAGGTTCTTATTTAGTGATAATCTAGTATATCTAGTGTTTATTTTTGTTTAGCCATAATGTTTTCCAATATATTTTTAAATTACGTTCACTAAGAATTTCTCAAATCTACAATATGCAAGGATTTGAAAGAAAAACTTAATTTTTCTATTAATATGCAAATAAGAGACAAAAAATCTTGTTACTGCAATTTTTTTACTATTTCATGACGTCAAAAACCTTAGAAAGCAGCTTTGCTATTTAAATCATTAGGTTAATTAAACAAAATAATAATAATAACAAGGTATTAATTTGTAAGCTTCATTTTCAAGAAATAGTTTGTGTTTTTTTTGCAAATTTAAATATTACATAGAAATCAATTTCTTAGTAGTAGTTAACTAGTTATATATATTTTTTATACTGTAGGTGTGTTTTCAATCTTTTTATACTTTCGTAAATAATAATAAAAAGTTAATATATATATATTATATATATATATATATATATATACCCTACTGAAAAAGTTCTTAGGAAATCTCCTTAAAAAAAAGAGAAAAAATTCTATGGAAAATTGGCATATGGAGAAAATAACTTCCATAGAAATTTTTTAAGGAACCGGCGGTGCGGTTCCATAGAGAAAATTTTACAAAAAGTCTATAGAGATTCAAGAATAAAAGTTCGTTATTTTTTCTCTTTATACTTTCTATATGTTTTACTCAGATAAATAAAAGCAAAAACATTAACATTATTACTGTTTTCAAGTTCAATATCGTTTTTGGATGACCGATTTGGGTATGAAAAATCGAGTTACATCCAAAAATGCAATAAAATTTCTAACGGGTTGGTAACTTTTCGAAATAAACGCACTTTTTGGGCAGAAATAAAAAAAATCAAAAATTTTTTTTCGTTGATTCTAGTTAAAGAATAAAAAATAAACACTATTTATTCTTATGCATATTTTGATTTTTCGCATAGAACACAGGAAATTGTGTAAAGTAAATTTTTATATCATTTCTAATTAGGTTGAGAAGAACGTTTATTCCGTTGAAAATCGACGGTTTTTATCAACTCTATTTATGCTGATAAATCAACGTTTAAAGTGAAATTGTACTTCAGCGTTGAGTTTTGAAACGTTAATTATCAACACTTATAACCATTGAAAAAACACTTATTCCGTTGATTACTAGAATTTTTTAGTGTGCTGTCAATATATTTCTCCTTACAAAACTTCTATAGACATTTATTCACCATTCAAAATTTGTAAGGAGATTTATATTCCATTGACCTCTATTCTTTCTATAGACATTTTTATGGAGCTTGTAAGAATCTCTATGGAACTTAAGTTACTTCTAAGGAGAAATCTGCTCCTTTCAAATAACTCTATGGAGAAAATACGAATCTCCATTGACTTTTTATATTTTTATGGAACTTTTAAAAAATTCTATAGAATTCATCGACTTTCCATAGAAAAATACTGATTTCTATAGACATTTCTGAGGACATTTCCAGCAGGGTATATATATTATATATATATATATATATATATATATATATATATATATATATATATATAATGTTTATCATGTGCAGAGTTTAGAATCTTCTCTTTATATTTTCATCTCAACTGGTGTAGTAATTTTACTTGAATTCGCGGTTGTGTTGAATTGAGAACGATATTAAAAACGTCAACAGCAGCTAGCTCTGTGAAGATTGGAATAAGGCGTCGTACAGTACATACATTACATCAGTACATACATACATACAACTACAAAGAAAAATATATATTATATAGAAAATAAAAAGCAAAGTAGAATTGCAGTGTTTGAAATTACCATCAAGAAAATCTGAAAGTCGTTATAATTCACAACAGCTGGGACTTATTCCTTTCAATCTCTCTCTCTCTCTCTCTCTCTCTCTCTCTCTCTCTCAGATTACGTATTAATAATATAAACCGTGGAGTTAGAAAAAAAAATCATATAACTACAATAAGTCTATAAGAAATTTTCAATTAACAGCAGATGAAGAATACCATGAACTGTTTATTAACGTATTAAAAATTCTAATTAAATATATTATGTAAAAAGACGATGAAAAAAATAATAATTAAAAGAACAGCAAAAGTAAAATAGATAGATGAAGAGAAGAATTTAATGTACGTACATTTTTTTTTTATTCAGCATGATAATTTGTTTACACTTTTTAATTTTAAAAGATCTGAAAAAATATTAGATGAAAATAAAATCATAATATTGTAAGAAAAAAAATACTTTGATTTTTATTATAGTTGGTACTGATTACAGTTGTCTCAATTTTGTGTGATACATAGTTAATATGTCAAAATGTTCTCATAATGTTTTTATTGAACACTACATTGCTAGAATACTCATTATGATAACTTAATTAAAAAATTCAACGCTTCTAATCTTTTGCATGAGATAAAAATACCTAATAATTAACCTTGGACACCGGAAAATAATTTATTAACTAAACTCTATTATTTAACTTTCTTTAAAAGAATAATTTCTTTATGCAAAAAGATTGACATTTCTATTATTAAAATTTCAAAAGAAAGTTTTGATTTCCTTATTTTATTTATAAAAAACACACATAAAATATTTGCATACTTTGAGAAACACACAAGAAAAAAAAATGTCATACTTTTCAAGCACAACCTGAATGTACGTCACCGAGTTGTCTTCTTTTCAATTATTTAAATTTCGCAGTAAAAATTCATCTCAATTTTTTTCATCTTAGCCTAGGAAAAGTGGCTCCCAAATATTTTATTTACAATTTTGTACCACGGCTGTAACAAAACTTTGTCTTTCTTAAAGTGGCGTTTACTTAAGTGTTATGCATTCATTAATTTGTCATGCCACTTTGTTCACTGTCTTTTTTTTTCACCCTTCTTCTTCTTTTTCTTCTTCTTTTTTGTATTTTCTTCTTTTTCTTTGTTTACAAAATACCAATTCAACTTCATTACTGTAGAGTAAAAACTTTTTTAGTTGAATTTTTTAAATTTATTTTTTAGCCTGGAGTTTTTTTTCTTCTTCTACTTCTTCTCCTCCTCCCCCTTTTTCATCTTCTTCTTTTTATAATTAGTACATATTAATGTATTTTTTTAAATGTACATTTTTTTCCAGATTTATTTTTAATCAATCTTATAATTTTGTTAAAAAATAGATTTGTATTATTGATTAATAATATAATATATATATTTAAATCCTAAGGACTCGATAGAAAAAAATAAATGAATAAATTAGTCAAAAGAAGATGATTTTAAATAACTTTGACTTTAAAACCAAAACTAAAATTGATGAAACTGTAACAATAGATTGTTTTTAATTTGATAGAATCAACAACAATTCTTGTAATTTCTCAAAATACTCTATTATACTATTATACAAGCTATTATTGTCTATAGTTCGCCCCCCCTCTCTCTACCTACACTTGAAAACGTAAATAACTTTTTGGGAAATTTTACAATTTTCTTTCTAAAATATTAGAAATATAAATAATTAATAAAGATTTGAATTGTTCATCTTATTTGCAATATTAAAGACAACGCCTTAATTTTTCTATTTATAGAAAAGATTTTGGTATAAAATTCCAATTTTAATTAAAAGTGTGAATAGTACTTTTATTTACATTTTTTATGTTTAATTTCAATTCCAGCTTTAATGTTTTTAATATACTTTATTATTCATAGCTCTAAAACTTTATGAAATAGCTGACAATATATTTATTTAAAAATGTAATATTATACATCATAAGATACCAAGGAACAAAAAAAGGAGAAAAACTCATTTTTACGTAAACTTTAAAATTATGGCACATTATATATTTTGTCTCTGCTTTCTTAGATGTCAAAAAATAACAACACAAAATATTTTTTCCTTGAGTATATTTTTCTAACATAAAAAAAAAAAAAAAAAAAAAAAAAAATCAGGTTTTAAGTTAGAAAAACTTTACATTTAGACTTGCTGCATTTTTTTCTTTCAAAAGTCAATATATTTTATATATATTTATAAGACTTTTATAATGCATAACTCCCCTTCTATATATACTTATCTTTAAATATACCTACTTACAATATATTCTCTTCTTTCAATTCTTTTATTTTTTTTCATATCCTTAAAAATGTTATTAAATGTCCCCTAAAGCAAGTATAATATTGCTTGAAATAAAAGGAAAAAAGAAAGAAGATAGTCGCGAATTTTCTATCTCTATGTTATGTTAGGTAACGCATTTTAGATTAATAAAATAAGAAGAAAAAAGTATAAAATTTTTAAAATTTGAAATTTTTTTCAGCTTTGCTTTGCATGAATAATATTTTATATTATTTCTCTCTCTCTCTCTCTCTCTCTCTCTCTCTCTCTCTCTCTCTCTCTCTCTCTTCCTACTACAAGCTATAACACCTACCTATACCTATACCTATATCTATACACTATACTCAGGTATGCAAATAGTGGTCCTATAGGTAGCATATTGTAGTGGCACGCAATACTCTGCTATAGTATAGAAGTAGCTAACTTGGTTTTTTCCGTCTACAAGAGAAATATTGGCTTGTATAATAGGACTTGGGTGAAGTAAGGTAAAAAAGAGAGGGAGAGAGAGAGAGATAGCCACGAGTATAAGAGAAGAGGTAAGCTTGCTTTAGGAGATGTATGTATGTGTGCTTGGGAAAAACGCCGCATGCGAGAAAAGTCAACTAGAAAATATATAACAAGCAAGAAAAAAAAAGCTTTTTAAGTTTTTCCTCTCTCTCTCTCTCTCTCTCTCTCTCTCTCTCTCTCTCTCTCTCTCTCTCTCTCTCTCTCTCTCTCTCTCTCTCTCTCTCTCTCTCTCTCTGTCTCTCCCTACCTTTACATATAAAACGTTTATTTTTAGTTTAATATTATGATAAATAACATGAAAACATTTTCTTATTAAAATAACTAGATATACTTTAATATTTAATATGTGTACTTTGAATATAAAGAAGAAGAAGGAAGAAAAAAAAAAAAAAAAAAAAAAAAAAAAAAAAAAAAAAAGGAAATGAAACTTTTTTATTGATCTTAAATGTATTGAATATGAAAACTACAAAATCAATTGAAATGCAGTTTCATTTATAACTAGTAGAAATTTCTTCATAAATGTATAATACATTTTGAATAACTTAGTCATCACCTTATTTGTATTAAATTCATCGATATAAATTGTGACGTCATGTATTTACGTAAATTGAAATCTATTTCTATAACGCCGCAAGCTTACAAATTATACGCATTGTAAATACGTTCAAAGAATTTTAAATTGACACTAAGCACGAGTTATAATATTGTTATAGAGTATCAATAATAATACTTATATAAAACTAATAAACGCCTTTCTTAGTTTTTTTTTTTTTTTTTTTTTTCATAGAATTCACACAATAAATAAAAAAAATGTATAAACGTCATACATGATACAAAAAAAAAAAAAAAAAAAAAAAAAAAAAATCTTTCAACATTTCTATGTCACATTTTAGCCCCCTAGTTTTAAGCTTTAAAAGTCATCAAATACTTGACAAAACAAAAAAGTTTTTATTTGTTGTGAAGTGAGTTAAGGGTTGAAAGACATGCAAGCCAATAAACAATCTGACATTTTAGTAATAACAACTCATATTGTGAGTACGCTCGGGATGCGGGGAGAAGGACAAACAAACAAACTTTCTTCTTCTTTTTCTTTTTTCTCTTCAACGTCAAACCCTTGAAAAAACGGGGACAAACATGAGAAATTGCAACGTGACTCTTGATGAAAGTTTCTCGTGTAACTCAAAATTACTCCACACGCAACTTTAAACATTATCTTGAAAAAATACTATCTGCTTTTTTTCTTTAAATTTACTAAAGAAAAATTAAATTGGAGAAGTAAACGAAATTACACTGTAAGAAAAGATGATAAACTTCTTCTTTTGAATAATAAAGAGAGAAAGATTTTATAAAATATTGTTGCATAGCTTAGCATTATGATAATACGATTTAATGGACAGATTATTTTTAATAGCACGAAAGTTCAAACTAAATCTTTCGTTATATGAAGATTATAATCTAAAAAGAGAGGTAATATAGTTTAATTATCTTTTAATACAAAAACTAATGCTGTGTGTACAATCAAATTTCACTCAATTTAGCATTGAATGCATCTGCTACTTTGTATTTTTATGCAATTAGTGTTTTATATTTATTACTATATTTATTTAAGATAAAGGGAATAATATCTGAAATATATCTAAAAGTTAAGATGATATGAAAATTACTGATGAAGAGAAATAATTGCTTTATTTGATCGCACATTTAAATAATATTTCATAATATTTATTCAAATTTCTTTACTTTTTAAAAATTTCCAAAAAATTTGCAAACAGATTTTTTTTCTTTAAAAAAAAATGCTCTAACTAAGACTGAACATCTTTTGACATTGCAGCAGTTAAAATTATTATTGAATCACTGCTGCGTGTAAATATAGCAGTACCATTATTTTAATGTAACGTATATATAAAAAAAGTTTCTTTCTCACTCTTTCAGTGTAAAGCTGCTATAGAAAATTGTCCTTATATAATGAAAATAAATGCTAGTACTTTTTTTCTTCTTCTTCTTTTTATCCAGTTAAAATTCCTTGTCTATACTTGTCTTGTTAGACATACAGAAGTAGGTTGGTGTAAAAAAGGACGCTTTATGAGTATCATTAAGTTACAGCAACTTATGCGACTTTTTTTTTTTTTTTTTTTTTTTTTTTTTCAACGTAAGGACAATTGCGTCTTTCTTTTCTACTCTAATTCCCTTTTTTTTAAAGTCAAACTAGAGTGTAAAACTTGAGGATACAAAAGAAAAATTTACATCTCTAACCAGCAAATTACGTAACTTTTTTCAAGTACATATGCAATTTTTTTTACTTTTAAAATTAAATTATCTTTTATATGTATAAATATAAAGTGTTTTTTATTTTATTTAATTATTCCTCTTTCCCTCCCCCCCCCCCCTCTCTCTCTCTTATTCTCATTATAATATATAGAGAACAAAAGGTGGAAAATAAGGTGTTTATTCCAACTCTAGTTTGTAGTGCATTGTGTATATCTTTTGTTTTTTTGATACTTATGTATTAAAACACGAAGGTGTGAAACCATTACATAACTTTTCTCTCTGTGTGTGTATATAATTTAATATAACTTTACAATAACACGCTAACAATTGCATGGTGTTGTATTTAAGGCTTTTATTTTAAATAGACAATGAAATTTACTATATAAAAAGTAAACATATTTATGCAAAAGTCAATATATATTGTGTATATTATAATTTAAAATGAGACAATTTTAATCGTTATTCAATTTATTCACAATTATTTAGATTATTACATTTTAAAAGTTTTGATAATCTGTTAAAAAAATTTGATTGGCCCTATAAATGTAGCATAATTTTTTTTAGTATTAATAATAAGAGACACCGAAACATTAAATTAAATAAATTTACAGTATATTTTGTTATGTGCGAAGCCTACTGAAAGCCATAGACCACATAAAACAACATTGGATTTTTAATGAATAGACACGAAATGGGATCTTCAAAACTGATGACAATTTTTACCAGAATGCTAATGTAGCCCCACGAGAGAGCGTGAAAATACTATAAAGTATGCAATTTGCGTGACTATTCATGTTTTTGACGTCAGAAACACGTAAAAATTAGTAAAAAATGTTGTGCAGGCTGCATAAATTGAAAATTTCTGATCACTGCTATGGAATTTGAGACAAACTAAAGTTACTTATTTATGTAAGTCCCATCAAGTGTTTTGTGATATAAATGCTTATAAGTTTTCTTTTGGTCTATTCCTTTAAGAAACAGCAGGTGAATTTGTTTGCTCTAAAAATATAGGAAATATGTTTAATTAAAAAAATAAAATTATGTATGGTCACTTTTTAAACTCTGAATTTTAATATTACGATACGAAAAGCAACAAATTTAATAAATTAAATATTATTCAATATTATATTTAGTAACAAATAATATATTTTATAGATTTTAAAATGAATATTTGCAACAAAAAACAACAAACGTATAACTCACATCAATAAAATAAACTAATGAATATTGAAGCTTTAGATGTTTTTAACTAATTAAATATGGCAATCATGTTTGTATGAATCAACAAAAAAAATAAATAAAAACAAACAATAAAATATTGTAAACTGACTCAGCATGTACGTTTACGTCTCGTTTTACTTTGCTTTGATTATTGTGTATTGGAAAAAATAAAGTTTACATTTGATTGATTACAGTCCGAAAATCAAATATTACATCATGAAAGTTAGGTAACGTGATGATTTATATTCTGAGAGAGAGAGAGAGAGAGAGAGAGAGAGAGAGAGAGAGAGAGAGAGAGATTGGTGAAACACATGAATACGTTTCAAAATAAAGTCCAAATAAAGACCATATATAAATATAACGTTATTTCTCCAGTTTATATATTAAAGTATAATGTCTCCTTGACTATACACAGCTAGATATACATATTAAAAACAATAAATAAGTAAAAATAATAATAATAAAACTATATTAACAGAGTTACAAACAATAGTTAACTTTTGAATACTGATCTACTTCTAAATAAATTGATTTTTTCTTTTCATTACATCGTTTTCGCTCTACATGAAATGAATTAAGCATCAATAACTCATAGAATAGAGCTGTTCTCTCTCACTTTCTCTCTACTGCTGGTAGATTATTATACAGAACGAGAGAACACAGGTGTAAGATTAATGTAGAATCGATACATTTTTTTTTCTTTCTTCACATTTCTATTGCTGCTAGGTATATAAGAACTACGGATGTTCGTTATTAAAAAAAAAAAAAAAAAAAGAAAAAAAGAGAACACTTTATTGTATAAAAGAAGTGAGTAACTCTTTTTTTTCTGCTAACAATATTACTAAAATAACTTATAAAAGATAAAGAAAAGTTTATTACAATTAATTGTCTTCTAGATTTTATATTTTGAACAATGAAACTTTTAAAAGTAAAATAAAATATGATAAAAGACTATATTATACTTGTTTTATTTTTTTCTGATTAAAACTTATATGTATACATTGTTTTATATAAAATATTATTTGCCTCAAGTGTTATACTTTAATAATATACAGCTATTTTTTATTTTAATGTTTAATTAAAAATGCACTTTTTTATTTTTGCTTTAAACAGTAGTTTGTTTTGTTTTGTGTGTATAGTAAAAACATTGATACATAGTTTGTTTGTTTTTTTGGTGTTAATAAAAATCTCTTAAACAATTTTTTTTCTTCACTGGAATTTCAGCAAGAATTTGTTTTCTTAATTTTCATGCGTATATAGTATATTCTACTGTATATAGTTTTTTTGCAACTAAAAATAACCGCATAAATTTCCCAACTATATAATCATAATATTTATATCAAATGATATAAATTTTGTTGTTGTAATGTTTTAAATGTATAACAATATTAACGCACACTAACATTTCGATGTTGTTGCAAACAATATGTGTAACTCTATTTTTTCAAGCTAAGCAAAATGTGTAAGTCGTTCCCGAACGTAATGGAGATGGCGCTCGACTTACACATATTGCTTCGCGTGACAAAAAACGAGATACACATATTGCTTAGCGTGACAAAAAATGACTTACACATTTTGCTTCGCCTGACAAAATACGAGTTACACATATTGTTTGCAACACAATCGATTTGCATTGTAGTTTTAGTTCTTCAGCACTTAAAAGTAACTTTGTTAAACAGAAAAGTTATGCAAATATTACCTCTTTTTTCTTTCTTTCTCTTCAGTTCAAAATTTTAAACCATCCAATGTTTATAAAAAAATCAGTATAATTCAACAAAACAAAAGAAATATAATGACAAAGACAATCGTGGATATGTATTAAGTAAAAACCTTATTTTGTAAAATAATTTTATAACCGCTTGTAAATAATAATAATAACTTCCAGTTATTATTTCCATCACATAAAAGCTACTCAAGTTTATAAATGCTTCATAAAATAAGTTAAATACTTAAAAATAATATATATTACATAAAACATTAAAGCTACGTAAATAAAGTGTTAGCTACGAACTTTAGTTTTCTTCTTTATTATAGTTATTATTACGACTTGAAAAAAAAAAACTATTATACTTCAGTCTTTCTGACTATAAAATGTATCCTGTTAATAGAAACAGAATCTTGTTCTATTATCAGTGTTAAAATTTTTAGACCGTATCATAGAGTTAAACAACAGATTAATTTGTATGGCAATATTAAAATTTACTTCAAATATTACTTAATTTCTTTTTTAATTGGGTGTATAAAAATAATAGTTTTGGACTTAGGGTCTTTGAAAATATAACTTTGAGTCGTCTTGGAATTTCTTACCTTATTTTAAATGGGGATGACATCAATAGTGATAAAAAAAATGAAGAAAAATTTAATAATTATTAATTAACTAATAACTGTTACTCTCAATGCAAGATATTTATTAGGTTACTAATTTTACTTTGCAAACAGATTCAAAATTGCTACCCAAAATTTTCAACACTCAAAGAGATAATTTCACAATTAGATACGTTTTAGGGAATAAGTTCGTGTATAACGGTCTATGAGTTTTGAAATAAACAGTATGTTACTGAGATTGAAGTTAAAATGAAATGGGTTTGTTAGTAATGATGATGATAAGTAACGGAGTGTGGACCGAACATTATACTGGACGTATATATACGTAAGATATCCCTTCACTGTTTATCACTTCACATCCATTAGTTCTCTCTTCTCTCTCTCTCTCTCTCTCTCTCTCTCTCTCTTTCATGTGCTTATAGAACTGAGGTAATATTCTCATACTATGTGCTATTTTACTATATCACACTTCATTTTATAAAGTACCAAATTCTACATAAATAATAATAATAAAACGACATGGTTACGCCTTGATAGTCTCATTACAAAATACTAATAAACTGCAATATCTGCAGTTTTTGTCTCAATCAAATTTGTAATTTTTTTAAGTTTGTATGTACAAATTCAATTTTTTTTTTGAAAGATTAATATAAGATTATTTATTTCCATTTACAATGGTAAAAAGTACACTTGTTACTCTCGTAACCATTTCAGATGGAATATTTTGACAAAATATATACGCTTTATTATTGATCATATAATATGTTACAATAATACTGCTCTTTTATGTGTATTTTTAATGATGTGAGAAATTTGAATTCTTAAATACTTGATTTTGATTCCTTGTCAAGATACAGAAAAGTGATTCCAAAGTGTCATAGCATGTGATGCAATAATGTTTGATATAAGCTCTTTTGCAATGTTAATGTTGCCTCAAATGTAAACAAAAATAAATATACTTTTATATAATATTAATAAAAATGCAAAACAACAAGCTTATCGAGGCAAAAAAGAGATAGAAAAAAGCTTTTAAAACATAAAAAATCTCATTTTATATAGAAAAAATATGATTTACAATCACATATAAATTTAACATAAATTTTGCTTAATCCACTAGAACATAATAAAACATTATTATTATTTTTTTTTGAAAGGAAAAAGGTCACATAAATTATTATTATGTAAATTTGTATAAAAACTACGTAATTAGTTTTTAATGGAGTGTGCTTTTTTTTTATTTCGTGCTAATGTTGTGTGAATTTCGTGGTGTCTACTTTGATGATTGGTGGATTTTTAACATGAATCTCGTGTCGATACTATACACTGAAAGAAACGAAAGGTATCTCTGTGGCTGCGTATAAAGTCGATAATACACTTTCTGAATCATAAATTCCAGTTTGAATGAATGGTGTAGAATGTAAAACCAAGAATTATAAAACATAAGCTATTGTCCCTAAAATATTTCAAATCTATAGTATTCAATCATAATACAATTAAAATGAGTAATAATTTTACAAAGTATCAGTTCTGTAGATCTATATTAATATAGCTAGACGGCAAAATGATGAAGTAATATTTTTAAATGATGATTTTTTTTTTTTTTTTTTTTTTTTTTAGAAGTTACTCAAACTAAAAATTCTTTCCCAGAGGAAGAAAAAATATAGTTTTGTATTAAATTTTATCCAGAAAAGTTAGTGAAAATATGAATACATTCGCAATGAAATATTGTTATAATAGCTTTTAATATAATTTCTAAAAAAATTACGAGAAATATAAATTCAGTAATCATATCGGTATTTATAGTTATTTAAACTGCAGTATCTTTAAATAATATTTTTTTATTGTATCCAAATTTATTTTAATATACGATTTTAATTTTGTTAACAGTATACTGTATATTTGAATATACTGACATGGAAAGCTATTTCTCCCCCGACCCTTTCAAGTATGCATCATTATTTTAAGACTTAAGTGTGTTTGAAAATAATATATTTGTTCTCTTACGTATACAGTTACTGCGTAAAATTATTTTCATTAATATTTGATAACAGTAGCGTACACATGCGTGTCGACATTTTTTGAAATTTAACCTAATTAATAATAATTTAAGATTATACAAAAAGATTTTATTTTTTATTTTTAATATATTACATGCAACACAAAACACGTGTTAAATTGTGAAAGAAGAAGAGATTTTTGTTTTTAAGCTGTTTGTTTTTGTGTGTGTGCAAGACAAAAAGCTACTACTATACATCATCAAGTTTAAATTTATTTTAATTTTACTTCATATATTTAAATTTATTATTCACATAAATATTAATAAACATCATAATATTATAATTAATTGCAATTTAAAATTTTCCCGCCATAGGGATATTATTTTTGCATACCCCTGAGAGAGATGAAAAGTGCGTGTTTCACGCATACACAGTACAGTTCTGTATAATGTATATGATGTTTTATCTTACGTAAAAGTGGACGTCATGGATTTGTACCTTTATACAGTGACATGAAATAAATGATTATTATCTTATATTTTATTTACTATTCTAATAAATCTTTTTTTACTAAAGGCCAAGAATCATTTTAAATATTCAATATAATTTTAAATTTATTAATAATTTTGTTAACTAATGTTAGAAAGAAACAATACTATAATAATAATCGAATAGAATTAATCAATATTCATAAAGTACGTAAACTCATGATTTTTTTTTTTTCAATCAGAAAAAATATTGCCTCTAAATTAGATGTTTAATTATTTGAACCTTTAAAAGAAAATCAATGTAAATACAAATCATACACAAATAATATATTTCAAAAGTCTCTCGAAGTATTAAAAACGTTGCATTAGTAACACAGTTTACATAAATAAAGTGATCATTAACTAAGTTTATGTATGTGTTATTTTTATCCAAATATATATTGGGATGTCACCATGCAAAAAAATTGAATTGAAAGAGTTTGAAATTTCAGTTTCATAAGACTTAAAATTTAAAATGGTACACAATTTGATTTCGTTGGACAATTAAATCTGGAGACATTAACCTCTGAACCCTCCTTTCAACATCGAATAATTTATAAATTATTTCAATTAAATTATATATATATATATATATATATATATATATATATATATATATATATATATATATATATATATATATATATATACATATTATACACACATATATATATATAATTATATATACATAATATGTTATACAGGCAATAAATCTTGCTATAAAAATAAAATACATCTTTAATAAGTTACTCATTAAAATGAAATTCCTCAAGACATAAAAAAAAAATAGTATGCCCTACATTCATTAACCTTTCTTATTAATAAAATGTCAATTGGGAAATTATAAAAAAAAGTGATTAGAAAGTGCTTTGCTTTAATTTTTTACAAGAAAAAAAAAGTAGAACAAAATTGAATGTTTCTTCGTAAATAATAATAATAAATAAAAGATGAGTAAAAAAGACAATATATTTTTTTAAGTTTATAACGACCAAAAAAAATATATATAACGCCTTGTAGCAATTTTCTTCATTTATCTATCTTACGATAACAGGAGAGAGAGAAAAAAATATTTGTAAGAAAAAGAATGAATAACACAATGGCTTTATATATAATAAAAAAAGGAAGTCTTTATAGAAAAACAAGTAAAGAAGGTTGTTATTGAGTGGTCTTGTGAAGAAAATAAAGTTAAGAAGGAAAAAAAAAAAAAAAAAAAAAAAAAAAAACTTGAATAGAAAAGATAAAGAAGTTTATTTATAATATGACTTGTTTGCATTATCAAAGTGATGGTAGAAAAAAGTGCATAAATTGTCACCTTCTTCTTCTTTAAAAGGTAAAAATAGTTAATCTTTTATTCTCTCAAAACATCATTCTAGGCTATGAAAAGATATGAATAATAATTTTATATAAAACTTTTAATAATAATAACTTTTTTCCTTGTCAAATACAGTGCATGTTTTATGTTCTTAACATGAGAAAAAAAAAAGTTGATTAATTTTTCTGTCATTTACATGTATTTGCATTTATACTCTGTAACAATTTTATGTTTAATCTTCTCATGCAAAATAAAGTATTTGTGTGCTACATGTAGTATAAATACGTGTTTATTTTGTTATGTTTTTAATTGAATTTAGAATTAATATTACATTCTGTGAAAATATATTTTGTTAAAATTTTGATTTACATCATATTTAAAACATGAATATTACAACCTATATAATATTTTACTTATTATATGAACATTATTGTTAGTAAAAGTATTACAGATTTTATCTATAACGTTCTTGAAGTAAAATTTAAATTTGTACCAAAATTTAAAAGAAGGGTTTGGTTTTAACTTTTTTTTTTTAGTTGCTAAAGCTAAAACACTGCATACATTTTCAAACTGTCTCGCACTGTCAAATTTGATGCGTGTGAATTCCACGTCTGCAAGAAAGTATTTCATCTTGTAATTATTTTATTTTTGTTTATGCGATTGTAATAATAGATTTTAACATTTAAATTTAGCGTGTGTTTTCTGCATATTTCTTGCAAATTTAGAGCAAGTTTTTGAATTGTTATAAAAAATATATGTATTATCAGAATTATGTTTGTATACATTTCTCACTTCTAGCCACAATATTAAGTATTATGGTTTATACCAAGTAAAAAAAAAAAAAAAAAAAAAAATTGTGAAAATGATTTAATATCATAAGTTGAATTATGTTATTATAATGTGCAATACGTAAGCTGTTGACTTTGAAAGAATAGAGAAGGATTAAAATGGTTAACAGGATATACTGTAGAATCAGGAACAGCTTGTTCAAATTGTTGGATTGTACTTGACATGCATACTCTCTCTCTCTCTCTCTCTCTCTCGTAAAGTCAAGTATAACACTAACACGATGTATAAAATGCAATTCTTCTAGTGCACTCTTGATACATTAAATAATGCATAACTACTTTACAAATATGTATATTTAAATGAGATTTTATTGTGTTGAATATTTAATAATATTAAATACTAAACTTATAAAAAAAAAAAAAAAAAAAATAGAGTTTACTGTATACCACTGAACATTTTTTATTGTTATATTATAAATTATAATATATATTATATTATATTTAAAAAAAGATTTTTATACGTATGTATATTTTCTATTCCTTTAAAGTTTATTTAGTAAATTTTTTATGCATTTTAAACATAAAATATGTAAAAATAAAATATATATGATTATATTAAAGTTTTAAAAAAATACTATCTGTTGATTTATTTAAAAATTACTAAACATGAAAAATTTGGATGCTTAAAACCTAAATAATGTTATTTTATACAAAAATAATAATATGTTTTTGGTATACATGACAGTGGATACGTATATCTATAACAAAAAAATAATAATAAAATTCAAATATGTTTTGCTTGTTTATTTGAAGCTTTGAAAATATATTTTAAAAATTGATCTGTAAATTTTATTTATTTATACATACATTCTATAATTCTTCTATATTTCAATAACATTATCGATGTTTATAAATAAAATCAGAATGTATATGTAAAAAAATTTTCAACTCAATAAAAAATTATTATTATTCCAAAAAAAAAAGTTATGAGTATATAGCGTTAGGATAAAATACTGATTATTTATATTATGAAGCACAAAAAAATGTATGGAAAAATTATTGGTATGTGAGTCTCATTATTTACGTAAGTAAACTCGATTCTCTTTTTTTTTCTCATCTCTCTCTCTCTCTCTCTCTCTCTCTCTCTCTCTCTCTCTCTCTCTCTCTCTCTCTCTCTCTCTCTCTCTCTCTCTCTCTCTCTCTCTCTCTCTCCTACCCAGTAATTAAATTAAAAAAAAAGTATTTTTCTCTCTATCTACAATTTCTACCGACACAAAAGCCGTTGTTTCTAATTACTCATATGTCTGTGTCAAATTTCAGTCAAATTTTATATGGTTGTATAGCTCCGTGTGAGGATTATAAATTAAGACAACATGCCGTGAAAAACAATAATGAAAAAAATAAGAGAAATCACGTCAAAAAACAAGGTATTTTATTTTGTTTGTATATTTTAATGAAGCTTGGAATATGCAGTGTACGTTTTTGGTAGCGCAGTATAGTCATTATTATTGTAATTTTACTCGTCGAATATAAATGTAAAATGTGGCTTCATTTACAACGATTTATAATCTAATGATTGTGTGTATGTAGAAAAATGGAATTATTTTGACAAAAAAATAAAATAAAAATAACAATAATGTTTGTTGCATTATTATGATTTTTTTTTTCATGTGGCTTTTTATCTTTTATTTCACTTAAAAAAAATAATAATTGAAAAAAAAATTAACTCTTTTTACTAAATAATGCCTTAAATTATTTTATATTACATAAATTTGCTGTATAGTTAAAAAAATACATTATATTGTAATAAAGTAAAATTTACCATTCTTGCTTAAGTAATTTTTATTGTATATTACAGTAATTTGAACTTTAAGTACCTAGGGCTATTTTCCAATAAAAGTTTATTGATATAAATATATATATTTTTATATCACGATTTTACTTTAAAATTGTGATTTTAGTAATATAAATGGATTAAAATGTGAATATAGCTTGAAGTTATAACACATATTTTGAATTAGAGTAAACTTTATACCGTTAGCTACAGTATAAAAGTATTATACTTTATATATATACATTATAGTATACAAAGTATTCGTAAAATAAATCAAGTATTTTATTGTTACAAAAATTCCTATAACAATATTACACTGTAAATTTATAGGATATAAATAAAAAAAAGTACACAAATATAAAAGAATCTATGTGTAAATAACGATTTTTTTTAAGCTTACAAAATTTGTTTACAGTTGCTTTAGCTTTTGTTTTTTTGAGATATTTGATAATTTTTATTTACAATCTGTATTGCAATATAAAATATAAGTAAATAAAACAAGCTTTCATAATAAATATTGCTTTTCAACTTTTTACCATCTTTCTCATACAATATGCTATAATATTTGTGTTCATTTTTGTATAATATAGTGTTGCAAAAATCAAGTAGAGTATAAGATATTTTTTTACGAGGAAAAGAGAATAACTTACACATTTTACTTATACATAATGTAAAATTTACAACTGTTGTAAAGAGTTTGAATAAGTTAGTTTGTGTTTTTGTGTTGGTATTTTGAACTTTATGATGTGAAGTCGGAGTGTGGTGGTGCAAACAAGTGACTGTAAAACGCCGCTAGGAGGTGCCAACTTTTACACTCAAACTTTTTTCCCATGCCTAAAGACATCATGCACAAACTGTCAGCAATAACCCTTTTTTTATTTGAAATAATAATAATAAATAAAAAATATATACAGCTCTTAGTTATTTCCATTTTAAACTGTATAATACACTTAAGATTTTTTTTTTTTTTTTTTCATTTTTCAAAAACTTTTATGTTATTCTGTGGTTAAAGATAATATTATACTTCATAACATAACATTGTAACTTACTTAATAGGCTTAACCGCTTTCTCTGCGTTTTCCAAAGTTCGGTCTTGTATCATTATTTTTTTTTCAGGGGTTTTTCGTCTACATGTATGGCATTTCATTGTTTTATATAGGGAACAAAGGGATGAAAAAACAATCTCACTTCTCTTCTATTTTCCTTCTTTAGAAAGGATCAGAGATTATAATGTGGAAAAGAGAGAGAGAGAGAGAGAGAGAGAGAGAGAGAGAGAGAGAGAGAGAGAGAGAGAGAGAGAGAGAGAGAATGAATATTATGAACAAGAAAGTGTATTATATCATGTCTCCGTTGTTCTCTAAATATTGTCTTCTAAAGGAAGCTTTAGTCTCTCTCTCTCTCTCTCTCTCTCTCTCTCTCTCTCTCTCTCTCTCTCTCTCTCTCTCTCTCCTCCCTCTTACTTTCTCATTTTGCCTTTTCTCTCTCTCCCGTTTTGTTATTTTGTAGTTCTTTTTCATCGCATTTTCATTTTAAATTCGTTAATTTTCATCGCACTCTCTCGTTCGTTATTCCAATGTTATTTTTCCTCCTATTCTTTCACTGATCCGTATTAAAAAGGTAAATATATACAACAAAATGTGTTGAAAAGAACTCTTGATCTTATATATATATATATATATATATATATATATATATATATATATATATATATATATATATATATATATATATATGTGTGTATATATATATAATACACACACACACACACAAACAAAATTTGAATACATCTTTTATAATGTGACAACATATTGTTTTAATTTTCACTTAAATTTGAAAGTTAAAGAAAAAAATGTAAATTTTGTGAATAAAGCAAGAATATTACATTGTTTAATATACAATTTATATTAGACTTCCAGGTTATTTATTGCTAAAAGTTTTGTATAAAATAATAAGAATTTTAATATTCTCTAAGAGCATAAATATGGTTTGTTGAAAAAAAAAAAAGTATATTATATTTTAATATAATAAAAAGGGAAAAAATAATTTATTATTGCGAAAAAAAATTGCCTTTCATGAATTATTGAATTATTACAATAAAACTTCAATTATTGCAGCCTGAATATATATATATATATTGAAATTTATAATTTATTTATTGCAATAGATAAAATGTTCAGTTTGAAAAGCATCCTTTAAAGCGAACCTCAATTCTTTTCTTCATAGCTAAAAATTAAGGGGAAAAAATATTGCATAGCCACACGGGAAAAAAAGGAATTTTGACTAAAAATATTTCAAACTTCTTACAAAGCCTTTTTTTCTTGATTATTAAGACTTTATTTGAAACAAAAAATACATGATGCATTGTGTTTATTATAATGTAATGTTACATAACAATCCATTTGACATGTCTATTAAAGATGAATATATTATTCAATTAGAAGTTGATTTGGTGGAAGTTTTAATAAATACGGTATACAGTATAATAAGTTAATGTATACTCTATACGATTTCATAATCCTCATTTCAGTACAATTTTCTACCTCTATTTTCAATATCAAAATAATTTAAATAATGTAGGTATCAGAGCGTTGAACTGTACCTTATTGTGTCACTCAGAATTTTATTATAATTTGTTTTTATTATTAACTTACTAGAAGCAATATGCTAAATACTTTAACACGAAGCTTTATTTATTTATTTTTTTTTTAAAATAATATCTAACCTTCACATTTTACTACCGTAAAAATAAAAACTAAAAGTTATTTAGGTTGAAAAGAATTATTATTACCATAAAAATACAAACACAGTTTGCATGACCATACGGCTTTATAATAACCAATGGATTGATTTTTATTTGCATGAATTATTCTTTATTATTAACACTTTTAACAATATATTTAAGAAAACTTCAGCAGTACCTTATAGCGTTTTTTTACACAGAAAAAACTCAAAAAAACTCACACAGAAGTGTACAAAAGTTTCGAGAGTTTACCTGTACGAAATTACGAAATATGAAATATACATTGATAGTGCATTACAAGTTTTTTTTTGTTACTAAACATTCAAATAAGTAGAAGTATGATAAGTATCAGTGATACATCTGCATTATGTAAACATTAGTGAATGCAATGTACCACCTATTTCTAGTAAATATTACCCATGCAATAGTATAGTGCGAAGTAAACATTCCCTAGTACCGAGTAAACAATAAATGTTTAATCATTATAGTATCAAATTATATACATATTTATATAATTTTAAGTAGTCTATGCATTAGAGTTTTGTAAATATAAATGTTAAAAGAAAATACATGAAATGTTAAGTAAGTACCAATTTTAAACTCCCTGTCTGTACAAATGTGGCTTCTTAGTGAGTAGTTTTTAAACGTTTTTTTATACCTTATAAATGTATTTTAAAAATTCTTTAATACGTTAGTAATTTCTACAGAATTTTGAATCTGAGCTCTCAAATATTAAAAAGTGTTTAGAGGGGAAATTTAGATATGATGACTCTTTAAAACAGAAATTTTGTTTTAAATTATATTTATTTAATAATTTAATTACTAATATCATTGATGTTTTCCATTTTTTTTTCCAGAAACTGTAAATTTGACATTAATTGTCCATGAAGTGCGCAAGCTATATAAAATTTAAACATACTATGATTTGTAATTTAGTATATTATTGTACTTTATATTTTCCCTATAGAGTGTTATTTCTAAATTTAGCAGTTAGTTTACTAACTGTTCCCATGTTAAACGTTCATTTTTGACATTAAAATGAATAATTTAAAATGGGACAAACATTTGTTGTTGCATGAAACAGTTATAAATAGAATTACTTTAGATGAAATATGGAGAGCGAGCATGAGTATATTATAGAGTTGTTTTTCATAATGTACTTGGAAAATGATTATTTTAAATGCTATAGTATTATTTTGTAAAACCTGTGAGACAAAAAACTTTTTTTTTTTTTTTTTTTTTTTTGACTAGGTGAATTTTTTTTTTATAAATGGTTGACATAGTTTATTCTGATTTCTCTGATTTAAATAAAAATTTCTGGATTATTGCAAGCAAAATGTAATAAAATTCCCTATTTAAAAGTTCCTGCCATAATACATTATCAGACATTTTTTTTTTTTTTTTTCACCATTACAAATTTATAAGTTTTTCAAAAAAATAATCGTAATATGCATTCGTTTCTGTAGCTAAGTAACATTTTTTTCTTTATTTTTAAAATTTACATCTCAAATCAATCTAAATAGGCGACTAAAACTGCAATCAACAATAAAAGTATGATTTTCTAATTTTATTAACGACCATCGATGGCATTCTTTTCAAAGTTTTACAAAAAGTTTGATGGCCAAATCTATGTTATTATTTACTTAAAGAGATTTTTGTTTTTAATTTACGTACTTAAATGTAATAAAATTATAAAATAAAGAAAAAAATCTTATGAGACAAATGAAAAAACTTATCCTTCACGATTCTCGAACTAATCTTTCCAACGAATTCTTTTGTTTGAATAAACGTACCTGTGAACATAAAGAAACAGAATTATTAACTTGCAATTTAAGTAAAATTTAAAAAAGAAATCACATTATTATATTTTGATTTTATTATTTTGTATATTTCTCAAAATTTAAAACAGATGATTTTGATAGCATATTTTACCATTATTTTAAGAATTGTATTTATATACAATGTTATTCTAATGGAAATAACATGTACTTATTTTAATAGTAAAATATATTATGACAATTTGTACACTTGCTGACGCTACCTTGATTTTTCATCGTTAATATTCAAACGTATAATACGACGTTTTAAGAGATATTTTACAGAAATAAAAATAAGTATCTCTATAATATATATACACCTCTAATTTTTGACCAAATAGGTGTTCCAAAGTTCAATGTGCAGATTGTTTGGTGGTCCTTATAGTGTATAACGAACGTGACTATAGTAAAGTTAAAATTAATGAAGGCCATTAGCGAGTGTGCTATAATATGTCCAGTCATGGAGTGGCAGTGTATTGTTGCCCCCTTCCCTCCTGCACAGCACCACAAGCTGACACAATTATTATGGCTACATGTGACATGATATATGAGTCCCGGCACCCAACCTTTACTTCCACATATCAACTTGTTACTTTTTTTTTTTTTTTTTTTTCATTTTTCCTTTTACTACCATTAATATTTTTATAATAAGAGAAAGAGAAAGAGAGAGAGAGAGAGAGAGAGAGAGAGAGAGAGAGAGAGAGAGAGATAGATAGATAGATAGAGATAGAGATAGAGAGAGAGAGAGAGAGAGAGAGAGAGAGAGAGAGAGAGAGAGAGAGAGAGAGAGAGAGAGAGAGAGAGAGAGAGAGAGAGAGAGAGAGAGAGAACAGTTAGGACAACTTGTTTTTATTCATATTTGTTATTTTAATATGAAGGGTATATCATATATATATATTTTTTATTTCATACATACTAGATTTTAATTTGAAAAGAAAACAAAAAAAGGGGGGACTGGCTATTTTGTCCGTTATGGGATTTACTTTTAAATTTTATACTCCTATGGGTTTAACAAAAACACAAAATAAATTACTGTGTTAAATTTATTGTTTTAGTTTAAAATATTACTTTTTAAAGTGTTTTCATTTACTGAATAAAAGTTTAATTCACTGAATGTTTTACTACGTGTATTGATCATTAAATTTAATGTGCTGTCAGCTAACACTTTTTAATATACTTAATTCTTTGCAAAAATTGACTTTTTTTTTTTTTTTTTTTTTTTTTTTTTTTTTTTTTTTTTAGTTTGAAATACATGAGATTTATTGCAATGTATATTTTATTTCATTTATTATTTTTTTAATGGTTTTTATACAATATTTTAAATTGTAATAAAATATGGCTTCTGAATTCAGTTGCTTTTAAATCCTTTCCTATGCTATGTTTTAACGTATACTTTTTTTTTTTTTTTTTTTTTTTTTTTTTTTTTTTTTACCTTTTTTACTTAAATTGTGTAAATTACAAAATAATTTGATAATTACTATTTGTAATACCAAAAATTTAATGTACTGTAGTGCTGAATTGTAAAAGTTTAACAAGGAAATGACTAAATAGACATGAAAGCTTTTAAAGTGGATGTGTCCGGCAATTTGCCTATATTGCCAGGGGCTCAAATTTTGAAATCAAAGCACCAGTATTCCAAAATATGAATTCTAGTATTTGAGTAAATTTATTTAACAATTGTATCAATTTTAACGTCATAAAATTTTATTTTGAAAAATGTAAAATCACTGAAATACATTTAAATCACGCCAAAAATTCTTAACAAGTCAGTTTACCTGCATATAGCTGCTGACACACTAATTTAATTTTGAAATAATAGGACCTTACCTGAGTTCAATATGTAACCATATGTTTAATGGTGATGGTTATCATAGAGTAAAAGAACTGATTTCATAATATTGAAGATAAAATAAAATTAAAATTGCTACTTTCAGATTTTTGACACTTTTTGTAAAGCAGTGAATGTATATTATACACAAAAATCAAGTGTTAATATAAAAAAGTAGAGCGAAATTCAGATAAGGTTATTTTTAAAGATTTGGTTCCTCCCTAAGCTAGAATATTTCTTTTTCTAGTGAATGAAGTGACAATAGCAAGCTATGTTAGCGTGTTTGGCACAGCGAACTGGTGACAAACGGCAAACTACCCTTTGCTTAGAGTCAGCTTGCACCCCCGTATCCAGCCCAGGGGGATAGAGAGGCGAGGGGAAGGAGAGAGGATTTAGCACCACCATGCATTCACAAGCAACAATCAATTCCAACCCGTAACCAACATGGTAACCCTTCACTATTATAAACCTCTCCCTCTCTTTCTCTTCAACTCTCCTATATATAATACATTACAGATAAACAAGATTCAATATGTTACACGAAGAAGGAAAAAAAACCTCTGTATAATCTTTAGATCTTTTAAAACTTGTGGTATTTCTTTATAGAAAAAAAAACTTGTTGTTATAAAGAAGTTAATTGTGTTTGTTTACTTTATTTCAAAGCTATATTAACCTTATAGTTCATGAACATTTCTGAGTTCATTTCGATGATTTCACGTCAAAACGTACTATATTATGTTCTTTCAACCATTGCAACTGATAGAGTATTGGTATAATTTTAGCTTAAATCTGTGAGCTTTATATCCATTAGCTGCGATGATGAAAGTATACAGAGTCCATTTTGAAGAAAAAACATCGATTTTTAGAAATATATTGTTGAATAGCACTTTTATTTTAGTGAATGTGTATCCGTATGAGTGATCGATTTAAAAATAAAATATGAAACATTAACCTCAAATAATAGTAAAAATTTCAATATAAATACAAAACAAATTCTATAGATCTAAAATTTTAACTTTTAAAAGGGAGAAAAAAATTTAAGAGTGTATATAGTTTTATTTCTTAAAAAGCACACTTAAATAGAAATTTAAAATTCATATATAAAAGTTTTAGAATACTTAAGAACACTTTTAAAGTCTTTACTCTTGTATATATTTTTCAAATTGACTCTCTTATATTTTTGTACATTCTCCAACCTAAATCTTAAAATATTAAAGAATGAAGAAGAGTCCTCAAAACAAAAACACAAAACTTTCTCTTTTTTTCTTAACTCTCATCTCAACATTAAGATTTTAAGTTCGTTTATGCATAAAAAGAAATAAAACCTTTTTTTTTCTACTTAAAATTTGATAAAATAGAAGATTTGATAAGTTGTTTAATGTATCGTGGTAAAATCCCGCGCTCAATTTTCATTGGTTGATTCAATTTATTGCTTTCAAAAGACATGTTATACTATACTTGCATATTTTTTTTCTAAAGAAGATACTTTATTTTTTATCTTTACCTTTGGTTGTGAGTGATATTCAATACGCGTACAATATTGCTTCTGAATGTCTTACATACCAAACGTCACTTGTACCAGATTGTGAGATGAATAAAACTCCCTTAACCAATCAAATTCACCAATAAATAAATAAATATAAAAATATGTATATGGGAAAACTTTTTTATGATATAGAAAGAAAAAAAAAATCTCTTTGAGTAACCCTTTTTTTATTTTCAATTTCAAATACAAAATTTTTTAGTAAAAACTTTCCGATATCAAAAAGTATAAAATAACTTTAAAAAAATTGATGTAAAGTTTCAAATTTTATTTTATAAAGTTTTTATATGAATAAAAATATATTTCAATATTTTTAAAACTAAAAACTGGAACGTAAGTGTAATAGGTGTAACTTTCAATGCATTAAGTTATATCGTTATCAGGTTTAAACTGACTAAAACTATTTTATAAAATATATTTTATGCTTTGATATGTATTTTTGTAATCAATATGTATACAATTTGGTATTTTGATCAATTGAGACTGAACTGAAATTTATTTGAATTATTTTATGCTTAATACACGGAAATACTACATATATGGCAAGTAAAATAAATCTTGTATGCTACAATAGGTAACTATTAACCTAGAACAGGTACTTATATACTACAATGTCAATTAATTTAGGTAAAATTATATCTAACCCTACTGCAAGTGTCACGCATCTTTGTTGTATTTGCTTGCCATATTGTGTTATCGTGCTACACCCATCCCAGTCTCAGTCAAGACATTGTCTTATCGACAGGTAAGGACTTTCCAATTAATGGAAAAGCACACACGGGCCGGCACGGCCTAAGTACACAGCCCGGCATTTGCCATGGCAGCCTAGAGAAACCGTGGAAACGTCTAGGTAGGCTGCCCGATGTGCAATCACATCGATCATGCACCTCCCAAATGCTGTGCGTCGTCATGGAATGCATGTAAACATGCATCGTGCAACGTGTAGTGCTCTCACACTTCACGTACGCACCCAGCAGTGGCTCGAACCTATACTCGGTGAGGAGTACAGAGTTACGCGTCAGCTGCCATCACCACTCGGCTATACCAGCTCGATCATTTCATTAGGTATTATTGTATTGTTTCAGGTTAATTTTTATTCCTATATTGTAAGTAAAAAAATTATGTACCTGATTTTACTTAGTAATTGTTCTCTGTGATACATTAGTTCGATTAAAAATTGTGTTCAATATTATTTATTTTAGTATAATATTTAGTACATATAGCTCACTCGTACAATAGTTTTAAACATTTTGTAAACTTGTGTTTAAAATTTTCCGTACAATTTATTTATATTTCATTGGAAAACTTATAAAATAACGAACACATAAACTAATAGAATATTACCTACATTTTGTTCAATAAGTCTCACTTTAATACCTCTCTGTGCCACAAAAATAAAACAGCTTAAATATAGGAAATTAGTTTTAAAATGTAGTATCCTTATTATAACTATCGAATAGTAACAGCAAGTTATTTATTTATATTTATTAATATAGAATTATTATTATTAATATATATATATATATATATATATATATATATATATATATATTATATATATATGTATGTATATATATATATATTAGATATACATACATTAGATGATGTGACTATGCAGAAATTTTAGATATTTCTTGTCTACAGTGTTGTGTATAAGTTCATATGACAGAAACATTTTACATAATTTAGGTAGTGTCACTTACAAGTTGGTAGTAAAAAACAAAAACCATCTCCCCCCCCCCCCCCCCCTCTATCTCTCTCTCTCTCTCTCCCTCTCCCTCTTTCTCTCTCCTATCTTGTTCCCTTTGAATTCATAGAATTTATTTAACGTTTTAAAATTACAATTTTTTTCTAATCATTATTTTGATAAAAAAATACGTCATTGCTTTTAATAATTTACAAATACCCTACTCTAAATAAAAATGTTCATGGTTAGTTGTTTAACATTCATATGTTTTCATTTATATCAACCCACGCTGATAGTCATGGGAAAAAAAAACAGTTTGATGAGATAAACATATGACATTTATAATTATCAGCATAGTTTGGTCCACTCAAATGTGTAATAAAAGTCTATTTGTTAGAGTAATGTAATAATACAACATGCATCACATAATTTTGCATTTAAAATTAGAGTCAAAAGTAGATAATTCTATTTTATATTTTTGATTTTTTTTTTTTTTTTTTTTTTTTTTTTACTACATTTTATGATTTTTTTATTATACACTGAACACACATGCATATTTCAATATTAATTTTAAAATAAACAGTTAACTTGTTTCTAAATGCATTAAGTTATATTACATACTGAAATTTGAACTACTGTCAAATATCTAATAGTTAAAATATTCTATTACTTTAAATACAAAGTAGTGAGTGAGAGATTTTTTTTTTCAAACTTGTGGCTGCCAGATTTTGTTATATCAATAAAAACGAGAGAGATAACGTAAGAGATTGATGACAAAGTTAGAGGGGAAAAATATCTACCAATAGCTTTTAGTAAATGTCGCAATTTTTTCAAACATGAAATTTTTTAAAGTTGATATAGATATACATTTTTTTTAAAAATGAAATATTTTTTGTAATAACCTAAAAATGTTCTTTAATAAAAAATATTTCATTAAAGTTAATGTTTTTTCTTTACAACTTGTATAGTAAGATGTATTATATTGTGACAAACATTATAGTATTAAGTATGAAAATTTTCTTAATATAAATTCTTTATATGGAGAAATTTGCAATCAAAAAAGTGTTTCCATGTAATTTTTCATTTGCAACATCTTTTGATATATAAAAATTTTAAGAAAACGCACACATCAAAATAAAATGAAAATTGTAAAATGTTTGCCCCTTTTTTTTAGATCAGAAAGAATTCTGCATCCAGAATTGCAGCTTAAAAGTATAAATAATTATTTTTTAATGGATTTCTTATAATTTCTTAGTTTGTTGAGCTGTAAGGTTATTCACGTGGTATTTTTGATTTGCTATTCCGTACTGCAATTTATGATTTCTTGTAATACTTCGTCCTATCACATGACAGTATGATTGTTGCAGAATAATAGACAAACGCAAAAAAAAAAAAAAGTTTACACGTAGTTTCAATATTTTTAGAAATTTCAGTTTCTTTTCATGTAAAGATTAACATTATTTTTAAGGTGCTTTAATTGCCTAATTGGTCTTGAATCTAAAGTTTAAAATAATGTTATGTGTCTTGTCAATATTACATTATTATTAACAAAATAAGAATTTCAAAGTGGTTACTGCCCTGTAGTAATAATTTTGACAACATATTTTAATAATGTTTATCATTATTATTATTATTTTTTTTTGCTGCAGAAATTAAAGAAAAAATCCAACTTAAATTTAAAGCTGTTCTGTTGAATCTAAGTTACTTTTACAATTAATAAAATGATCTAGAATTCCATTGTTTTCTATTTTGTAGTAATTTTAGTATATAAAATAAATAATAAATCATAATCTTTCTTTATTAATCAATCATAAAATTATAATAAAAAGTCAACATAATATAATTCAATTCTTTAAAGTAAACATTTACTTTTTCTTTTAATATAATATATAACAAAAAATGATGACTAAATTATTATTCAAATCGATTTTAAATAAGTTTTGTGAAAGATTAATTTTGAAATGATTTTATGTATTTTCTCATGAATTGTCTGGGTATATAAAGTAAGCAAAAGCTTGAAGCTATGCCAACATTTTCTTGAATAACGTTTTCTTATATATTATATATATATTGAGACATGCTCTCGCTCTCTCTCTCGCTGCCAACGAGTGAGAAAGAAGTTATTACGTGAACGAGAAACTCGCAGGTGCTTTAATCGTTTTTCCAGCTCTGAACGCAATTTATTGGGGGGAAAAAGTTGCCGCCAGCTGGCATAGCCCCCTGCCCTCTTCCCATACCATTGGTGTAGGTGTGCAGCGTGAGAGAGAGAGAGAGAGAGAGAGAGTAATGGACTCAAAATGTTGGCTCCTAAAATGAGTTAAGAAAAGATGAAGTTTAAATCCTTAAAACAGGTTGTGTAAAGCCAAAAGGTGAAACGAATAAGGTCAACCAAATAGAAAATATATGAGTTGAAATTTTCATCATGATAGAAAAAAAAAGTAAAAAGTGGAAGAAGAGAGAGAGAGAGAGAGAGAGAGAGAGAGAGAGAGAAATCAAACATTTTAAAATTAAATTGTATTTGAAGTGGATAGAAAGAGAATGGAGAGAGAGAGAGAGAGAGAGAGAGAGAGAGAGAGAGAGAGAGAGAGAGAGAGAGAGAGAGAGAGAGAGAGAGAGAGAGAGAAGAAAAAGAGTGAATTTATGAAATGAAAAATTCAAATCATAAAAAAATCTTTTTTATCTCACTTTATTGACTTTAAAACAAACTTGTAAATTTTGTTTACAAAAAAGTGGCTAGAGAGGTAAAAGATTTTTTTCATTGCAGACCGAATGAATACAATGATATATATTTTACATACATGAAAAAACATGAATACTTCCCGAATTTGACTCTTTTTTTTATTTTTAAGTATTTTTTAAAGAATACTAAATACTTTTTTTCTAGACTTTAATTAAATTGACAGAAAACTATAAAAAGAGTTTTTAGAGTAACTTTTATATATAATATTTTAGAGTAAAATTTGGAAGAGTCGTAAAAATATGCCTCTCTAAGTCACACCTCTATAAAACAAAACTTGATTAATTAGTGACACCTGGGGCAGGTGACATAAAAATTTTAACGGTTAAAACTAAAACTTTTGAAATAATTAGGTAACAAGAAAATCTGATTTTTTGTTCCAACAATAGATATTTTAACGAGTATTTTATGTTATTTTCACGACTCCTCCCATTCCAAAGGTTTTGTTTCTTCTTCTACAATACTCTGTTTTTACTGTGCAGAAACAGTTCTACTTTTAAAAATTTTATTTTTCATGTTATTATTAAGAAAATTGTTAATGTAATCATTTACATTCGTTTTCTCAGCATTTTGATATTTCAAACCCGTTACTATAGTAAAGCCCTAAATTTATTTAAAATTCCTTTCTCTTTTAACACAGATAAGTATTATGTAACTTATAGTTTATACAGAATGTTAGCATACACAACATAAGAAGTACAAAAATATTTCTAGTATTGGTGGGTATAATTCTTTAAAAAAAATTATGATTGAAGAAAATCTTCATAATATACATATTTATATACATACTGTATACTTATATATACTTATATATGTATATCTTATATAGGTGTTTTTCTTACTACACCGTCATCCTGATATCCTGAATAGTAATTATGCTACACAGCATTATAAATATGTTGTACGGGATAATTATTTATGGCATTCCAAAATAACAACATGTATTATTACATGACATAAATTCAGCATAAATTACGTAATTTATTTTACTCGTGGTGGTGGTGTCAACCGATGATACGAGCATTCGTTTTTTTTTTTTTTTTTTTTTTTTTTTTTTTTTTTTTTTTTTTTTTTTGACAGCTAACCTCTAACCTGGTATAATATATCATTTCACGTAAAAACAAAATATTGTGGAAATACCGTGGATACAAAATAAACTTTGGGAATAATGTCAATAATATTGTAATAATTATCATTAAAAGACTTAAATCTATGAATTTAGTTAACAATAAACAGTTCAAATAAATAATAATAATAAAAAACTATGTATCTTACGATGAGAAAAAAACAGCAAGTATCTTACACGATTTAGTTTTATTTTAATAAAAAGTTGAACAAGTTAAGAAGACACGATCGTTTGTGATGGTCAATTTAAAATGTACTGAAAATAGCAAAGAAGAAGAAGAAAAAAATCACATCTGGTACCACAGAACGCCATGGTATATGGAAACATCTGTTCATGTTCTTGACAATTTCAAGACTTGCATACTTTGCAATTATCCAGATACTTCAAATCTATTGTCTTTATAGTATTAAATTCTATTATAATATTTTAGTATTACAATAATGTATATAAGTTCAAAGTTTGTATGTATATATATGTATAAAATAATCTTAATTCTATGACATCGTTTCTTAAGTTTTAATTATACAAGAATAGTTTATATTAATAATATTATACAACAATAGCTACTATTCTATTATTTTGTTGTTTTTTTAATATATTTTAATTAAAACTTTTGTAAAAGATGATCAAATTTAAATTAAAATTGTTAAATTAATATCATTTTTTTTATATAAAACTCATTGTGAAACTATTTTTCAATTGTCTTTTAAATGAGAATATTGTTTAATTATTTTTATAAACTTAGTAACACTCAAAGAAACTAGAGGATATTCAGTGCGATGGCTACAAACTTCTTTTGTCATTTAAAAATATATTTAATAAAAAGGGGGGTTTTATTTTTATTTGTGTGTCACTATTTTTTTTTTTTTTTTTTTTTTTTAATATTTTTTCGAATGCTTTTTTGAAGTTTTAAAATTTCATCGGAAGTAGAAATTGACATCCTCTTGCAAAACAGAAACTCATAATTTATTTTGTCACTTTTCATACGCATATTATTACAGGTTTTTTGAAATCGTAATATATAATATATATATATATATATATATATATATATATAACACGAAGTTTGTAAAAATTTCAAAACCAATCCTTGAAAAAATTATATACAATTTATTTATCAAAAGAAATTATAACTTGTCAACATTTGTGAAGTGCTAATTTTAGTTATAACATAACATTAAATAATGAGTTTATTTTTAACTAATAAACTGTTTCATTGATTTTTTTTTTTATTATTATTCATTCAAATATTTCTATACATTTTTATGTACTACATCAATAAAAAAAACTCTAGAGAGACAGAGAAAGAGAGAGAGAGATGTTATACAATTTTAAACATGTAAATTTATTCGTATGAAAATGTTAATTAAAAATACATTTTTTTGTACATACATGGTGTAAATATAACACACATGTTTGTAATGGGATAAAGCAGTCAAAAAGAGGTGAACTTTATGTAATCTGTGAAGTCACAGGCTTGCTAAGAGTAGAGATATAGAGACATAACCTCTATGGTACTGTAAAACGATTATGAGAGTTAACACTGTTATAGATAGAAGGATTAGAGCTATGTTTACGTGTACTTTTGATCCATCATGTCATATTTTTGTATTATTCCTTTGACATATATATATATATATATATATATATGTATATTCCTTCTATTGATATATAACAAATATTTATAATTTTTTATTTTTCTCTTAACTTTTTTATGAGACAAAAAAAAGTAATCCCTTCATAAAAAAACTCTAAAAATTAAATCTTATGCACAACTCTAACGAGTTCATTTCAGCCAAGTCTGTGATTAACTAGCTTATATCAGTTATTCTATAAAGTTTCTATCTATGTGTTTTAATGATGAATTAATCATATATTTATTCCACAGAAATGCCTTAAAAAAAAAAAAATTGAAAATTGCAACATTTATTATAGAATATAGGCTTTACTGGAAAACTGTGAATCTTTATATAATTATGCTAACATTAAATAAAATATTTTAAAGCATCTTAATTTAAAGAAAGTCGAGGAATGATAATAAAGCACATTAAAATAATATCTCCATGCACAAAAAGACCAATTTGATTATTAATTTCAGATTTTCTACTCGTATGCTACATAACTTGAATATGTTCTAATATTAAAAGGAACTTACGCACACAGTATAAACAGAAATGAGAATACATTTCATTGAACTGTATATTTTTCTTTCAAAATTACTAACTTTGTGTAGTTCACGTAACTATACTATCAATAATGTTTTGATATATAAAACAAAATTCTAAAGTTTTGCTTACATTTTAAATTATTTACTATGCAGAGCTAATATATCACACATGTAACTACAACTATATTACTTCACCAGAGTGTGCCATATGCAGTAAAAGCACAAGACTATTAGCCACTCAGCGGCAATATAGAAGGACACTAAGAGACTTAACCATTTTATGCATGCTATTGCTTCTGTCATAATATATTATTCAATATAATGTACTGTGTAGTAGTATGAGAGAAAGGGAGAGAGAGAGAAGAGAGAAAGAGAGAGAGAGAGAGAGAGAGGAGGAAAGGGAGGATTGGTGATGACCACTAAAAACCCTTGAGGACAAAACCAATTAGTTCCGTTTGTTGCGTGCATATGTACCCAGTCTCCCTCCTCTCTCTCTCTCTCTCTCTCTCTCTCTCTCTCTCTCTCTCTCTCTCGTCACACGGACCGCGTATAAAACCAAACTTATCCTTCAAAACAGATCACTTGGGGAAAACTCTATTCGAGTGACGTATCAAACCACAATTAATAATCACATTAACCCAAAACGTCAATAGTTGATACTGATTGTAGTATATTATAAATTAACTGATATATACCTCGTTACATCATATAACGTTAAATAAGGTCAAATATAAACCATTAAGAATAACTAAATTTATAATAATTGTAATAAAATAAATATTAGTAATATTTACCATATAGTAAGAATTATTAAAAAAATAATAAAAAATCAAATTTCAACGCCCTATTCTACCAATTTGGTTATAGCTAATACTTTATTAATGATAATCAATACCAATTCTCTCAGTGTTTACACGGATTTGTAATTACATAAGCAACTTACTGTGAGTGCTGAGTTTCAATTAACTTCCTCTTCATAGTTTACAAAATAACAAGTTTGCTATTTTTGTTGCTACTTAAATAAAATTAGTTACCGTAAATAATTTATGTGTTGCATTAGCCCTATTTTTTAAGAGTGATATTAGAATAAAAATTGTTTGTTGATGTTTCTTTAAATTTGTTATGAAGCAATTCAGGGGTACCAAACATCTTTTACACATTCTCCGTTACACACTTAAAAACAGTTATTTATTTTTTAAATAAAAGTGTTTATAATATTCTACTATTGTACAATTATTCTACTACAGTATAGTATATTATTCTTCAATAAAGCAGTAAATATGCATTTTTGATATTATCACAAGAAATTTAATTCCCATTAAAAGTTATAAAATTAATTAATTTTATATTTACTATTCATATTGGTCGTATATATCAATTTTCTTAATTTATTATAAACATTAGAATGTTTATTTGCATAATATTAAAGGAAAACTGTGGTTATTTATAAAAACAAAAAAAATCACATATTCAGCGAAACGTTTGAATTTTTGCACACACACACACACACACACACACACACACACACAATATATATATATATATATATATATATATATATATATATATATATATATATATATATATATATATATATATATATATATATATATATATATATATACACACACTTAAAATATCATCCCCTATTTCAAATAAAGTTTAAACCCTTCATTTTCAAGGAAAATACTAACTTGACCATCAATAAAAAACTTATGATTATTGGTCAATAAAATATCGATAAAAACTATGTATTATATCTCTTTAAATGAGAGAGATATATATTTTTTATATGAGTCCCCAAGTAGCTAAGATTATACCATAGGGTTTCTTTTTTTTTTATTACATTTAATATTTACTCTTGATCGAAGTAATATAGAACAAATATTGAATTTGGCATGATTAAAGAGTGGATTTTATTGCTCAAAAAATACCCTCAACAATCCATGCTATATATTAGGAAAAAAATTGGTTATATCTATAAATAATATCTGGAGAAGTTACCAAAGATCAAAATATTCAGCAATCTGTAATAACAGTATTTTTTTTTTCTCTACTTCCTTTTGTGCAATTTCTTGATATCGTTTACATTGACTGGTAAAGTATAATAACTTATTTGTAAATAAAAATTCTTAGAAAGAATTTAACTGCATTGAAGTAAGCTCTATGGTAAGGGTTTGACATTATATAACTTTGTAGAAATACAATATAGCATTTAAGTACAGTATATTGAAAAAAAAAATCGTGTGAAAAAAAAAATATATATACATATTTTCTTTTTAAAGAATATTTTGCTAGGTAAAGTTTACTATTTATACTCATTAGTTAAGAATGAAACTGTAACTGTTTGTAAAGTAATTATTTGTAAAGAAAAAAGTTCTTTCTTGTTATGTAAGCCTGTAACATATTAAACAAAAACAACGCACAACACATACAAGGTAGAGATATTACACCTACTGTAGAATTTAATAACACATGTCACTCAGAGCTTATGCATTTTATAAATTGTAAAAAGTGAAAGTTTTGACATAGAGAGTATGTTCTACAGAATGGATGTTAAGAGCTTTCTTCCTTTTTCACAAAAATAAAATTAAGTGAGTTAAGTGTTTTTTGTTTTCTACATAGAGAAAGCTTTGCAAAATGTTCCAACTTTTTGTAGAACACAAAAGAAAAATAAATATAATTTCAAAATACTTCTAGTATTGTACTTACAATTTAACCTTTCATGTTAAAAGAAAAAAAATTCATATATTAACCTCTTCAGTCCCAGTATACAATGCAGTGGACATCAGATAGTTCAATACAAAATAGAAGAAGAAGAAAAAGAAAATAAACACGTAAAATTAAAAAAAAAATACAACAAATTAAGATAAAAATACTAAAATTACACCAGAAATCGCCCTCAAATTTACGCTTTTTTTAAAAGCTATTTTGAGCATTCTAGACTCTAGGTCCGAAAAAGTAAGAAAACCTTTTTGACAAAAGAGACATATTTTTGTCTTTCCGAGGGCTGGTTAAAATCTACGACGGTGAAAACATTTTTTAAAAAGTTTTGGACTGAAGAGGAAACAAATAACTTATTAATATTGTTGTTTGTTTGTTAAATACCTTTTCTTAGGGGTTATAGACTGGGGTATTTTTTTACCATAACACCACTTCAATATTTTTTTCTCAGTCATCTAAATAGAAAAAAAAAACATTAATTAATTAACTTAAAGGCGTAGAACAACTTAAACAAAAAAGTTGTGTAATATCCTAACAAACCTGACAATCAACGTTGATTTGGCCGGAGTCATTGATTTCTAATTTATTTTTCATTCACAAAATGCCACTGGCGATCAATGACGTCACAGCTCGCCCGGTTTACGCGCGCTTAAAACAAGCAAGCTGTGACGTCAGTGACTGCCAGTGACATTTTGTGAATAAAAAATAAATTAGAAATCAATGACTTCGGCCAAATCAACGTTGATTTTCACGTTTGTTAGGATATTACAAAACTTTTTTGTTCAAGGTATTCTACGCCTTTAATATTAAAACTACTATTAAAAACAGCTTTGGTTAAATAATTAATTTTTATTTTTTAAAATATTTGATACATGAACTAATAGTTTAGGTGTGTATAATGAACTTAAAAAAAAAAAAGAAAAAACTTTTGATATTTCGGAACTGAATGTAAAGTTTTTAGTTCTATAACAATCTATCAAGAACCCAACTACTTTTTGCTAAGGCGTTATGAACTTTGATTATCAGCTGAACGTTTAAATAAATAAGAAACTATAAAAATAATGACAGTTTTTTTTCATAATATTTGTCATTTTATTTTCATTAAAAAACATGGGATTTTTTAAAAAAATAAACATAAAATCACATTTATTTTTTTATATAATTAAACAAACACGAACAAAATTCAATGACTTTGCGTGTTAAAAATAAAACAGCATATATTTTACATTTGACTGCATAATTAATTTAATTCAAAAGAACCTGCGAAGTAATAAAAACAACATAAATATAATAATAATATCGTAGATAGTTACAAAAATAAATAATTAAATTCATTTAACTTTCTGTTGATAATGAAGCTATAAAATTTTATTACTAAAAATCGTTTAAAAATAATAAAAAGTAACGTGACAACATAGTTATAAATATTATACCTTTTTCTAAAAAAAAAAAAAAAGAAAAAAAAAAGTTAATTACTTAAAAACTAAAAAATAATAATAATATTACAATTCTAAGTCATTTGATAACATATTGAATTTTTTGAACAATGAATATAAAATGATAAGATTTTATATACTGTATAAGCTAATACTATAAGCAAAAGAGGTGTGAGAATGCAATCAAAGGAATATTAGAAAACTGCTTCAGGTATGGTGCTTTGACACGCGATACTCATGACCAAAATTCACTAACCTCGTTCGTTGAAAACGTCAAGGACACAATTTTTCAATAAGAATTTATTTACAGTGTTACAAGAAGAAAAAAATTATATGCGAGAAAAAAAAGGGGTTTCTTTTTTATTTAATATATTTCTAGACATTAAATTTACATAAAACTAAAATATAGTTGAACATAAAGTAAACAAGAGTGGAAGTGAAATTAAAATGGAATAACGGTTGATTTTAAAAAGACAATTAGTTAGTATTTTTTTAAAGTTATAATGCGTATTTAGGGTCCGGTATCTATAAAATTTGTTTGTAGTAAGTGTTAAATAAAAAAACATGCTTAAATAGGATTTTAATAAAAAAAATCCAGGTCTAGAATAGTAAAAAATAAAAAATGTATGAATATTTTATGTATGATAAATTTTAATGTATTTTTGCTTTCACAGCTATATTAATGTAATAAATTTTATATTATACATAAAATATACATTTATTTTATACATTTTTACTGTCAATATTATTATTATATTATATTCGGATTATTACCTTTAAAATATGTTTTATGAAAGATTTCCATCAAAATATATAATACGTATTACTATTATTCAAATTTTTGAATGTAATAAATAGTACAATAAAATATATGTATTAAGGATTTTGTGATAGATTTTTGAAATCATCAAAGCGCATGCAAGATTTGAAAGTTATCCAGCGTGTTAATACAAATATACATATGTTAAAAATTACGTAAAATGCCCATTAAGCTATCACTGCTACTTTGTGAAAATTTTCTGTATATATGGATCTAAATATATACCGGTGATGAAATTTTTATTTTATGCATAATGACGTTACTGATTTTAAAACACAAAACAACAAAGACGGTATAATATAGTATTCAACATCAATATTACTACTTTCTAAAACACCGATGAAAAGAAATCCACTATAAATTTGCTATGTAAGAAGGTAATTTCGCTGGAGTGTTTCATGTGTGATATCGACTTATTTCTAACAATAGAACATCAATATCTTGTGTATAACTTGTGGGGGTGACAAGCTGATCACATAAACTATACTGCTGAATAGTTTCTCTCTCTCTCTCTCTCTCTCTCTCTCTCTCTCTCTCTCTCTCTCTCTCTCTCTCTCTCTCTCTCTCTATATATATATATATATATATATATATATATATATATATATATATATATATATATATATATATATATATTGTCGAGAAACCTTTATATTATATAGTAAAGGAAATAATAGTATGTAACTTTAATGTAGTGTAATTAAATCTTATTTCTCTTGCTATAGTTAGCTAAGTACACAAAACAGTAGAAACATTATAATCCTTATTTAAAAGATTTGTAAACAGAGAATATTTAAAATCTCAATTATATCAACTCGATTCTCATTATATAAAAGCAACAAATAATAATGTAACAATAATGCAATGTTTATGCAACAAAATGTAAGAGTGTTTTACACGACTGAAAATAAAGTTTATAAAAAATTAACAGATTATTAGTTCTTATATATAAATATTATTATATAACAACTATAATGTATATACGTTAATAAGAAACATGTATATTTTTTATTATTTTTATCTTAATGTATGTGCTTGCTTTAAATTTTTAGACATTTTGAATTTATTTAATTTTCAAACAAAAACAGGCTTGTGCCCAATACATCGGCGGTACACTGCTGGACTAATTTTTACCGATCACATGTTATTAATCTGCATTATTAATTCACTTCACAACTATTAATTATTCAGTGTAACAATAATATGAAATATATTTTATATTTACTATTTTATAACATACCATAATAGTAGCAAATTATATATAAATATAAAATAAAACTACAGAGACCATTTTTTATATAAGAAACATGAAACAATCGTTTTCTTTTATAGGTTAGTTTTATCTTTCATGTCTTATTTTTTAATGGTTGTGTTCATATATTCTACTCATACAGTAATAATATTATACTTAAAGACACTCAAATACTAGAAACGTGTTAAAAATATGAACAAACGTAGCAGTAAAAAAAAAGGGGTTTAAATAATATAGTGTTAAAATGAACACAAAAATAATATATAATTTATTATTTTGTGTCCCCTCATTGATAATAAATTGTAGGTAATTGTATTTATCGAGAATCTCATCTATAGTTTAAAACTGACAATTTATAAAGACTCGCATGTTAAAAACGAGTAAATTAAACTTTGAACACAAAATTTAGAGGTGTTGATTGCCAGCTTGACTTTAAAATTAGACTTTGTGATTTTTTTTTCCTCTTTCATATTCTTAAAGTATTTTTCAGTGCCTCATTTTCATTAAAAAAAGGCACGATAGCCAAGGAATAATTTTGATTAGAATCACTTTTATGAGAAAGAGAGAAAAATTTACATTTTTAATGTAAAAAAATGGTAATAGCAATCTATTATATTATACTTTATTCTGAAATTCATTTTAATGAATAATTAAGATTTTTGATATTCTTTCTGTTAGTTTAGTCAATACTGATATAAAAGTTCTCTCTCTCTCTCTCTCTCTCTCTCTAACTCGTTCAACATACTAATTCCTAATAATAATTAATGAGAACTTTTTCATTGAAATTTTAATGTGTATCTATAATTAGTGCATCGTTATCTTCATTCTGCTTTTTTTTCTTCATTCACTTGTCAAGACTTAAGTCTTATCGATACATACTATAGAATTGCAAGCCTACGCCAACCATGGCCTAAGTACACAGCCCAGCCCAGGATTTACCATTACAGTGAAATGAAACCTTGAAAGATAAAAGCAGGCTGCTGAATGGAAGTCGACAAATAAAAAATAATTGACGGAGCTTTACTTGATATTATAAGCAATAAATAAAAGGCGGAATTGAAATTCTTTAATATTCAAGTAGATTCTTTTCTCTTGCTAACTTTTTATTAAATCCAAAAATGTTATGTGTCATAACATATCACATAACAATAGGCAAATGTTAATTTGTAATATGTGTTTTTATATAAATAGTAAAATTTTAAATCAATATTTATACCAAAAAAAATGTAATAAAGTATGGCATAATTTTAAATTCAAAAGGAATTTATAGAATGAAAATGTTAAGATTTGTTTCTTACTCTAAAAGTTAAATAGTTAATTTTCTTTAAAATCCGTCGTATATCTCCCACATATTAGTAAGCTTTGTAATAGCATTGTATATTGTACAAAGAGAGAGACAGAGAGAGAGAGAGAGAGAGAGAGAGAGAGAGAGAGAGAGAAAACATTTCAAACAGAATATTTAATAACTTAATACGTTTTTATCCTTACGTAATGTGCTTTACAGACATAGAAACTAACGTTTATACTTTATTAACGTTTGCTTCATTTTATCAAGCTTGTGTTCCACATTTTTATATACTATTTTTGTCTTCATTAAAATCTCTCTCTGTATATATATATATATAAATATATAAAATAATACATTACTAAAAAAAGTTGATAAAAAAATCAATAAAAATCATTTGCTAATTAGTGTGTATATTCAATAATTTAAAAATAAATATATATAAAATTTTGATTGATTTTTAAATTGGATAAAAATAATGGACTTGCTGTAGATAATTGGGATAATTAAATTAATCTCCCTCCCTACCAACCCTCTCTTTTTTTCTCGTCCTTTTCTCTCTTAAAATTAAAAAAAAGTTTCATTGTAAATCAAAACACCTTTGCAATGTATTCTCAGTAGATAAGTTTCAAAATTAAAAAAATTCTAAAAAAAGAAAACAACAACTTTTTTTATCCTTATTGTTGTTCATATATATTTCAATTAAAACATTAAGTTGTAAAATTAAATTGTTAATTTGAAAGTGAAGCTAAAAGTTTTCTTTGGTCACAAACTAAGAAAAGTCATAGTTTTCTCTCTAATACGTAATCTTGGTGGCTGGAAAAAGGGGTATAAGAGAAAGAAAAGGGGGTGGTTTTTGCTGGCAAGTTTACAAGGGTTTGTAATTGTGTACATTTATGGTGGTTTAACCTCTTACTGAGAACTGGTAGTAGTCGTAAGTTGACTGACTTTTGTACCTTAGAAACTTCCTTGGCTAGGCAAAGAGAGAAAGAGAGAGAGAGAGAGAGAGAGAGAGAGAGAGAGAGAGAGAGAGAGAGAGAGAGAGAGAGAGAGAGAGAGAGAGTTTCGTACCATATACTTTACTTTTCCAAAAGAGTGTGAGAGTGACTGAGTGAGAGACGTTTTGCTTTCTCGTCTTTCTTTCTCCTCCTTCTACTCTTCACCCCTTCCCTCTCTTCACATATATATATACACAGAGAGAACTCCTTAAACACACGTCCCTCTTTTGCCCAAAGTTTTCCCTCTTCTTTTTACCTTACTTAAGAGTTAGAGAGCTGCTAGGTTTCCGCAAGATTATTTACTCTAGCTTTTGTTAGAATTTAAATTTGTTGTATTTTCTTTTTAAAAGGTAGTAAGATTGTTTGATTAATTATTATATATTTGAATGATTAAGATTTTCAATGAATTAATTTTTAATTTGAAAACTCAATTCAGTAATAATTTTTTGATATGGTTAATGAAAAAAAAAAGACATTTAAGAGATATTTTATTATAGCTATGTTTTTGTTTTGTTTTGAAATAATCTCAGCGACGCCAGAAAATTTTGAAATTAGGTATACATTTTCATAGGCATGAAAAATAAGACATACAATTTTGTGTTGTAAAGTGACAAAAATGTAAGCACTGTTAATTACCAGTAACAAGTATTAACAAATCATAAGTTGGAAATATAATGTTAAACATTTTCAGTTCATAAAACATCCAATAAAAGTTATTTCTTGCAAAATAAATAATAGCCGAAGCAGCATTTACCTTTATATTTATAATATCGTAAATCAAGCTTTTTATCTTGAAGTGTTCTGATCAGGAATTGACACCAAAGGAAGATTTACTAATACAATTTAAGTACGTTGACAATGGAACCCGATTTCGTAGACCCCACAATTTTACGTTCTCTTTATAAAATCCAAGTCCTTTTCTTCTCAAAAGTAACTTTCGATATCATAACTCAGCTTTAGCTAGTTTTATTTTAGGAAATTCAATGTTACTAAAAGTTAAAGTAAAACTTTCAAACTTGTAAAATTGGGAGTTTTGAAAGTGTTTTCTAAAATATAATGCAATCCTGTTAAAAAAAAAAAAAAAAAAAAAAAAAAAGAGGGCATCATGACCTTGCGCCTTACTATGTAGAATGTATAAATGGTTACAAAAAAAAGCAGGAAAAAAAACTGTTACTTTGCGAAAAAGTAAAAAAGGTTTTGTAGCTCCTATAGATTTAATTTTAAGTATGCAACCCGGTGAACATTTCTGCTTAACAAATTGCATAAGTATTAGGATACTTCGTAATGTCTGACGTCATCAAACGCGTAGTGTCATTGATTAATTCTCTCTCTCTCTCTCTCTCTCTCTCTCTCTCCTCTCTCTCTCTCTCTCACTCTCTGAAGGACTTTTTTTAATTTTTAATTGCATGATAAAAATACTGTATGAATAGCTCCATATCAGAACTAGGTAAATTAAAATCACGATACTGCAGTACACTTGAAAAACACATTATAAAAATACATCCTTAACTATATCTTTAAGGAAAAAAATGATATAAAATGGTTCTTAAAGCCTAAATTGTTAAATTTTCTTTGGTGAGTTTTGTGTGCTGAGAAGTACCGCAGGTTTGCTCACAGTGCAAGCAAGCAAACGAAAGTAAAAAAAAAAATATATATATAAAAAAAAAAAAAAAAAAACGAGAGACTAACAAGCCTGCTTCCCGTCCACTGAGTTCCAACAATGGCAGGCAGGCAGTCAACGCAAGCAAGCAAACGGCTGCTGCTGGTGCCCCCATTATTATTATTATTACGCTCATTATCTAACACCACCACCATCTTTTGAATACATAACCACATTTCAGTTCTTAATACCAAAGTCAGCTTTTTATTTTACTATAACTTTTTTTATTATTATTATTACTATTGGATTTTATATGAGGATTGATTTTTCAAATTTGATAATAAAAATATATTTATAGTTATACTGTGTTCACGTCTAACTGAGCACCTCAAATAGCATTCAATTTATGGAACTTATTTTTTTTAAAACGTTTCTTTACAAAAAGAATACTTCATATCAGGATCTAAAGATTATTAAATCAGCTTTTTGTCCTATAATTGTGTTTTTATAAGTTTTTAAGACGAAAAGCTATTGTTGTAAGGGTCATTTTGTATTTAGAGAGCAAGACAAAAATATTATTAACTGCAAAATTAGGTAGTTAATATCTGTTGGTCTATTAGGTAACTTCACATAATCAGCAGTTATAGTCATTGGCAAAGGTCACCAGGCTGATCAATGGCAAGGGTCATCATTAGTTTTATTTTGATTTTGGCCTGATTTTACCAAAAGGTTTAAATTTCACGTTTCGAAATTGTTAAAACACGTTACATCGCACATCATCATAAAGTAAAAAGCAGAACTGAAAGTATTTAGGATGTGAACAAGCCCCAGTGAAAGAAAGGGGGGAGGGTACTCTTGCCAGTACCGAGTCCTGATTTATGTGAAGTTATCTATTTAGTCTAGATAACATATAGAAAATTTGCATATGCTTAATTATAAATTTTATCAACATTTAAAGTAATTTTGTCATTGTTTTATAATATGATTTTGTTAACATTAAAAATTAACACATTTATACGCTGCATCATTGGGTCGAATTCCAACTTTTTACGCTTGTGTGTATATTATTAGTTAGCGTGTATTTCCGTTAAAACTTTAATCAGATCATGATAATAAATATATATGTATTTTTTTATTGTTATTTTTAATTAATATATGATTATTGTAGCAATAATTAAAAGTCAACTAATTTTAGCTGTATTATAATTCATATTTAATTAAAATGTATTATATTTTATATTATAATGGTAGAATTATCCAATTTTAGTAATAAATGATATTCAAATTTTAATAATATGTATAACATGTATGAATGAATATGTTATTATAATAATGATAACAAAAACGCAAAATGAAATTGCTTTACAGTAGAAAATTTAATGAAAGAGAATTTGTTATTTTTTAGTGAAATATATTATTATCGTACCATGAAAATACGATAGATATTTATTTTTATATGACGTAATTATACTATATTTTTCTGAATAATTTAAATACTGTAACTCTTTTACTATACATGTATATAAAATTTGTAACAACTATTTTAAAAACATTTGAAAGTAATTCATTTTTTTTTTAAATGTGCAAATTCTGTATTTTGCGTAACAAATAGCTTATAAGAGACGTGAGAGTGAGAGAAAAATAACAAAAATTATAATTAAATTCTACGATGGATATATTGGAACATTATAAATATGGATTTAAACCAAAAAATATTTTTATATATATATATATATATATATATGTATATATATATAACAAAAGTGAATTTTAATAATGTGAGTAACTAATGAGTATGGGGTACCAGAAAAACAAACAAATAAACAATCTGATGCTTTTAACCCCCCCCCCTCCATACCCACTAAACAGTAAACATATATACACATACACACACATTCATTTATTATGAAATATTTTGTTATAATAATGCTTTGACATGGGGGTGGGTTGTATTAGTAATGATAAAGAGTAAAATAGGAGGGATATAGGAACGCCTGTATAAACAGCAAGTAGTCTGTTCATTGTACCACAAAATGTAACCAAGTTAACATGCGTTGTTATTGACAACTAAATATGGTAAGCAATTCAAACAAGTGATGTTCAGATAAACTCAGTTATTTTTTCATTGAAAGAAAAAAATTTAATAAACTTTTTATTTACGATTTGCATTTAGAAAAATATTGTCAGTTTTTTATTTCAGTGTCATAGTTTTTTGTAAAAAAAATACTGCAATACAGTGAACTAAAGAAGCTTAAAGGAATAGACCAGAGAAAAACATAAGCATTTATATCACAAAACATTTGATGGGATTTACATAAATAACATTAGTTTGTCTCAAAAACCAACAGTAGCCCCGTAGCAGTGATCAGAAAATTCGATTTATGCAACCCGCACAACACTTTCATACTAATTTTTGCATGTTTCTGACGTCATAAACATGAATAGTCACGCAAATTGCATACTTTACAGTATTTTCACGCTCTCTCGTGGGGTTACATAAACATTCTGGTAAAAATTGTCATCAGTTTTGAAGATCCCATTTCGTGTTTATTCATTAAAAAGCACATGTTATTTTATGTGGTCTATGGCTTTAAAGTTTAGTTTAATTTAAATTAAATTACATTAAAATTAATAAGTTACATTCCATTATAATTATGTAAGTGGATGTACATGGAAAATAAATAATACTTAAGACAAGTAAATGTAATAGGTAGTATTTTTTTTCCGTGTATTTGTGGCATCTAAATAAAAATCTTTGGTTATTTGAGTATATCGTAGTTTTATTTACTATAAATTGCATTATTAGAATTTAAAGGTCATTAGGCAGAATTTTACAATATTTACAAATAAAAATTATTTTAAGCTTTCTTTCAGTGTTGACTTCTATTTTATTTATTTTTAGTTTAAATTAAAACAGCAAATTTTCCTAACTATTTTTATAATAATATTACCTAAAGGTTTGTTAATTCGATGCAATATTTTTAATGCACAATGAATATTACATCATTTAAATTTATTGCTTTATAATGAAGAATGCACAGAATCAAATTTATTGCAGATAAAATATATTGCAATGTGTGAACTGGTCACAAATTTCAATTGATTAATTTTAGTTAAATCAAAAAATTTTATTCAAAGCAAAAAGTCAATAAATTGCATTAAAATCAATAAAATCAAATTATACAAAATTTATAAGTTATTGCTATTATTTATAGTAATTTATATGAAAAGTATATCACACAACAGAGAGGCACTCATAAAAAATACATCATTATAATTTATTCTTTCATAAATATTGATTTTTAACACACAACAAATTATGATTACACGCAAAAAAAAAAAAAAAAAAAAAAAAAAACGCTGCAATTAAAAATAGATTAATAATTAACTTAATATGGAATACAATAGATAAATAAATGTTTAAATTTAGAGTGAAAAAAATAAATAGTTAATAAGATAATTAACGTGTTAATAAACGTTTTAATAAAATCTGAATGTTGTGATGCTTATAGCAGTAAAGAACATTAAAAAAAATGTTTTTTTAAAAAGTTTATTTGTGTAATTAGCTTAATAACGTTTGTAATAAACTTGTGGGGCAATTATTTTAACAAGTTAAAAAAAAAAAAAAAAAAAAAAAGAGGGGGGAGAAAATGTCTTAATTTCGTTATGTGATTTTTTTTTGTCACGTGATTTTATATTTTTAGTTTGATCCATAAATTATGATATATTTTTGAAAAAAAAAATATATTAGCTATTTTTAGTATACGTAATTTAATATTCTAACTAACTTCTAATAACCACATCTCGTAGTTTTAGAATGCAAGTGTCTTAAAACTCAAAATTTTTGATAGGATTTTGACCCTTACTTCCTCTTTTAATAAAGCTCAATATTGCATCAAATAATTTTGAATATGTGACATTCAAACTCAAACTCTAAGCCGGCAATTTTGTTATAGCTTTCCTAATAATATCTTAATTGAATAATATAACTTATCTACATTATGCATCCTAAAAATGTAACGAAAAGTAAATTACTTCCTTTTTGAAGAATATACAAATGATAAATACATTAATGTATTGAAATTAACAAATATTTGCAATAATAATACAAGGTTATGGTTTAAAGCCCTTGTCAACTTACTTTTTTATCATTTAGAATACTAGACTGATAATTACCATACCTTAATATCCTTGAATGAGATACCATCACGCTGACTTTGTATTTATTTTCCTTTTTGCGGTTATATCACGTATCTGACGTCACAATGTACCGATGGGGCCGTGAAAGTGGTAAAGAACTTGAGGGAGGGGCTTAAATTTATCACGTGACCAGAGCGGTGACTGTGATTGGCGGTGGTACATTGTGACGTCAGATACGTGATATCACCGCAAAAAGTAAAATAAACGAAAATAAATACAAAATCAACGTGATGGTGTCTGATTCATGGATATTAAGGTATGGTAATTATCAATCTAGTATTCTAAATGATAAAAAAGTAAGTTGACAAGGGCTTTAATACTTTTAAACACTTTGAATACTTTTCAAATACTTTATGACTACGTTATGAAGTAACTTTTAGCACCTTTGACTTTATCATACTTGATTGAGTTAACTTGTAAATGTTTTATAATACAATGAATATCATTCTTTGAAAGTTGATAAACATACTTGATAAATTAAATTATAAACACAATTAAGTTTTACACTATAACATACTATAACATTGAGCTGTTAGTAATTCAAAATCAGCTCGTGCAAATGTATTTGTTGACGTGAAAACTCACACAAGAATGACCTTTCAGTTATAATTATTCGCTCACTCGCTCAGTTAAAGGTTATGAGTGTATTAAAAATTGATTTGTAAGAGAATATAAACCGACATATGTTAAATGTCATAGGTACAAATATACACACATACGTTACATACGTAGAGTTTGATATAAAGTTAATGTATTGGAAACAAAAATTAAAGGTAAATAATTGGCAATATTGACTTATAATTAAATAAATTTAAATATTTTACTTAAATCACATAAAAGTGTATCTCATTTTATATTTTTTTGTAACTGTACAATAAAATATACAGTCACACAAAAAATGATAATAAATGAAAGGATAAAATTAAGGTTTGCATTGATAAAGGGTAAAATAAATGTAATTAGTTAGCGTACATCATCGGTAAACCCCAATTGGCACATTACAAATAACAAATTAGCTCTTCATGCAATAATTATAGCGAGCTTACGTCGTCTTTGTCTTTGTCTTAAAATATAAAAGTAATTATTTACAAAAAAAAAAATAATAATAATAATAATAAAGTTATAATTAAGAATTTTTATTTTTTGTAATATTGTTATAAATGTACCCATCAAAACGATGCCGCTTTCTTTAGAAAATGGTCAACATGTCATCTTTAGTAACAGCAACGTTGCCAGATTTAAGCTTCACTATTGGAGCTGCAGGTGTTCCGCGAGATTAAATCTGGCAACGCTGCTGGCACTTAAAGGCATAGACAACATGAAAACATAAGCATGTATATCACAAAACACTTGATGGGACTTACATAAATAATAATTATTGGTCTCAAAACCCAACGTAGCAGTGATCAGAAAATTTCAATTTATGCAACCCGCACAACATTTTTATACTAGTTTTTGCCTGTTTCTGACGTCATAAACAGAAATATTCACGCAATTTGCATACTTAACAGTTTTTTTCACGCTCTCTTGTGGGGCCACAGTTACATTCTGGTAAAAATTATTATCAGTTTTGTAGATCCCATTTTGTGTTTAATGATTAAAAAGAACATGTTTTCTATGCCTTTAAGATGACATGTTGACCATTTTCTAAAGAAAACGGTATTGCTTTGATGGGTACATTTAGAATCTGATAAATGCACCATTAAAATTTTAGCCATGCATATAAATAATAAACCATCTTTAAAAAATAGCTTTAAAACAAACGATAGATATTTTGAAATAATCTTATCAACATTAAATAAAATAAGTTTTTTTTATTAGTGTGAGATTAAGACATTTCAAATTTGGATAAATAACTAATCCTTTTATTCATGACACAAAAAATATTTTACATTTCATTTCACTAAATTAGTTCCTGTTATTGCCATATAAAGCGCTACTAAAGTATGAAATTCTACCAAACTAAACTATGATATACTGTATTCTGTCTGTAATGGATTTTATATAAAAAAAAAATTCACGCTATAATAAATGGTTTGAAATAAATCATAAAATAATTTAAAAAAAAATGTAATATAACGTTCAATAGCGCAACAAAATAAAAAAAAATATATAAAAGAAAAACATCAAAGGTTTAGGTAGGTAGGTCACATGATTAAATAAAAAATTTATTACATATAGGTGTACCATGATCTATCTCACTTATCTTGGTGTGAGCGGGGGTAAAAGAGGGAGGGGTGGGGGCCAAATTGAAATGAGATTATGGCGTGATATCTACTCAAATTTATCAGTAGGCTAGTCAGTTGGTATAGGCCAATTTTTTATTGAGACAGTATTAAAAAATAATACAGGTATTACTGTAAGCAATTAAAAATATATCGATATCCAATACTATATTAAAATGTACCAGAATGAAATATTACCGCGTAATTTTTAAAAGAGTTTTACGAAGAAATTACTATTTTGCAGTATTATTTTCTATTATGTTCATGGAATGTGAATATATGCAAAGTTTGGCAACTATTATCTAGAATAGTTTTAAAAAACTTCGTTTAAGTTGTGAGTTAATTCTCTTCAAATTTCTTTGTTTTATAAAAAAATAACAAAATAAAATACGACACATAATATAATTGTGTACAGTAGGGTTTACTTTATTCTCTATATTTAAAGTTGCTAATTTAAAGAAAAAAAAAAGAGTCTTTAATTTTAAGCACTAACGTGACATTAAAAAATAGAGGTTTTAAAATATTAAAAGTGACTCTTTTTTATATAAATATGCATATAGTATATAAAAAGATAGAGAGAGAGAGAAAATAAAAAATATTTTATAGTTAAAAAAGTTGACGGATATAATAAACAACATAGTTAACCTTATAATGTAGTCTTATTTTTCAAACGGACGTTAGAAATGCAAGTACTTTCTGAGTTAATTAACTTCTCTCTCTCTCTCTCTCTCTCTCTCTCTCTCTCTCTCTCTCTCTCTGTCTCTCTCTCTCTCTCTCTCTCTCTCTCTCTCTCTCTCTCTCTCTCTCTCTCGCTACCTGAGGCAACAAGGAGTACATTACAAAGTCACATATAGACAAACTACGTTGCCTTAAGTCCCTGTTGTCTTTCTTAGAGAGAGAGAGAGAGAGAGAGAGAGAGAGAGAGAGAGAGAGAGAGAGAGAGAGATAATAGAAGTTAGAAGGAAAGTTCACAGTTCTCTGACTTACTCTTTGTTTCTCTACCTCGTTCTCTATTCTATTATGATACAAATGAGGAACATGTTGCAAGTTACACATAATATTAATAATAATAATAATAATAATAGTATTACATTTACTATTCTTAGTATGCTTTAATTACTTATTATATAAATGATGCATAATTATATTAAATATAAACTATAACTAAAAGTGTAATGCAATGTAACTTAATCTTACATTTATAAATCATTTTTGAAAATAATAAAATAAAATACATTTTAAATAATCAGTGTTTATAATTATCATGTAATTAAAATTAATAATTTTAAAGTAAAAATGATACTATTTATAAATGACACACAAATACACACACACACACACACACATATATATATATATATATATATATATATATATATATATATATATATATATATATATATATATATATATATATATATATATATATATATATATATATATATATATATATATATATATATTATAATGAGGAGAATCGTTTTTTTTTCTCTTGTGTATAATATTCACATTTAATGATTATACGTATGACACGAAAACAATTATTTGCAGTAAATAACTAGGATTAATAACTTTAGTTTTTGTTGTATCTTAGCAGCTATGATCTAGATTATCGTACGCTTATATAAATGTTAATAAAAATGATAAAGACTTAAGTATATAACATAAAAGTATTCATTTTAAATTAATTATTCAAAATATAAACATTTATCCTATTGAAATGATTGATTTATATATCTTAACTTTTTTTTATGTATGTATGTATGTATGTTTTTTTTTTTTTTTTTTTTTTTTTTTTTTTTTTTTTTTTTTTTTTTTTTTTTGTAGTAAGAAATTTTACGTTATGAAATTTGGAAAAGTATTCTTCATTTTGTTGAGATCAAATTCCCAACGCTTTTAATACACAATATGTATCTCGGTAATTATTGCATGAGCCCAAACGCGTCTGGAGTATTTGTTTAGTATCTGAAACAAATTATTATTCGGTTGCTAATATATTATATATTTTGACAATAACTATGAACACCATTATACTTAAAAATATCGATCATTAACTAATCATAATATTATAATATACTCTCGACTTGACATTGTTATGTTGTGAGTTGTGATAAAAAATAACATAATATGAATCAATATTAATGAGATACTGATAACAATCTTTTACAACACATTCAAAATAAAATGCTTTTAAATTAATAAAACATAGGGGTTTCATATTTATATAATGTTGATTTTATTAATGTCCTTAATTTTAGTAGCATTTTTTTTTGTGTGCACATATTATGTGTGTTAATATTTATAAGCCAATGAAATGAACTTGTATTTTTATAATGATTTTTTAATATGAAATTAATATGAAGTTTTAGATATATATTTATCCTAACCCATGTCTACTATTTATTATTTTATTTGACATTAAAAAGACCGAATTTTAACAAGCAAAATTTTTGTGAGTATAGTCGTATTTCATTGTGCGTTTATAAAATGTAGTACTGTTATAATACCACATGAATTTACACTTAGAAATATATAAAATATTAATCAAACTTTCAGCAGGTTGTTAAGTTTAAAAAAAAAATTTACGGAAGCAATATATGTCTTAAAATTATGAAACATATTGTGGAGCTTAATAAAAAATGCCTAGTACAATGACCAATTAAAGTTTGCCTATAGAATTTTTCTATAATAAAAAAATACCATAATTATAATATAATACACCCAGGTTTTGTATCAAATAAGAAATATTTACATGATGGCTTTAAATTTTGATCACAAAATAATAATAATAAGTCAATGAATTAATAATTTTATTTTTACCTACAAAATTTGTAAATATACTACAACTTTATCTAGATCGGTAGCTTTATAAAAAAGAGAGAAATTAAGATTGACAGCTTCCTTAATATATCACAAGAAATCGATTGCAAAATTGATAAAATCTTAAAGGAGAGAACTGAATGAGAGAAGTAAATAAAAAATTAATTGTCACCATGAAACAAAACAATAAAAAGTTTCCCCTTTTCATGCCTTGTGACAGAAAACAATTAGCTTTATTCATGAAATACAAATTTACTTTATTATTTCTGAAAATATAAAAAAGGTTAAAGTAAGAGAAAAAAAAATAAGTTTTCTTGTTTAAAATTGTAATATTCCCTCGAATGTTTGTTAATTTATATAGAGTGTTTTTAATGGCGTGCAGAAAATATTAAATTATCCTGTTGGTTGTTTATGTGATTGCATTGGTGAATGAAAGGAAAGGGTTGTGATGTTTGCAAGCCTAATTAGGTTGTATATCTCTCTCTTTACATTTTGCGTGTGAGGGTGAAGAAGAGAGAGAAAGAGAGAAAGAGAGAGAGAGAGAGAGAGAGAGAGAGAGAGAGAGTAAAAGAAAGAAAGGGAAAGGTGACGTGTCCGCGGGAATGAGAAAGAGAGAGAAAAAGTCGATACTGAAACAGCATAGCTGGTGGGTCACTACTTTCGCGTTTTTATACTTCTACTATTCTCTCTCTCTCTCTCTCTCTCTCTCTCTCTCTCTCTCTCTCTCTCTCTCTCTCTCTCTCTCCACAGATCTTCTCCACAACCAATTGCATTCCAAATGCCACTCATCCATAACCCATTCCTTCTTCTTCTTTCTCTTTTTTTTCCTACTTCATCCCCCTTTACTTTTTTTTTCACCCTTTTTCTATCTCACTTTTTTTCCCTCTTCTTCTTCTTATATATATCCAACCGGCAAAGAACCCTCATGTATTATATTATAGGAAAGAGAAACGAGATCAATAAATTGCACCTATCTTATACCTACATGGTCTCTATTGAATTGCAACTTCTTTTTTTTTTTTTTTTTTTCGTTCTACTGTTTACCTTACCTTATTTCAATGGGAAGTACAGATTGGGTAGTAAAAAATATGATATCCTCTTACCTGAAACATAGAATAATAAGCATAAATTTATAATAATACTTAAAATGTAATGCATAAAATTTAGATAATTTTAGCATTAAAATTTTACATGCATATTTCATGAGATTTATTTATAGTATTTAAATTATACATTATAATAATTATTAATTTAAAAAAAAAATACAATTATTATTCATTTAGTACCATATTGATTGATAATAATATAATGTTTGTTTTGATGCTGATATGTATTAAAAAAATATAAAAACAATATGAATTTTAAATCAGATATGTGTAATTTTTAAAGTATATATTATATAATCTCTTCTCTCTCTCTCTCTCTCTCTCTCTCTCTCTCTCTCTCTGATCTCTCTCTACTGAACTGAAATTTATAAAGAAAAACTAGAACAATATTTGAATACAAAAAGCTTTACTTTGTTTTGTAAAATTGTGATAAAAATGAGAATGAATATCCTATACATACTGGTCAATATTATTTTTTAAACCATACAAATAAGCTCTTAGCTTGAGCTGTGTTAAAAAATACTGACAATAAAAAGAGAAAAAATAACTAACTTCCTGTACATAAAATTTTACAGTATTCACACAAGTAGTAGGCATAAGTTATTTAAGTGTTGGAAGTAATAAAAAAATGCTTGTCGAGTCATTTTTGCATATTATAAAGTAAACACTGTTCATGGACAAATTCCGTGTTAAGCGTGTCCGTATTCATGACTGTACATTCCAAAATTTATATATTATTTCATATTATAGAACTATAATTACTTTATTACGTGTCAAGTTACCTCTTTATTAATTTTAGGGAACATTGATTTAAACAATATACTTTTTAATAATAGCTAAAAGACACAATTTTTCATTTCTTCATATCAGTGCAAAGAGAAAGATATACGTACAGTACGTAATATTATGTATAATATTGTATCCCTCAAAAATAGGGTTGGCTTAGAAAAAGTATATATGAAAGCATGATAGTAGAAACCAAAATATTGATAACATCAGCACCACGCTATCCAATTATATCATAAATTAATCATTTATAAATCATAAAGAAAAATATTGTATAACACTATGTTATTATTATTAGTAGCTATTTAAATGTGATATATCTCCAAAATTAATAGTAAATCAAAAAATTATCTCGTTTACATCGAAATGTTTATTGTAAGGGAAGTTATATTATAAATAATATGATAATGAAAAAAACAATTTCTATGATAATTTTATACTCAATGTATTTCATATATTTTATGTTTCCTTTTTTTATTAATTGTAATAACATTTAATAATATACCATTCAGAAACAAAAATTAATATTATTATTATTTTTTCTTTTATTTAAAAAAATTCATTCTTTATTTTATTTTGACAGAGTAATGATTTATATTTTTAATAATAGGAAATAAAAATGATAAAATTAATTTAATATTTTTTGTTCTATATAAGATGATAAAAAAAAAAGTATATTTAATTTCCTTCCGTGACTATTTTTATTGAAAAGTTAAGAAAAGTATTAAAAATTGATTTCTTTTGTGCAAAAGATGGAATTAAATTTTCTTTTATTATATTAGAATAAAAATTAAAAGATTTTTCTAACAAAAGTTTTAATATGAAGTTATTCAAACATTTTATAGCTTAGAGGAGTGTGACAATTAAATTTCTTGTAATTACAAAAAAACAATAAAAAAAAAGTCATTTCATAATGATTTGAACTTTTTTTTATATTTACAATCGACAATGACTCGGCACTTTGGTATTATTGCATTTTATCTTGGATTGTAAATAGGCCACTTTAAAAAAATAATAATAATAATAAGGCTTGAAGATCAGTTTAAAAAGTTGACATAAATTTTATCACTATACATGCAATTCATAATATCGCTTACAAGTCTTTTAACTCTTACTTCATATTTTTAGACACGGGTAAATTTCTCTCTCTCTCTCTCTTATCAAACTACTAGAAAATTTAATGACTCCACTGGGAGTTTTTTTTAATTTTTTTTTTTTAATTCAAGCATTTTTGTCATATCTTACTTAATACATGATATAATAGCTCAAAATGCTTGCGCTCAGGTAAAACCATGAAATCTTTGTTACTTTTGTAAAGAAGAAAATCTGGTTAAAGTGCCACCATGCTAGTTGAAAACCTAATATACTTGGAGAAAAGAAATTAAGTAAATCATGTTGCATTAATGTCAAACAGCATACAAATGTTACTATACTTTGGAGTTGCATAAATAAGGATGTTGTACAACAGAAAATTTATGTTATTATGTAACATTAATGTTTTGCGTAAAAGCATAATTACTATACGTAATTATTTTTGTTCAATGTTGTTGAAAGACAAGATCAGATACATTGGAAATTTGAGTTTTTATTTTATTTTTATCATAACAAAAGCAGCGAGTTAATTAATAGTATTCTAGTCTGCATATTCATGTCATATGTATTTACCATAATGATTACACCTTTTTTTTTATAAATACTAATTAAATGACCAGGTCACCATCAATGTTTCATTAACATTTCAAATTGTTTATTATTCATATTACTGTATACATTACATTCACTATATAACAAAGAAAACTTTAATGAATCGATAAAACTTTGTATTTAACTTGCTGTATATAATAATGATTCTTGTAACTCAATAAACTATTTATAAATCATTTGAATTAATTTTATATAAGTTGTAGTTATTACTTTTTTAAGTTAGTGTATATTTATCTGTAATTTTAAATTTATACATAGTAATGAATATAAATTCTTAGTACTGTGTACACCAGCAATGCAAAGCCTGTTTTTGGTTGGAAATAAATAAATATTAATAAAAATTGATGTTAAAATATTTATATTAATTTTCTATTGATAAAATTATTTTCTTTATAGACAGAAACTTTAAAAATGAAGCTTAAGCATGTTGACGTTGAAACAAAAACAACAAACATGTCTACAACGCAGTAGAGTCTAGCTTGTTTTTGTTTTGACTAGACTTTTTAAAACTTTTTAATTAGGACGATGATTTTGTCTACTCTATAATACTAGTATGTGTATATGATACTTAAACGTTAAAATTAAGTTCTTGTTCAAAATAAATAAAATTAACTATATAGAGAGAAAAAAAAAAAAAAGGATTATACTTTATGATAACAGATCAACTTATATTTATCTACGTACAAGTGATTATTTATATCATCAATAATCTGTACATCTCTCTCTCTCTCTCTCTCTCTCTCTCTCTCTCTCTCTCTCTCTCTCTCTCTCTCTCTCTCTCTCTCTCTCTCTCTCTCTAATCCTATTATAAACTCAAATGAATTCATTTAGTGTAACCAAAAATAATACCAATGCTTATATACTATACACTTCTAACATAAATCAATATAATAATACTCTAAATATATTTAAGGATTGCTTTATCATAAATATACAACATTTATTATGACATGTATCTTATTTAGTCACCTCTATTGTACTAAAATATTTAAGCACAACAATTGTAACTAAAATGGATTAAGATTTTTTTTTTTTAGTTACTGTGGCAAGCACAGTACAATTTTAATTTAAATATATATATTTTTTTTACATTTATCTTAAAATTATTTTATCTTAACAAAATTCTCGTGCTAGGTCATATGTTGCCAAAAAATTATCATATTTCACTTTTAACGAAACGTATATATGTATAGTTATATACATATTTTAACTATTATCAATTTAATGTTACAAAATAGTTTTTAGAGACACATAAGTACACGTGTTAAATTTTTTACGTAATTTAGGCTGAACACACAGCATAAATATTGATATGTGGGAATTGAATGAAGAGTTATAATGATGCTACAATATAATTATTATACTGTGCACCATAATCATTAATCACCAACCAGTTTTACTGAAGTTATTTTGCTGCGAATACAATGTTGCTGAAATTAGGCTTGAATATGTATTACGTATTTATTTTTGTCCGTGTTTTTAATATATTTTGTAAAGGACCTTCGTTTGTGTTTCTTTTAGTGTGAAAGAGCAAACTTTTTTGTTTTCTTTCAAAATTGGAGATATTGCAATATTTTATACTACCATATGCAGTACGTATTGTAGTTTTTATATTTTATAAAATATATTGAATATAGAAAAATAAATTTACAAGGTAAATTGAGTATTTGCTTAAATAAACTTAATAATAATAATAATAAAGGAAAATATTTTCTCAAAAATATCCAAAAATTCGATATTTAAATGAAAAAAAAAAAATTGAAGACTAAAATAAATAGTGTAAGTAGTTTTAAATAAAGCATCACCACAAAGCTTTGCTTACTAACATTTTGTGTAACTATGTCTGTGAAAATCCGGATTAGCTACGACCACAGTGTATGCTCTAGTAATAGGAGAAAATACATGAGAGAGTAAAGTGAAGAAGGGGAGAGGACATCTAAGTTAAAGTCAGCTTTGGTTTACTACGAATACTCTCTCTCTCTCTCTCTCTCTCTCTCTCTCTCTCTCTCTCTCTCTCTCTCTCTCTCTCTCTCTCTCTCCTTTTCTCTCTCTTTCTCTCTCTCTCTTCTGTACTACTGAATTATACCCTTCATTCTCTTTCTCTCTCCTCTCTTTCTCTCTTCTTTTGCCTTCCAATTTGATTCATCATCAGACTTACATAGCCACAAAACCTCGACTTCTATAGCTACTTCCATTATATTATAACATACGACTAAAAACTTACATTACATAATATATACTAGACTAATTATAACTTTGTTATAAAATAAATCTATAGAGAGAATAATTGATAAGTGTTTATAATATATTTTAAGTATATTTATATATAAATTTGTCAAAGTAAAATATATAATATAATTATCAAAGTAAATAGCTCAATAAATAATAAATAAAGTGTCTTTTATATTTTAGTAAAAAATTTATATTTATTGTTTGTTTTGTAATTATGTATAGTTATGTTCATTGTTTCGTAGTTTGTACTTTTTATGTAATTTAGAAGCAGGAACATTTTCAAGGAAGATGTTTCTACTTTTAACTATTCCATTTGTAAAACATGTAAACCAATATTAAGATTTTTCTCTCAATGACAACAATTTTTTTATCTTTAAATATAGATATTTGAAAAAGTGCTAGGGAAAAACTGGCTTTGAAAATACAGCAAATATAACTACAAACGCATTTATAAAAAAAAATATTTAATTTTCTTTACAACTGAAAATCCATCAATTTTACTAAAAAATAATACCAAAAAATTAATTAGAACTTCCACGTTATGATATTTCACCTATATTATGTAGAAATGGACATCTTAAGTGTTGTTTTCTCACTGGATTTGACGTTTACCACAATAGCACGCCATTTACCTGCTTGCTTGCCTGCCTGCCTGCCAGACTCACTTGGTGCTAGCTGCGGTCACTTACAAGTAAGAGAGCAAACGGCCAATTTGTAGTTGTGATATCACTTATAATTACAATTCTAATTCAAGCTCTCTCACACTTGAATATTTTACACTAACCAAAGCATTATTCTCTTTATAATTAATATTTTCATATCAATAAAATTACTTCAAGTATATAGAAAAGCACAATTACACTTTTTAGAAGAGACTTTACATCTATATGTATACCTATAATTGTCGTCTTTCAAAAATGAATTAACTTGTTTCAGTTAATTTTAACTGAAAAAACTTGAAAAATGGATATGAATAATCCAAGATCATGATTTACTATCACTAAATATTTTGTGTGTCTCAATCGTCTCAATAGTGATCATTGAATTAAGTAAACTTAAAATTATTGTCATATTTTCTTATAATTAATTATTGTATATTTTTCAATATTAAAAAAATTGTTTGCAGCTGCTTTTTTTATTAGTAATATAATTTTTTATATGCCAAAATAACATTAAATTTCTACAATATTTGAGAAAATTTAAAACTAAAAATCATCTTCTTTTTTCCATAACGTTATTATGTTAAAATTTTCACTAATTTATTTTATAATTTTAGTAAGGCAAAATTCAATATGAGTTTTGAAAATGTCATTCTATAATACATATTGATACTATAATTTTAAGACAAACTACATTAATTTAATAGCTTTTATGTAGTTGCTATTTAGTCAATATTAAAACAAAACAGTGTTAAACTATTGTAAGGATGCTAAAAAACATAAAAAGGAAACAAAAAATGTGCACAAAAAAAAGTAAGTTTTAACATTTATTAAAAATTTTGATGAAGATGTTAAAATGTTTATAATTTTCTGAAATTAAAATTTCTATATTTTCTAAGCGTGCCATATTATTTGTATACATGTAAAAGACAGCAATTAAACAACTTTAAATAAATAAAAAACAAACTTAAATTATAAAAACTTCACTTTAACTGTTGAATGTATACAAAAAATTAAAAAGGAAACCATAAATATTTAATGTAATTTTTTATATTCTGCATAGTTTTTTTATATCTTTTTTTGACTTTTCCTCTTTTTTTTTCTTTATGTATTATATATTTTCAGGAAGTGGGTTGTCCAAGCTCCTAAATCTTTTGTATTTGAGTGTAAAGATAAGGAAGGACTCGAATGGAATCTGTAGGTTTTACTCTAGGGATGTAACGATTACCTCGAGTATACCAAAGACTGCGGGACGTTTAATCTTTTTTTTTTTTTTTTTTCTTTTTCTTTTTTTTTTTTATACTTTGGTCCTAACAATCTTGACACGGACATCTGATATTGATTTTTTTTTTTACCCTATAACAAGAAGTAGGGACAAAAGCCACACACATATACGACGATGCTACAAATGAGACGCAATTTTTGGTCTTAACTTTGAAAACGAAGTGTTTATCTTGCAAAAATCGACTTCTTTATAGAACACCGTAAGAAGACAAAAAGAAGAGAGAGAGAGAGAGATAGAGAGAGAGAGAGAGAGAGAGAGAGAGAGAGAGAGAGAGAGAGAGAGAGAGAGAGAGAGAGAGAGAGAGAGAGAGAGAGAGAGAGAGAGAGAGAGAGAGAGAGAGAGAGAGAAGTTTCCAATTTTAAATCTAATTCTTCTGTTAAAATTTCTTCTGTCGTATAAGTTATTTTCTCAAATAGTAATATTGCACGCGTTACATTTTAAATAAGATTATATTCATGAACTGTTAGAAACATTTTTGTTTTCATATATTATTAGTTTATACTCATATAATATAAATATAAAAAACGTTCATGTAACATAAAAAATCATTGTGCTTCCAACGTTAATAACTTCAGATTGAGTGCTAATTTAATATGCACGTTAAATATATTAAGCATATTAAAAATTTTAAAACTTCAAAACTCATTTATCAAAATTAACTTTGCTAATATATTTATTATACAATACTGATAACTAAAACAAATAAAAACTATCTATAATCAGACACAACTAAAAAAATATATATAATATTTCTTTTAATTGTTATATCTTCTCATTCCCCCATCTAATAAAAAGTCAAAATAAACAGTATAATGTTTAGAACTCTGAAAATTTAAACACAATTATTGAATGAATTGTATTTTAAGGTTTAATAATTAAATGAAAGAAGGTATAAACATTATATTATCTATGTCATTCCTTGTAAGAACTGCGTGTTTTATTCATTTGACATAAACTGCATAAAGTACAAAATTTAAACGGAAGAAAAAAAGGGATATAAAGGTGGGGGAAAAAAAGAAAATGTTGTACTTTGTGCAAGAAAATGAAAAGATTTCTGTGACAAATGTATGTTTTAGTCAAAGTTGTTTCTTTTTCTTGTTTCTAGACACCACATTTCTTGATGTCTCGAGGGAAACCAAGTAAGAGAGAGAGAGAGAGAGAGAGAGAGAGAGAGAGAGAGAGAGAGAGAGAGAGAGAGAGAGAGAGAGAGAGAGAGAGAGAGAGGAGAAGAGAGAGAGAGAGAGAGAGAGAGAGAGAGAGAGAAGAGAGAGAGAGAGAGAGAGAGAGAGAGAGAGAGAGAGAGAGAGAGAGAGAGAGAGAGAGAGAGAGAGAGAGAGAGAGTAGCAGAGAGATGCACGGAATACACACGCACACACAACGAGAGGAAAGATGCAATCGAGTGGAAAAACACAGCGAAATGTCTCTCTTTCTTTCTCTCTTTCTTGTACAATATCATGAGTTTTGTAAAATCAATGTTAACCTTAATAAAGTTGCAACTACTGTATGTTCTTTACATCCATTTTCATCCAAAATGTACAACTTTATGATTTTAATTTAAAACAGAAAAAAAAATCGATGTTTCAACAGATAGAACTTATTACAAGCTTTAACTTTAATTATAAAATTATTTTGATATATAGATGTTTGCTTTAAATTATTAGAATATTACTTTACTTTTTGGAACTTTCCTTTGAAATTTTAAAACATGTTACCAAATTATATAGTATAAGAAACGTAAAGCACTCTGAAAATTATACGGTTAATTTTTTTAGTTCATAGTCAAAATATATGAAGATTTAAATAAGGGTTAATTAATATTTCTACTAAGGAGAAGAAGACAAAAATTTAAGCTATTAGTGGCAACATTTAAAGACAGTTTAAGTTTGTTGTAGTAATCTAAAAAAAAAAAAAAAAAAAAAAAAAAAAAAAAAAAAAAAAAAACGCTGAATTAATAATACACATAAAACAATAATACTATTGACAATGTGTGGCAGGCCTGTGTGTACGGTTTTGAGCGTATACACGTCGATGAGATGGCAAAAAGTACAGCATGAAAACACAATATGGTAAATAATAATAATAAAAATCATGTTTGCAAATTTTATAAATACAATACTCGTTCCAATATTTCTCTTAAAATGAGAAAACAGTTTTCACAACTGGTTTTCCAACAATGAGAGTCGTAATACTAAAAAAATCAAAAGTTCCCCTCCATATAAAAAAAAAAAATAATAAGTTTACGTACCTGTGTTTTTAATCGACAAAATTATGATATATTGTTATTTTAAAAATATATAAATTGAATGAAAAAACAACAACAGAGATTTAAGTTATTATTTACTACTAAAATGTATTTTAACACATAAACTCAAATAAAAAAGAAATATAAATATTTATCTCCAGCTTAAAAAAAAATCAATAAAATTTACATATTTATGGTAATTAAAAGTAGTGGTCACATACGTAAACACATACGGATTAACATAAATTTATTTATAATTCACAAAATACATAAAATATATATATAGTAATAATTTATAATATAAATACATAATAGTAAATTATTATTTCTTTGGTATTAATTATAAAGTTATATATTTTAAATTAGAAAAAGTATACGGATGAGTGAATTCCATTGTACATATAATATTAATAATATGATATTCTCTATTTTATATAATTTAATGTTACAGGTATATATATATATATATATATATATATATATATATATATACAATGAACCTTATGCTTAATTTCCTATTTCCTATAAAACCTTTCTTTTACTTCCAATTTTGGTTAACCATAGCCTCTGATATATATATATATATATTATATATACAATACATAATATATATTTTGTTACATTATTTGGATAAACATAATGTTTGCATACTAAATTAACCTGTACATATATGTTACATGTACATATATGAATGTGTATACTAAAGCTATATATACGTAGACAGGCTTATAAACCTATTTTAATGAAGTGTAAACTTAAATATTTATAGAGCTCTCGTCCATCATGTTTGTTGATTATAATGATTATAAGCTGTGTGTGTGTGTGTGTGTGTCTGTAGATTTATAGGATTAGGATTTCTTTCATTTCAATGTATTTTACCCTTCCTCCCTCCCACCCAAAGCATATTAATGAGCATCTCATTACATTAACTTTGGATAAAATATTTGACATTTTATACGGTTATATTTAAATATTTTTATAAAATTTAATATAAAGTTAAACAAAAAAGGTCATTTAATAAATGTAACATAGAAAGTACGTACAGTACAACAATATTTCTGCTTGCGTCTCATGGTACCATTTATATGTATATAAGTATTTGTATAAGTAAATCAATAAAGATTTTACTATTGCTAACTGTAAATAGAGAACTTTTAATTACATATTTGCCAATGAGCTGTTATAATTTGTCAATAAAATTAAAATATTAATAGTTTAGCATTATTACAAATCAAAAATATATCAAAATCTTGTTACGAAAATAATTTTTAATGTTTTCGATGAAATTATTATATTTTAATCGAAGGAAATAAATAAATTGAAGAGAAAAAAATCCTGGTTATAAAAATAAATTGGGTAAATTAAGAATGCTTTTATTTTGTCTTGATATATATGAAAAGAAAAAAAAAAGAAAAGAGTGAGATAGAGAGAAATGAAATTAATGAAAAAAGTGGAGGCACGCACTTTGCATTCAAGTGGTAGGCTAAACGATTTCTAAGTTTTCTACCAGGTAAGAGAAGAGAGATGTTTTCATTATTTCCACTCGGATAAACTAGGGAAAATATGACGCCACTCATAAATATCATGTGGGTTGTTAGAAAACTTTATCAACTTTGCTTTTAGAGCAAATAACAAGTTTTTTTTTGTCCGCGCTGTCAGATTCAAGTTTCTGCCTTGTTTTCCAACCTTTGCTCTTCATTTTTTTCTGCAAAACGTATATTTTAAGCGCAACTTATATTTATATAGAACAAAGAAAAGTTTGTAACTATAAAAATACTTTTTATATTTTTCTTTTTGATTATATAAAATTAAATTTATATGTTGATCTCACCTATTTTTCTTACACTATTTCTACGTGTATTTTAGATAATTTAATAAAGTGTTATTTCAAAGTGTTATATTCATAAATTATGACTTTATCATTACTTAAAATGAAATCTGTGTGTAAAATAAAAATGTATGATTATACAACAAACTATTTGGAATCTCCAACTACTATTTTTTTTTTCTAGAAATGAGTACACAGAAAAGTAGAGTAACTATAATATAAATGTTGCCATATGACTATAAAGCAACATCAAGCTTCGTATATGAAGCAGTACTTTAATATGAAGTAGATTTTGCAATGGATGTATAACAAAGAAATACGCATTTATATGAAAGGTGTATTCACAAATTTATTTGTTGCAACTTTGTGAAAGAAAAAATGACTCCCATTTTTTTTAAAACATAGCTATTTAATAATTAGCTCTGAAAAGTTACAACAAATACTTGAATATGTGAAAATAACTTTAAATTTAATTAATTTAATTTATAACTTTTATATATTAATATTATGTTTTTTCTCCCAACACTTTAGTCAATAGTATAATCTTTCCGATATTTATTTTATATTGTGTTTCTATGCTAGCAAAATTAATGTTTAATATTGATCAGTTCTATTTTTATGCAAAATTTTATATTACTGGTGTCGTTAAGGTTATTTTTTTTATAATAGAGCCGTAATGTCCTAGCAATGACTTAATAAAGTTATTGTTATTATTAAATATCTACGTAAATCCGCATGTATTTAGATTGTTGCAACTATGAATAACATCTTCTTGCTTAGATTCTTAAGATCATTGTGCGAGCTCCTGAATTATTCTGAATACATTGTATGTGGAGAAAATAAGAGAGTACAATTTTAATTCATATTGTTATTTAATTTTTTTTTATAAATTAAGATAACTGTAGCCGAACAGATTGTGATAAAACTTTGCATAAGAGAGCACAAAAGTGAAGTGCAAGTGCACACAATATAAATATATATATATATATATATATATATATATATATATATATATATCGTGTGCATGCACTGCTCGAGTTCCAACTTATTCTGTGCACGTGCTGCTGTTGAAGTTTTGTGAAATAAGAAAGAAGACATGTTCTAGAAATTACTACGGACTTTTTTGCAACTCGTCTGTTCCATCAAATTTTTCAACATTCTTTATATAGAAGAAGAAGAAGAAGAAAAAATGCTGCATTTTCTCAAAATTTTACTTTATGAAAGAAAATGCAGTAGAAACGTCTGTCTGTTGCACTTATTAAGTTTAAAACTGAATTTGTTTAACTTTTTAGTGATTAAAAAGCATCGTTTTTTCGATAAGCATTTATTTTATATGTATTTAAATGTTGATGATTGATATTTACTGCTCTGGACTTTGAAAGGAAAATGATTTTATATTAAATCAAAGGATGGAGATTTTTTATGCATGAATGAATAAGACCACAAACTGATAGTTAGGAGCGTCCTTTTAGAATTCGACAGAGATGTTTTTTTTTTCTTCTTTTTTTAAGCTTTTTTTGTTATATAAACACACGTAAATTATGAATCAATATTTTCATATTGTCCAAATATTATCACAAATAAGATTTTATAATATAAAATACTAAAAATAAACCAAAAATATTCCCACGTTTTTTTTTTTTATATAGATCAAAAGATAAAAGATCAAGTAAACATTTATGGAGTTCATATCATACGTACGTTAACCACAAAGAAAAGAAACTCAACCTTTTTTTTTATACTTGTAACCCCCGGCTGGAAGCTATTTAATAACAACTCCATATTTGTAAATTTGTATATGAAGCTTTTGAAAAAAGAAAAGTAGTTGAAAAAAAAATCGATTACTTTGAATGTTATACTCTTTGATGTGGAACGACTATGGTTCATAGCTTGATATTGTTGTGTTCCAAGCCATTGGAAAGTAAACGCCAGCCACTGGCCGCGCGCGTGTTTTCTGACCTTACTACCCCCTGGAGGGCAACGTAATATAGAATACCTTATTTAAAAAAAAAAAAAAATAGAACGAGTGTATAGAGTAAAAAATAATACTTTTTTGTATTGAAAATGAAAATAGGCTTCCATTATTTTTACCTTCCTGTTTTGACGTAAGTTTGATTAAATTTATTTGAATAAAAAAAATATAAATATTAAAGTCAGATTTTGGTTTTTGTTTAAAACGCTAGTCTCAAAATTGTCTTATAAATAAACATTATTTTCCACTTTAATGATTGGGATGTTATGAGGTTCTTGAATAAATATTAAAGTATAATATAGAATATGCAAAATGAAATATATTTAATGTGTGGTGGCTTTAAACCTTTCGTAATTAGGAATTACGTTTTGGAATAACATTGATTTTTAATGACTATAATTGTTATGGTAATTGGCTGGATAAATCGAGAGGAGTATATTATAGTATCTTAGTGGATTAATGGTAGAGATGGGAGGGAGAGAGAGAGAGAGAGAGAGAGAGAGAGAGAGAGAGAGAGAGAGAGAGAGAGAGAGAAGATTATTGATTCTGAATTGACAACTCTGATTTTTTCACCCTAAATGCAAACTCAGTGACACTTTACATAAACAATGGCTTTCTTATTAAGAATTGATAGTATCAATATGTATACAACAATATCATAATATTATAAACTATTACAATTCATAAATTTAAAACAGTGCACCACTAAACTACGCCTATATTAAATTATTGTAATATTTTACGATCGTAAGATTGACTACTATAAAGTGCATCTTATGTTATTTGATCAATATATAAATGTAGTGAACAAGAGTTGAAAATAAAGCAATAGCTGTAGCATACAGTAAACAGCTGGCGGCGATAAGCTAGTTATATTTGAGTTGTGTGTTTGGCATATAACTTGACATTTCTCTCAAAAACCTTCAGTAGAGATGTTGTTTTCTCAAGCTGATACTCCATAATATCGTTTCATAAATTATTTTCTTATAGTGCAAGTACACTTTTTGTTATTGTGTCGACAAGTAGCTTTCATATACAATATTGCTTTCCAAGATTGTCACTATTGCAAGTGTTTACAACAAACGTTGCAGCCATTTATTATCACTGCACTTATTTTTTTTTCTTAATAAAAACTTTGAAATAAACAAAGTAGTTTAAGACTTGTGATGACTCTAAGCTATATAATATACCCACACTGGTTAACAGATGAAGTCCGTTATTACTAACGTTATTATTATTAGATGTTAAAGATTTTAATGAGATTCCGTTATCATTTTTTCACTAGCGCGAGAGTTTATTTATTAGAGTGGATTTTTAAATTAAAATCGGTTTCGAGTAGATCGACTAATCTGCTTGGACATATACAGGAAAAATCAAAAAGGAAAAAATTGAAATTGAAATATGACATTGGTTTACGTGTTGTAAGTTAAAAATGAAATATCCCCCAACTAATATTTCAATTATTCAGTTTTAATGATCATATGAATGATAATATAGTGAAGAAAATTTGTAAATAATTAAAATTTAACATTAAAATAGACTAGTTTTAATGTTAAAAAAAGGGATTAATACAATATATTTTATTCAAATGAAAAAAATAGTAAATTGTTTGCTTTTAGAAATAGAAAATAAATATGGTTCAAAAACTATATTTAAATCAAAATATTTTCAAACAAAACCATCTAAAGTTCAATCCGAGTTATTAAAAAAAAATTGTTTGAGATTTTGTTCCGATTTCAAATTATTCCCTATTTTTTACATCTATATATCCATAATATAGTAGTTAATGATAAAAGTTTTTATAAGTGCAAATAAGTAAATTAATTAATGAATTTGTAACCTGATGAGTGATACTTAAAGAAACCACTCATAACATAAACAAACACCAATTATCTTATTTAAATAAAATTAAGAACTGTTCAATAATTTTAATTCTTGTTACCTACTAAAATATTAACAATAGTTTTTAACGTAAATGACGTTATATCATATTTCCTAAGGCCATGATTTTGCTTAAATGAACTGAAATTATTCAATTTTGTAGCACATTATTTATATCAACTATATGAATAAATCTGCACATCAAGCGTTCATTTTCTTAGTATAGATATTCACAAAGGAAGTAAATTAAAAGTTGTACACTTTTTTGTAACTTTCTTTTTCTATAAGCATCAACTTCAAAACATATAATGGAGATAAAACAAAACTAAAAATTCAAAATAATAATGTAGCTCGTCAACAGAGCATTTGAACTGTTGTATTTTTTTTTTTTTTAAACTTTTAATTTGTATTTTCAAAGTCTTTTTTACTTTAAAACTTTTAATTTTAATTTTGTATATAACATAATAAAGCTGTTGAAAAACTTTAATAATATACTTTATACTATTAAAGAGTTAAAAATAGTGGAAAATATACTTTCATAGAAAAAAAAAACGATTTTTTTTTCTTTTTGCGTCATTGTATTTACGGTGTCCGGTAAACCATATGGAGATATATTTGTCCCTACGCTATAGAAAGTTTTTTTTTCCTGAACAAACATACATGATGTAAAAATTGTGTACCTATATTTCACTTTATTAAATCCCAAAAGGATTGATAAGAGTCATACTTATTTATAAAGTTTTACTTTTTTTTTTAAAACATATTGGTGTCATAAATATAATAATATTCTCTCGCTAGAAAACTCTGGTGCGGTGATAAACATTTAGCGGTTACTGATCACTTGTGGTTCCATTGATTTTATATTTTATTTTCTCTCTCTCTCTCTCTCTCTCTCTCTCTCTCTCTCTCTCTCTCTCTCTCTCTCTCTCTCTCTCTCTCTCTCCCTCTTGGTCTAATATGTCAAATGAAATATTCCAGTTGCAGATAACTTTCAATATGAGGGAGTTACATAATAAAATTGTGGTTTTTACACTGAATTTTAAATTTGAAAAATAAAGTAACATAAATTTTCTATAAAATCACATCATTTAATTTTATATAATAAATTAAAATTGAAGTTTTTTTAATATATAATTCAAAAAGTAAATATTAGTTTTAAAAGAGAATGTATTTAATATATTTAATTAATATTCATATTGATTATTTAACCTAATGTAGCGGTTTGTAATGATTTTAATAATAAATTATTTTAAATAATTAAACAAAACTTAATTTTTAGGTTTTTTGAAACAAATGTTATACAGTTTTAGGACAATTTAGAAAGTAAATATCAACAAACCGTAGATAAAATAGTTGTATTCTAGGAACCAGAAAAAAAAGTCTCATATTATTTATCATTCAAATTAATTTTACTCGATTTTTCATGAATTTTAATGATGTGATAAATAAACTTAACTCTTTTTGTTAGAGCGGGAAGGAGAAAAAAAACTGATATCAATTAAGTTTTAGTTCATCATTCGTATAAAAATAATAGACTTCTTCTTTATCTTTATCTATCTCAATCTGTATTTATGGTTTTGCCAAACTTTTCAATAGTAATAATAATATAAAAAGACAACAAGAATGAAAGATAGAATGTTACATAGTACCTTTGTGAGATATACATTACTGTTACATATATTTTACATAAAATATAATCCGCATTAATGCAGTATTTTTGTGTATTTAAAAGCAAAGCACAAAAGAATATAAAAAAGGAGCTATTAAGATTTCATCAAATAATTTTTTCTCTATATATATTTTTTTTTCCTTAAACTCTGGTTTGTAAAAAAGTCATTAGTTTCATGGTTTGCTTTTAAAGACTTGTACGGTGCTTGAACGAAATAAGAAATGAACAGACTAATGATATTCAGAGAGAGAGAGAGAGAGAGAGAGAGAGAGAGAGAGAGAGAGAGAGAGAGAGAGAGAGAGAAATGTTGGAGAGGATTCAGTAGAGACATTTGAAGTTGGGCTCGCTAATGAGCTGCTGCTGTTGCTGCTGCTTTCAAAGGGTCACTTTAATTCCCCTGTGTGACCAAATGTTACCTTCTTTCATACCAAAATCATATTCAAGTACTTTAATTATCATCTTTAAGTACAAGTAAAACTAAATTTCTAGATATAAAAATGATATATGTTATAATATTCAATGTTCTATATAGTTTTATAATTCAATTAAAATTATAAATTTAATTCTAAAAATTATTTGATAATTAACGAGTCATTACTACATATATTTTGTATATTTTTAATTTTAGGGATATAGCAATTAAATTCTATTTATATATTCTTAGAAAGTGGGTAGGGTTGTTACTTTATAGTTTTGTAATTCGTATCGTTTTATCTGCTTTTATTTCTATTAAATTGATGCTTAGTTCTTACACATGAAAATTGACTATCTGCACTTTCCACTATCGTTAATTATATACTAACTGCAAAATAAACAATAAACTAAAGGTGGATAGTAATAGTGATATATGTGGACAGTGATGTCAAAATAGATACAGGAGCTTTGTAATGGGGATTTTTTATTATTATTATTGCTATTATTTTTTTTAGATATATTTCTGTAGAACAATTAAGCTTCAGAAATAATTTTTTTCCTTAATACAATTATTATAAAAAAATAATGATGTGCTGTCGGTCAAACAGAAACGTTTACTGTTTGTAACTAATGTTTACGTATACTATACAAACAGAGAAATATGTTATTGTATGCATAAAGTAGTGATATATCTTTATATATGAGTCTACTTTACGTATAACGAGAATACTCAAATTTCTGATAAAACGAGTACACAGTATAATACAAAACGGTACTAATATAATATACATGCAATTGTGTACAACCATTATTATTATTATTTTTTTTTTTGAAAAAATTCATTATATTTTATTTTTAGAGTTATCTCGATTGTTTTAATATATAAAATACGTTTTTAATTCATTAAAAAAATGATGTACGCATGAAGAAAAAAAAAGGTGTAATTTTTAAAAGCATGATTTGAAATAAAAACATGAATAAATAAGTTCATTATTTTTTAATGATTGTACTTTTGCAACGTGTTCATTAAAACTCTATGTACCTTCTTCTCCTCCCACCCCCCCCCCCCTCTTCTCCACCTCGCACCCTACTCTAGTTACTTGTTCAAGTTATCAGATTTTTTTTTTGTATGCACTTAGCGCGGGGTAAAGTATGCGTGTGTTACATAATTCATAACATGAATGAAAAGGTAAAATATTGATTATTTTAAATAAACAAAAGTTGGTATTAATAATCAACAAACATTTAAAAAAAATTATATACTTAACATTTTAATATAAGTGCTTAATAAATTAAAATACTAATTGTAGCTAGATTTATAAGGTAAGATAAAACCAATAATAATTATATTAAATTACTTAATGTATTTTGTTTCATACATAAAATAATAATAAAAGTTTTTTTTCTTTCTATTTTTGCTAAACTGGAAAGTAATTTATATAGAAAATTGTTTTTTAAATGAATATAAAGTAATTAGCGGTTTGTATTACATACTAATATCAATGTTTTTAAATGGATGAATACAAAATAATTAGATTTTTATAAAACTAAATTGATCTCGTCTAAATTGAGCACTTATATGATAGGTAATTGTCAGTTGATAGCACTAAATTGTTGAATTGGTGTTATCCTTCGAAATCGAATTATTATTATTATAATTATATTTTGATTAAATGAATTCAAATATGTACTAAATTTTAAAAAATGAAGTTGGTTATAGTTATTATGGCAAACAAGTAAATGAAACACCAAGATAAACATAAAAAAAGAAAAATAATAACTTTGACTTGTTTTAGCTATATGACTCTTTTTTTTTCCCTTCTTCAAGCACAATAAAATAAATGCGTCATACGTTTTATAATTAATTTTTATGTACCAACGCGGTAGAAATAAGTTACAAACAATATAAATGAATGGCAACATTGCATTTCTCTCTAATTAACAAACACGATAAAAATATTTCTTTAAAAAAATCATATGAGAATAAGAATAAGATTTCTTTATGGACCCAGGCAGTTCATATTATTTGCTTATCTCCTTTTTGGTTGATTTCTGTGCAATGTTACCACTGCAGTTTAGAATTTCCCATATATCATACTCAATGCTTTGTAACTTATTCCTTTACAGTATCGGTACAATACGGTTCTAACAATAGAATAAATAGTTGTATAATATATTTTGATGGAGCCAAATTTGTATCATTTTTTTTTTTTTTTTTGCCAGATTCTGTAATTTTTTTTATTATTTTTAATGTAATTTTGGAAATTGATATTTTGCAGTTCCAATTAACTTATAATAAAGCTACCATGTCATACAGTAAAAGTATCAGAAGACAATTTTTATCACCTCTCATTGCAACTTAAAAAAAAAATTCGAAGTACTTTCAACTATTAAACTATTAACTATTAACTATTAAACAGAAATCTCCAAAATTACTGAAAAATTGAGCACTTTAAAAAAATGTAATATCATTTTATATCTTAGAATCTAACTATCAAGTTTTGTTATGATGTTTCCAAATTTAGCAATCAATTTGTTTACGTAATGCTTTTCTAGAGGTAAAATGTAATTAAGACAAAATATTTTAAATAATGAAAAAATATACATAAAATGTAAGTCGTTAATTATGCAGATAAATAAAAGCGTCAATATTAATTATTTATACTGTTATATAGTGAGTATACTGTTCCTGAATTAACACTTGTGTAAAATAATTTGTTTGAACATTAAAAATTTGTATCATTATGTTCATAATATTAAATACATTTTAATTATTGTAGTGATATTTTTTTTGTAGTTAAAATTAATTTAAAAAGTTTTTTTTAATAGTATATATAGTAAGTAATTTATTATAATAACTTATGTTACACATTTTTAAGTAGAGTTTTAGAAAGTGTGTAATAGTTTTCATGTTAGCAAAATTGTACAAGACGAGAGAGAGAGAGAGAGAGAGGAGAGAGAGAGAGAGAGAGAGAGAGAGAGAGGAGAGAGAGAGAGAGAGGAGAGAGAGAGGAGAGAGAGAACACAAGTGTACGAGGCAGTAGTAGAGAAATACAGAGTAGCAAAAGAGACAGAAGATTTCTTGCTGTACGTCTGGAATAACAGAAAGAGAGAGAGAGAGAGTGAGTGAGAGAGAGAGAGAGAGAGAGAGTAGCCAAAACCTCCTTCTCTCCCTCACAGTATTATATGCGCCTCTCGCAGCTGCTACCAGAGAACTAGAATCACAAGATTAATCTCTTTTTAACCTCTTATATGAAAGATAAATTACCACGCGGTTGGATTCATTAGCTGAGCAAGCAGCGGAAAATGTAATTAAACATTAACATCCCAACTTTTAGCTACATCTACAATATAATAATAATAATAATACGTTCGCATTAATAATTGAAATAATAAAAATAGCAATAGGAGATATTTTTAGATTTATGAAATGAGCTAAAACCCTGATTTTTGTACTTAAAAGTTCATATACAATATGACCAATGCCAAGAAAAATATGTAGAAATTTTAATATTTTTCTTCACTAATGCTGTTATGTGCCTATATTTCTTTGAAATGCCAGATTTTTTTCTTTGAAACGAAAAAGCGTTTTACCTAAATGTATATTTATTTTTTCCATTCTGTCTAAAGTTGTTACATCTTTTATCGTTTTTTTTTTTTTTTTTTTTTAGAAAATCAGAAAAGCGTAAATAAGTATTTTCGTTAAATGTATGTTTTATGATGCCAAGCGTAACCTATTACAAGAAAATATAAGGAAAAATGTAATAAATTTGGAAACCAAATAAAATGTTACTTTTTTATTTGACTGAAAATATTTAAAATATATTTAAACTGGTTTCTGATTCGATGAGAAAAACGTTATATTAAAAATTAAAATCATTAAAAAAATAAACATATTAACACGTAAAGTAGTAATCAATACATTGATAAATAGTACTACAGAGTTGAAACTTTAATATATTTTTATTTTTGTAAGTAAGTTTACAGTTTGATTGTCTTGTTTAGGCATTCGAAAGAGTATATAAAGATTTTCATATTAATATATAACTTACCACTCATATTAATCTCAATTAAAAATACTAGTTTTGTTATGATAAGGATTAAAAACACTATTTTATGTATCATATTTCATAAAGAGTTCATAACATGATACATGATGCTAAATTTCATTTAAATTTCTATACGAACCCTAAGGTGTATAGTATTATAAGTTCTGTTTTGATGAGCAAGAGATTATGAGTTTGTTTCTTACTGTTAGTGGGAATGGACTGATAAAGGAACCACTGTTTTGAAGCCGATTATAAGCAATTTCGCTTATATCCGCTTCCGTTTCGACTTACTGCGCATGCGTAGTAAGGAGAAATGGAAGCGGATGTGACTGAAATTGCTTATAATCGGCTTCAAAACAGTGGTTTCTTTACTAGTCAATATACGTGTGCTTTTTTAAAGGACGTGGAATGCGCACTCGCGTTCGTCATATACGTTCATGCCCTTGCGTAGTGTGACAAAGATAAGATGATAGAAGAGATATTTGGGCCTGATTAATGTCTCCGACTAGTCCTGGAAGTAGTAGTGACCCACACCTAGTCTGAGGTATTTCGGGAAGGTACACCTCATCTCAATCATTTTTATTAGATCACACATTGTTGTTTGGTTTATCCTATTGTGTGGTATAGAACTCCGTTTTAGGTTTATCATACTGAAGTATAAATTAATATTAAATTAAACTACAATATAACATATTTAAAAATACTATTGCCCTTAATGAAAATTAACATAGAGTAAATAAAACTACAGTCTATTATTTACGAATTTAATGTAAAAGTTGCAATTGCGCTTAAAATGTAAGCATGACGTAGCTAAAACTTGATAAAACAAAAGCTAGCAAATAATTATTGTACATATAATTTCCGTGTCAGCAAGATTTACGTTTGTTGACTCAAAACTAAATTAATACAGCGCATGTTTAAACTGGACTGGAATGTTTTACTTCATGTACATTACTATACTTTCAATTGTATATTTAATATTTCATACGGTATAAGATATAACTGACTCTCTCTCTCTCTCTCTCTCTCTCTCTCTCTCTCTCTCTCTCTCTCTCTCTCTCTCTCTCTCTCTCTCTCTCTCTCTCTCTCTCTCTCTCTCTCTTACATGTTGAATAAAGTTGACTTTTAGCATAATATCGTCTGGACATATTGATAGGGCTGGCCATAGCCAAAATACATAGACTGGTATGCACCATGACAGCTTAGAGAAACTGAGAAACCGTGGAAGAGTCTAAGCAGGTTGAACGGTGTAATCACATCAATCATGCGTACGTCTCGAATGCTTTATAACGTCATCGAATGTGTGTGTGTGTATATATATATATATATATTAAATGCACACAACTGTGATTCGAACATGAACTTTTGCACTCACTGAAGTGTACCAAGTTATATGAGTCAGCTGCCTTTACCATTCGATTACCAAATTTATTTAGAAAAACTTTACTGTATTTGCAATTCGATATAAATTATGAAAATGCAATTTTTATCTATAACAATTAAATTCATGAAATTTAAATAGAAATATACTTCAATTGATAACATTTTACACCCTTATCCGTTAAATTATGTAATGAAAATGATCTAGAGTATAGTTAGATATTTTCTTGAATAAATACTGAAAATTTATGTAATTATTTACGTTTAAAAGTAGCTTTTAATTTAACGTTTTTATATATTTTTCAGACGTTTCTTTAATTTTTTTTATCCAAAGTAAATATACTTCCGTATTTTTTTTATAAGAAAATGATTTTCTTATAACCAATATTTACAAAAACTAAAGAAAATAAACAAACTTATTTTCTCAAAGAGAACATAAATCATAGGAATATACGGTATTATTAAAGTATTATTTACTTTTTCTAAAAGATTTTTTTTAGATCTCTTCGTCAGACTTTACGTTGTACAGTATATCTTAAAAATCAATAAGCAATTAGAAATGATAAATTTATATTTGCATAAAATTAATTGAAATGTGATATTTTATATACCTCTACGATACACTTTTGTTTGCTATGCAGTATATAATTACTACTAATTTTAATAAAATTAATAAAATATTTCCTTATTTGTTTAATTATATTTGAATTAAATTAATAAATTGAGAATTCAGTATGATTCTTATGATGGAGGTAAATTTAAAACTTAACGTACTGTAAGTGAAATTATAACAAAAGTCACCTATAAAAAAAGTACAAACTCCATTGGAATAATTTCCATTATAATAAATTGTGATATCATACATTTCACATCACCATTTCTGACAATATAATTGATCAAATATTATAAAAAATGAATTTAATAATAAAAAAAAATATGCTGAATAGTTATTTTTAAGTATTCGTATTTCATTTCCACATATTTAAATAAAACATGGCAATATATATATATATATATATATATATATATATATATATATATATATAAATATATATATATATATATATATATATATATATATATATATATATATATATATATATATATATATATATATATATATATATATATATATATATATATTATATATTATATATATATTATATATATTATATTATATATATATATACATATATATATATATATATATATATAATCAATTTTTTCATATTGATTTAAATAAAAAAATTGTATAAAATATATTTTTTTATCATATATATATAGAGAGATATATATTTTTATGAACTGGAAAATATATACCGTGTGTTATTTGAACATGGTTTGTGCTGAACGTTTATATTGTACATCTGAATTGTAAAGTAGAAAGGAGCAACTGGGTGCACAATTGAACACAATGACCACTTGAGAACTCGCCACCAGTTCTCCTTCTCTCTAGTCCTACAATATTTCATACCCACTGATTTTCATAGTGGAAAAAAAAAGAAGAAAAAATCTTAATATTATTCAAGTATAAGACGGACACAAAATTTTATATCTTTCTACAAAATTTTAAACCCTAAATGCTGCAATATGACAAAAATTTTATTGTTATCAATTTATTTTTGGTTTTCAATTGCATGTTATTGATTTTTTTGATATCTTACTTTTATGTAATATTTTCATAAAATTTTAATTTGATTTTTACTAACGTACATATTGTTAAAAGTTATTAAAATTACTTTTCAATTTAAAGCACTAATAGAACGTAGTACTACTAGTATAGTAATTGTAGAGTCATAGAAGGGGTATAGGACTCTACTTAATAGTAAGAACGTGATCTAATGAATTACATTTTATGTAATAGCTTAAATGCTGTTATTTTTTTAATTGCATCAATAATTATGTTGTGAAATATAATTTGTATGTTTTATATAATACAGTCACTATACACTTTTTTTTAGTATAATTTTTTTTTAATAATTATTGCTTAAACTAAACGTATTTATTTTTTTTTTTTGTAAGTACTTCATTTTTATATATTATACAGTACATTACTCTGTTATGAATAAAGGCAATGAAGTACTTTGAAGTAGTGCTTCAACAATAACAATATAATATAGTTTATATAATAAATGAAACAAAATGAACGCAACTTAAGTTTGTTTTTTTAATGTGTAATTTAATTAGCAAGAGAATTTTTACCGTGCAACTGTTTTTTTTTTTTTTTTTTTTTTTTTTTTTTTTTTTTTTTTTTTTTTTTTTTTGTACAAAAAGTAATTCAAACAACAATATTTTATTAAAAGTGATTTATTTTCATTCCAGGTAATATTTACTAGTAGATTCAAATTGAAAAATTACGAACATCTCTAAAAAGTTTTAATTTCTTAAAAAGTATCTTATTTTGCTGCTAGGAATAATTAATTCGCAGTGGGGCTGCTGCTTTCTCAGCTTACAAGCAAATGAATTTCTTCAACTCGAAAGCTTTTTCAATGTTTTCTTTAGTAATTTGGATTATCTCTCTCTCTCTCTCTCTCTCTCTCCCTCCCTTTACTCATTCCTTTTTTGTGCAGTTAAAATCGATTTAAAAATAATTCTAAATCATTCGTAACATCCAAAAGAAAAGTGAAGAGAAAGCGCGTGAAACTTGTTTTATTATACGGTATATATATATATATATATATATATATATATATATATATATATATATATATATATATATATATATATATATATATATATATATATATATATATATAGCTCGTTCCTAAATGAAAACACTGCACTATGTTATAAGAATTCTACCCTACATTTTATTTTCTATCTTGTAGAAATTTAAAATATTATACAATACCAATCTTAAATCATTATACATTTTGTTTTCATTTAACATGAAAAATATTTCCATTCAGCCGATTTCCTTTGTCACAGTTTTACCATTCTTTATTATAATAAGGCTTTATTATAATGTAAAGATGTTGGTACTTATTATAATATACTTGTATAATATTATAAGAATTGACAGAGAGAAAGCACTAAAAATCTGCTCTTACTCCCACTGAGTGAGTGTTATATTGAAGTACATTTTACTATAAATAATTTATAGCAATCAAAAATACCACACATACGGCTTCACTGCATTATTATAATTAATTATTATATTTAATTTAAAAATATTGGTTTTCATAAAAGATAAATGTATAATATTCATTGACAAAATATTAAATTAAATTTCAAACAGAAATCATACTCATATTATAATATGTAACGTTACTGAAATTTATATAATATATAAAATATTCAAGATTGAAGACTGATTTTAGCTTTTACTGCCATCTGCTATCAATTTACTGAGCAAGTTATGATGATCAAGATATAACAATGACATATCACAGAAGAAAAAACGAGTAAAATATTATTTTGAAGCTATATATTCATAATATGTTGAAGACAATATACATTATGACTTTACCACTCAATGATTGAATGCACTTAAAAAAAAAACTATTATTTAATTTTACCATGTGTAATTTTAAATATGTAATAATCGTTGTTTGCACTGATAATAATAACATATTAATTTTTATTAAAGATTATTATTAATTCATCTACCGGACATATAATTCATTTATAATTTTATTTTTTATAATAATAGCTATATACTTATTTATTCAATAAATTAAGATTTATATTAATGTAATTCAAATTCTAATCAATCATAAACATAATGAGAAAATTAATTATGTATTGGTGTATGTTTTGACGATTCGATGAATTAGATAGAACATTATTGTAAACCTTATTCCGCTAACTGTGCCACGATCCAGCATCCAGTTAAACGCAGGTGAAGCCCTGCCATTTACAATGTTAAACGAGTTGATGTCTATAATGATGACGGCTACAGTATTGTATTTCTTTTCTTCACGACGTTACGCATCTATTAGGCGCAACTTCAGGCGTGTATATTCCGTGCAACCATACCACCAGACATGAAACGTCATGAAGGGAAGAAGAACAAAGCCCATCAAGTTTATCTCGTTACAAGACCAAAAACAATAGCTGTGTTATATTATTAATAATTATGTTTTATAATTTAATGTATTTATTTAGTTTAATCACATTTACAATATATAGTTTTAATGTATGTTTTAATTGAAAAAATCTCAATAACTGAAATTCTATAACATTTTTTGAAGGTAAAATTACGTTAGTGGACCATGTAAATGGGCATATATCTTTTGTAAACTCTACATAAAGGAATTTATTATTTTTCCCTCATTATCACCAAACATCGATAATCAGTTTTCAGTTTATTTCATCACGTAAAATTCCATAGAGTGTACAAATTTCCTAATTTTCATTTCCTTCTAATAAAAACACAAAAGAAAACACCATTAAATCTAGCGTAAGTTGATATAAATTTAAGGTATTACATACATATGAAAAATAGTAATTTATTAATAACATACAAAAAAAAATCTTTATAAAAATATAAATGATATTTTTAACTTTTGAAATATAATTTTCACACAAAAGCTTACTATATTATACCAAAAACACGCGAATGAAATAAAAGTTTAAAAAAAATACAATAAACTAGCAATATGTTTCTTTTATACATCAAAAGAGTTACATTTATGTTATAATATTATGTAATGTATGACATGAAATTGAAATGAAAAAAAAAGGGAGAATTTTATATTGTAGTATATTATTAAAATATCATGTTTAAAGTAGACTTTTTTTTTTCATAGTGAGTGTGTAAAGTAATCGTTATTATTTGATGGATTTGAAATAACATTTTCTAAAATAATATTTTTCTTTCTGGTACCACATAATATTTAACTTCTCTCTCTCTCTCTCTCTCTCTCTCTCTCTCTCTCTCTCTCTCTCTCTCTCTCTCTCTCTCTCTCTCTCTCTCTCTCTCTCTCTCTCTCTCTCTCTCTCTAACCTTACTATACTGTACAATACATGATATATGGTTAACGTATATTACAAATGCCAAAAGTTATGCGTGTTTATTTATGATAGGTGTCAGTTATATATATAAATTTTTTGATACAGTTACTGAAGAAAAAAAATCTATGTAATTTTTTCTTACGAAATATTGACCTCAACTAAATCTTTCGTATGTTTTAAGCTAAAATCTTAAAAAAAAAATCCGGGTTAAGAGAATAAAAATGTTCAAAAAAAATCAGTGATTTTATATCCTACCAAATGCATATTAAAATATAAATTATATTATGTAATTAAAATTTTAAACAATATAAAAATAAAATTTAAACTTTTTTAAACAACTAAACGAAAACAATAATAATGTATTGTTATGTTCCCAAGTTTTTATTTTTATTAAAAAAAAAATGAAAAAAAAATTTCATAGTATCTAGCTTTTTTTTTTAGAGTAAAATATGATAATTTTACTTTTAAAAAAGTGAGCACCTGCTTTATATATAACCCTTAGAAAATAAAAGCTGTGATTTTTTTCTTCTCAATTTTTGATTTATTCCTCAGACAGACAGATGTACAATACAATAAGCATATCTTATACACATGTACGTACATTTATATACGTAAAAAAAGAAAAAAAAAACAAGCAAAAAATGAAAAAAAGATAGTGAATGTAGCATGAGCAAGCTAGCTAGCGTTTGACGGAATTCATTTTCTAGTGGGAAAGCAATTTCCGTGAGGCAGTTGTGCGAAAACGTGAGAGCGCGCGCCAATGACACATCCTTACAACTTTTTGCTATGCTTTTGATAGCCTCATCTCTTTTTTCCCTCTCTCTCTCTCTCTCTCTCTCTCTCCTTCTGTTATCATTAAAACGAGACTGACGTATATGATAAGAATGTTATTTTAATGTAAATCGAGAAAAAAAAAGAAGAAAAAAATATCACGTCCTTATAAAAATATACTTAACAGATTATTTTATAACTTTTTATAATATAATACGACATGCTTTTTAAAATATTACACTTTTTTTTTTAAATGTAAATTTACTTGCTAAAATAATGTTTCTTTTTTTTCTTTTTTAAGTTAAGTTGTTAGCTTAATAGGCAATTATCTTAATGGTTTATATTATATCGCAGAGGAGGGATATATAATATGACAGTGTTTTTAGTTTTATTCTTACTAAGAAAACTTATGAAGAACATTGTGTTCTGAATTCATAATATAGTTTTATTTACAAGTTGCGTGAAAAAAAAGTAAGTTACATACTTGTATACGTATATGTGATAAAATAACGATGAATGGATTAGAAATGATAAAAAGTTTAACAATGCAAAAATGAATTAAATGGGAATACAATACATATAATGCTTTAAACAGTTTATCTTATTAAAATAAAGAAATACGTATGTATAATATATTATTAAAAAATATTAACTTGGATAATTGCTGATTAGAAATAACCGTTCTATAAGTTAACATTTAAAATATTAGTTCAAATATTACTTGTAAATTTTATATTAATGTTCTGAAAAACATTGGAAATGAAATGAAGCTATATACTTGATATTGCACTAACGTAAGAGAAAGTATTTACACTATTATTATTTTAAAGAAAACTTATTATTGCGCAAAAAAAAAAAAAAAAAAAAAAAAACGTAATTTATTCTGAATTTATATTATATACAACTGTAAGTAATTTAAAATTCCATAAATTTTCAATTTTTAAAAATTATTTACTATGCTGTGCAGAATAATTATTATCCAATATTGCTGAAGTTATATGTTCATAAATACTAATGAAATTGGCCTCATATAATTATAACACGTATAATATTTTGTCAGTGTGTGTACATTTTAATCTTAGGATAATGTCATCATCGTATGAACTTGCTGTGCTTGTTGCATCACGCACACCATTTTCCTCTGTACAGATTTTTTTTTTCATTTGCGACATCATAACATTTTCCTCTAAACTATTCTTTTATTTTTATTTAAAAAAGCGTCTGCAATCTAAAATAAAATGAGCATTTAATTTTTTTTAATCTATATAAAAAAAAAAGTAGGACAGCTATTTAAAAAAAAAAAAGAAATTAAAAGTATATTATATAGTGTTAAATTGTATGTTGCTAATGCAAGTACATGAAAAGTCACTAGGGTTAAATCTGTGTTGGTATCATCAAGATGATGAGAAGTTATTTTGACATGTGCCACGCCCACTTATCACGTGACGGACATTTTAGTGAGCCAACCATTAACAATAACTACAAATATCACTCTCGGGATACCACAAACAAAACTAAAATATTATATCAACGAAGGGGAGTTTATTCTCTTTTTTTTCTATGTTTACTTATTTATTGTTATTTAATTGTTTATAAAAATAATCTAGTTATTATTATTTTAATTTTAATGCTGTTTAATTACTGTTATATTATAATTATATTGTTTAATGTATATAAATAGAATTTCCATTATTTATTTTTGTAAATCCTTATGCCTTCCCATAGTTTTTTTATTATTTTTTTAGTCTTTAACCTGGCTACCTTGAGATTTCTAAATAATATTATTTAGGGAAATCAACTTATTCAATTATCTGTGAAATGTAAAAGTAAACCCTATGTAGATGGAACGTTTGGCGAGCTCGTGATAATTTCACTTGAAACGTTTTGACGCGATAGAGACGATATAAATATATTGTATATATCATGGAGAGAGAGAGAGGGAGAGAGAGAGAGAGAGAGAGAGAGAGAGAGAGAGAGAGAGAGAGAGAGAGAGAGAGAGAGAGAGAGAGGTGACGCTAGTAAGCTAATGTTACTGGCTCTCTACAAAGTATCCTAATTCTTATGCAATTTGTTAAACAGAAATGTTCACCGGGCTGTATACTTTAAAATACATGCAAGCGTTAAAATAATTACATCAAAAACTTTTTTATGTATTTTATTTCCTTTTTTTCTTTAAGTACTTAAATGTTTTCTTTTACATGAGTTAATAGTAAAGTGATACTTAAAAATAAATAGAAGAAGGAGAAGATGGCTGCACTGCAGTGCACATATATACATATATACTAGAATTCCTAAATTATTCTAGTAGTTAGAGAGAGGTTTAGCAATTATGATTCTGCAGTCATTTTATATGAAAAGAGAAAACTTGTGGTTTTGAAAGCAGAGAGAGAGAGAGAGAGAGAGAGAGAGAGATTTTGACATGCTACGGCTATCTAATGAATGCGAGGCAAAAGGGACAGAAGTAAAAAGGGTTGAGATACGGGAAGTTAGCCGAGTAGCCACATTGCTTAATGAGCAAGGTATACACAAGTACTACCGAAATAAAAAAGAATAAAATGTCTATCTAAATGTCAAAAAATGTCTAATTTGAAAGTCTACACTTGAAATATTTTATATGAGTACTGTTAATTTATTAGAATTTGAAAACCTTTCAAATATTTTATGAGTATTTAATAGAATTACGATATTTATTTAAAATATACACCAATAAAATTGTATATGAACTTCTGTTATTAATATATAATTCATGTATAAATTATGATTATGATTTTTATTTTTATTTATTATTATTATTATTATTATTATTATATATATATATATATATATATATATTTGCATACGAAAAAGTGAATAAAAACCATGCTCATTGTTAAATGTATATTCATAAACATTAAAAAGATATTTCATTATTGGTACCACCACTTTTCATTCAACACTACGTTTAAAAAAAAAAAAAAAAAAAAAACTCAATGCGGTGCAGTAAAACCCAGAGTCATATAAGATAACATGGAAATAGTTTCGAGGTATTAAAAACGTTTTGTCGATTTGAATTAACAAATTACTGATTCATATTTACATTAAATTTATCTAGAACAATAAAATATATTATTTAAAGTCAACGATTTAAGCTATGAACTGCCTGGGTCAATAAAAATAGTTCTAATTTCTAATTTAGTGTCAATATATTTTGGTGACACAAGTCTCCACTATAGAACTACAATAAAAATAGCTACTCGTAATATAATACCACAGAAAACGTTTAGTTATTAGTGTATTTTTTTATTATTATTATTATTTTTTTTTTACTTTGTATCATAAAACAATTAAAAATATTTCTAAACAAATTGCATTTATATCCATCATATAACAAAAGTTGTAATACTACCCTATCATAAAAATTTTCAATATATTTGAAAAATACCAATTTTTTATTGTCATTTTTTACTATTTGATATTTGAATTACTGTGTCACTTTTTTATTATATATTTTTTTATTATTTCGTACTATTGTAATACAGAAGCAATAAAAATATATATTTTTTTTAGAGTGAATGATCGAAGCTGTATTGTTATAGTTTTAAAATTATTTGCTACGTTGCAGACAATAGCATAGTAATATTGTCACCTAGTAGAGAGAGAGAGAGAGAGAGAGAGAGAGAGAGAGAGAGAGAGAGAGAGAGAGAGAGAGAGAGAGAGAGAGAGAGAGGAGAGAGAGAGAGAGAGAGAGAGAGAGAGAGAGAGAGAGAGAGAGAGAGAAGAGAGAGAGAGAGAGAGAGAGAAAATAACATAGCAATAACACATAGTAGAGTGTTATAAAAATTAAATTACAGTTATATATTATTTTTATGCTATCATTTTTTTTTTAAGTTTTATAATAATAATAATTAAAAAAAACGCTTTGATATAAAGAATATATATGTGTACAAAAAATTTAGTAACCATACATAATTAATTATAAAATTTTAAAACCACATTTTATAGCATCCTATAAATATATAAAATAAATTTTTAGTATAATATACATATACAGTATTTATATAGGAAAAAAAATAATAATTAAAACCTATAAATTATAATAATAAAATTTAATAATAAATAATTTCATTTTATTTTTATTTTAATCGATAATTGATTATTGTACATAATTATTTTTTATATAAATATAACACGTTTTAATGATTTATATATAAGAGTATATTTTCTCCCTTGTAGTAAGTTAGAATTTTCATCAACTTTCCCCTTCATAGTCATAAATTTATAGCACTTCTAATTGCACGTTAAATACTTAAAATGCATTTTTGGTGCATTATATTAATGTCATTTTGAATTATTCATTAAAAATAAAAGCGTTAGGAAGTTTTTAATGTACTTGAAATTCATAAACGTAAAAATAATTAGTATTAGTGTTATATTAAATAATATAAAGTCTGTCATAAGTTATTCCCATATCCCCATTCTATGTCACTTATATTGCTCATTGAAATGGACAATATAATGAATTATTTCTTACATTTAAAATATTTTATATGTTGCTAAATAATGCTCTAAAAATTAAAACATTTTATTCCTTAAAAATTAAAATAAATTAAGTAAAAAAAAACTTTGATCATCAGCATACAAAATATTTGTATTTTTTTTTTTTTTTTAATGTTCAACTTTTTTGTTATGTCAATTTTTAATAATAATAATAACAAAACAGAATAATATTTTTAAATTTTTAGACTTTTTCCCATTAAAATTGAATTCAAAAGCATTTTTGTTTACATTTAATGACAAAGCTTTACTTTTTTTTATAAATAATATTTGCTAAAGGCATTATTGAATGTTTTCCAATTTTTATGTTATATCAGGATTACAAAATATTGTTCTCGTTTTCGATTAGGTTAGGCGCGGTGTTGTTATTTTGTTATTTATTTCATGTACATGTTTTTTTTTCTTCCTTCTTTCTCTTTTTTTTTTTCTTCTAAGCACCCCAGGAAAAATATTGTGTATGTGTTATTGTCAGATTATTAAATAGTTGTGATAACTGTTTTTGTTTTGCATAAAAAAAGTTGCTTGCAAATTTTTTTGTTTAAAAACATGATAATTAAAAAATAGAATAATTATTAATTACCTTTTTATAAATAATAAACTTTATGAAAGTAATTTTTTTTATTAACGTTAAGAGTATACACTTGATTGTGATAATATATTTTATCATTCCAACACTGCTCAATTTGCAATGTTATTCTTACGAGAAAAGCACGCGCGGAATTTGAATGGTAACATATATTACCATAGTCATGTGTATAGTATATGAATTTCAAAACATATACACTTTAAAGTAAAATTATTATAGTATTCTTTTTTTAATTGTTAACACTTTTTTAATTTTAAAATTTTTTATATATAAATTATATAAAAATGTACGACTTCAAGGAATCAATTTCAAAAACTTATGTGCACATATAATATTAATATGATTAATTTATATATAATATAACATAAAAGAACTCAATGATTATTATATTGATTTGATGATCATCTATGTATGTAGAAAAAATGAAGTTAGTATAGAAAAAAAAAATATATATGAAGTTTATTTTGAAGCTTTCATTTTTGATCCTCTTTCAAACATGACGAGAAAAAAGAACGTGTAAATTTGCTGTTAGTATACTTTCTCTCTCTCTCTCTCTCTCTCTCTCTCTCTCTCTCTCTCTCCTTTCTTCTCTCTATTTTACGCTTCACTAAGAAAAAACATTATTTGTAGAGAAAATCTCAAGTAAAAATCTGTAGTCTTACGTTTGGGTCAGTTAATCCAGCAAACACCTTACTTTTTTTTCTTAACTTAAAAAAAAAAAAAAAAAAAAAAAAAAATGAAAAAAAAATAAAACTCTTTTTTTTTTATCTAACTATAAGAAATTATATATTTAAAAATCAATATTTAATTAAATGTATTTAATTTTGAATATTACTATTATACAGTATATTTTTTTTATTATAATAATATGCAAAAAGATAATATTATGATAGAATTATAATTACATTTTGTTACTAAAATGAAGGTAAAATGGTCATTAGTTTAGCATGAGATTTAGTACACCTGTAAAGGTAAGGATAGACATGTGTTTAAATTCTAATTGACGTGTTTGACCTCTTTAAGCTTGACCATACATGAAGCTTAATGTAAGGTTCAACATTACTCAAACTAAACTCGATTTTTTTTTCAGTCAAATTTTAACTAGCTAAAATAAATAGTAAAAAGTAAAACTAAATTTTATGAATTTTTTTAAACAGACTAGAAATGTAAGTGTATAGAAACTGAATGAAATATGAATTCTCAAAACTTTTTTATTACTTTAGAATGTTAAGTATAATAAAGTTAAGTTTAATGTATGAATTTTAAATAAATTTGTATGGTTCTAAAAGTAAAAGAAAATTTAATTTTCACCGACTGACAACTGACAGATTCTCAATTCAAAAAAAAAAAAAAAAAAAAAACTTTATTTATGCTGCATTGAATAATTATGCTCAATAATTAAGGCTCAAATATTGCTATTTTGGAATAGCGTCAACAATTATAATAAACATCAGGCTATATATATAATGTAATATAATATATTATACATTATATGTACATTATGTATGTATATAATACAATATAGCATAAATATTGTTATATGCGTAAATGTTGTTGCATTGAGCTAGCATAGTTTATTTACACTGCATTAAATTACTAACTTTCAAATATATATAATTATATATAAAATAAATAGTTTATAAAATAATATTAAAAATAATGATGTTTTTTTAAATAGAATGGATAATTGCGAAGAATTATTTTGTATACACGGCTTTCTGTCACACTTAGCTGAATACATTACAAACCTTTCTAATTATTTAATAAAACCTAAAGTAGATTTTTGCAAATTGGATTTTTTTACAGAGAGAGAGAGAGAGAGAGAGAGAGAGAGAGAGAGAGAGAGAGAGAGAGAGAGAGAGAGAGAGAGAGAGAGAGAGAGAGAGAGAGAGAGAGAGAGATGAATTAAAAAGAGGTATTTAGTAAAGCTCTTTATTTTGTAAAATTCCTTTTGACAATAATAATCATTTTACAAATCAAATAAAAAGTTGAGCTAATATTTTTTTTTTTTTTTTACATTTCTCTCTGAATAATTTATTACACGGTAAATGAAAATTTTTGTAATGTTAAAAGTATTACTTTATAATTATGTATAAAATTTAACTCATACACACACGAGAGAGAAAAAGAGAGAAGGTTGATTTTTTTTAGATAAATTTGGATTACGTTTTAACTCTCTTGAGTAAATTTTATATCACAAACTCACAACACGTAAATCTAAGCTATAAAATACGTGCTTTTGCTATATCTAGATAAATAATAAATTAAAATAATAATTTTATGTTTTTTACTCTTTTTTTTATATCAAAATGTTACCAAAATTATAATTTTTGGAATAAAATAACAAAAATTTAATTTTGCAAATTTAAAAATTTTACATACTTTTTTTTTTCTGATTAGAAGGATTTTAATAAAGGAAAAAAAAATACAAAAGTAATTATTTTGATCCTAAATGTTGATCATGTATAAATGTTACACATGAAAATTAGTTGCAGTTAACTTTTAAAATGTTAAGATATACATCCCCCCTTACCTAAAAAAACAACAAAACAATTAACTTATTACTTTTTTTTCCCTAGCAAGTTGTTTATTGGTTAATCTAAGCTATAAGTTTTATAATGAAAAAGTTAATCTTAATAAGTGCAACAAAATGCATGGCATTCCCCCCTCCTCTTAAATGTAAGAGAGTCATATTATACAGTATATATATATACTGTACATTGTACATACAGTACATTGTATAAAAGAAAATAAATATTATGTATATTTTTAGATGTGTAAATATAATGGACCATCAAGTTAAACAAAAAAGGTGTATTTTATAAAAGGTAGCAACTTCTTTCGTATTCATAGAAAGATTAATCTGTGTTTGCTCAATTTCGTTCAAGTGGCTGTTCAACTTCTCTCTCTCTCTCTCTCTCTCTCTCTCTCTCCCTCACACCCCAAGTTTCCGCTATCTACGTAAAACAGGATGCTTCTTGTAATTGTCCCACAATATTAAACAAGTGAGAAAAAAAAAACAGCAGAAAATTTTCCTCGATAAAAAAAAAAATTGCTATTTTGATGTGACACGTACATCATGATAAATTTTCACTTAATAAATATCGATGCGAAATATTTTCTTCTCTTTATTGTTATAAGTATTTTTTTTTAAACTTATTCTTAAGACGTTAAGCGTATTATAAAAATTACGATGATGTTGAACAGCTAAAAAGCTTAATATTTATTGACGCATTGACGTGTACAATATGCCAAGATAATAATTTGATTTTTGAAACTATTATAAAAGTCAAAAGTAAAAATGTCATTTTATAATTTATACACTTAAAGAAAATTTTCTGAGTTGTAAAGTAAATTAAATAGAACATATTTTAAATATTTTTGGATCAACTATTTTACACTTCAATTTGTTTTTCATATGACACGAAACAGCCTTATTTTAATAAAATTGCATTGTAAATATTTTTTCCTGTAATAGCTAATTCAAAATAACAAAACCAATTAAAATATAAAACAATTAATAATTTTTGAAAGTCATAGATTTTAATAAAATGTTCAATTATATAAAATAATTTATTATTAATTTATATTATTGATTTTTGAATATTATAAACTGAAACACATAAAAATTTATGCATTGTATAGCAGTTATAATATATATAGGCCTTATCGATGGAACTATTTGTATCACTCAAAACAAATACATCCACTATTTTTAACCTCAAGTTCTTTAATAATTATTTTATTTGTACTACATTAATTTTAGTATTACCATTAATAATGTACTGAAAATTTATTTTTAATTTGTCCATTGAGTCCATTCCTTACAATATATCTATATGTATGTAATAATTATATATATATATATATATATATATATATATATATATATATATATATATATATATATATATATATATATATGTATATATATATATATATATATATATATATATATATATATATATATGTATGTATATATATATATATATATATATATATATATATATATATATATATATATATATATATATAATATTATATACATTCATACAAAAATATATATCAGTTTAAATATTAAATCTTCAATTGTAAATTAAAACTGTGTTAAATTTTGTAGACAGTAGTCTTAATGAAATATATTCTAAATTAATGTATGAAATCTAGTTGCCATGTATTTTAATTCATTAGCATTACAAGAGAAAGGAGTATAGAGACGAGGTTACGTTTGGTATATTTCTGTTTTAACTCTACTCCGTATCCGTATGCTTCACCACCTTTGTTCATCTCTCTCACTCTGTTCTGCTGTAAAGCTTTTTTTTTTTTTTTTTTTTTTTTTTTAGCTTTTTTAATCAGCACTTCTGTTCCTCTCTCAGCCCCATTCCCTCCATACCCCCAACTCTTGTACCGAGTAAAATATATATATATATATATTATATACACCCCTCAACCATTTCTCTACCCACACCTTTTCTAAAACATTAAATATATGGGGAGATTATAAATGTGTAAAAAAAAAAGAAGAAGAAGAATCAATACTACTTAAAATATTAACTATGATTATAGACAGGTGAACCTACATTCATTATATAGCTGGTATATTTATTCTAACTTGCATAATAAAACGTTATACAATATTGATACGATAACGATTTATATCACAAATGTAAATATAGTCTTTCTTTTCAACTCAACTAAAGAATTTAACTTTGTTTCTTGCTGACATTTCAATATTTTTATATTTATCGGAATATAAATTATATTGGATTTATTTGATGTTTTATGAAAAGAAAATGAGATTAAAAATGTTTATTTTTAGTGTTAAGTATAAATATAATATAATATATATTAGTAAAAGGAGTATAAGTTTTGAAACAAAACTTTACCATCGTATAGATGATATAAATTGAAATTGTTCTTTATTTCCGCACGGAAATTCCATGTACTTTTATCGAGCATAATGTTAATTAAATTATTCGTATAAATGCATTATAGACTCATATATGGCAAAATAGTAAAATTGCATACCACAGTGACTGTGGTACTGTACGTACTGTACAATATCCAACTACTATTAGCAACATCCTAAAAATTGAAAAAGTTGGTTTATGAATTGTAAAAGAAAACAAAAATCTTACATCTTAAAAATATAGTTAATTTTAAAATGTAGAAAAATTAATAGCATGATAATGAAAATTGTAAAAACTTTTATAAAATTATATTATTTAAATTGAAATATTTTAACACTACATAGTTTAAAAGTAAATTTCATAAAGTTAAATATTTCTTGTGCTTTTCTTTTAATATATTACAAAAAGAATATAATTTAATATATCTTATAAATTTTATTCATACATAAATATGCTATTACTTTATAGCAAATAAATTTTTTAACATTTTTACTATAAATGCAATAAATAATCCATTTAGGTGATTATTAGCTAAAAAAAAAAGATTAATAGAGGAAAAGAGGGAAGATATATAATATTATATGCAAAGGATGCCAATATTTAAATGACACTTTTTATAGTATAAGAAATCAATCACATTAAAGTTTTTTTTTTAATACATTATTTCAAATTACCTTTCAGTAGATCTAATTTAATATTATAAATTGTGCAAGAAGAAAATTTGAATATTAAAATTTATGAGAGTTGAAGTTCAATTACATTTATTGCTATTTATAACTTGTTTCAACTTGAGTGTATGGAGAGAGAATATTTTCTGTGCAATAATGAAATATAATATCTCACATCGCAGCTCTAGTGAGAGAGAGAGAGAGACAAAACTTTTCATCAAAACGTCAAGAGTTTCAATTAAGATATATTTCTTTGTTCATTTTAATTAAATTTTGACTATTAATGTTGACTAAAAATTGATTTTTAGTTTATTAATGTAGTCAATATTAATACGTATGAGAGATAAATATGAATGTTATTAGCATTTTTTTCCCTTTTATTTATTTTAAAAATAGAAATACATTTTTTAATTCATATTTTAGACACAAAATATCCCTTGATGTATAAATCACAGTTAAGTCTAAACATGAGTCTAAAGTTGAGTCTAAATTTACAAAGAATATGATAAAAATTACAATATTATTGTAATAAGTATGAATAAAGACGAGTATTTAACATTACAAAAATAGTTTTGTTTACATATTAATATTGGAATAACTTCTAAACATGTCTACAAAAATTAGCAATTATCTCAAAAGGATATTGTACAAAAATAGTAACACTTATCTCGTATTAAAATATAGTGTATATTTTATTATGATATTGTTCATTATTAGTATAGATTTAAGTTGTTTTTTAATCATATTATTTAGTTCATATAGTGATTAAATATAAGGCTATGATGTATTGTTTATTTTAACATTAAATTGTTGCTGAAACAACTTAAAATCTAATTGAAGAGTTTGGGTAAACGCGTTTAAAAAGCGTAACATTTTTAGTCAATATATTATATAATTTATTATTGTTTTTTTTTTTTTGCTATACTACAAACATTTTTAATTACTTTTTTAAAAACCTCAAAGGGCCGTCCGTTTAGATAACTAAAAAATATTTTCTGAAATTTTTGTTGTTGCATACATATATATATATATATACATATATATATATATATATATATATATATAAATCATAGACTTTCTAGTTATGAGTACACTTATAAAAATATTTAATCATTTGTTTTAAATCTTCTTAGATTGAAAACCATGAAAGCGCAGTTAAAAAATGAATAGAAATGCTGCACATAGAAAAAAGATATGATACAATTTTATAGATTAAAATAACTCACTCAAAAATATAGAACCTTATTATATTTTTCATTTTCAACTTTAAATTGTAAAAATACATTTTTTTTTATAAAATTTAAATGAAAGCATTATAAACTATTTATAAACTACAATATATTGTGTTGCAAAAACTTATACATCTGAAAATTATTTTATTGTGAAAGTATAACGTGAAACCTAGAATATCCCAAGCTTTATACATATATATACCAAAATGAATAAATTAAATTACAAGAACGCTAATTAGTTTAATTCAGTACAAGATCATGAATAATTTTAAGGTTTACTTTATGAAATAGAACCTCGCCCTTAAAATTGGTTGCTTAACTAAATTTATTATATTATATATTTTATTACAAAAACATTATATAATTCGTGGTTTATTTTATTAAAAAAATTTTTAACTAGCATTTTTTATTTTGCAACTATTTTTTTTCTTTTTATTATTCTAGTTTAAACTGTAAAATAAATTCACGTTGCAGATAAAATAATAAATTTGTTATGTAATATTTTTATAATAATACATTTTTATTTCTATGTAATTTTATCTCAAAGTGTGACCTAGCTTTTAGAAACTAATATGATGTGGTTTGCTTAGAAAATACTCTGAAGTGAGTAATGTTGTATTCTTATTTTTCTTTTTCAAACAATTTGATGTATTTAATTCAATGATACAGTAGTATGTACACTGTCCCCGAAAAAATCTGACTTTTTGCGTTAAAGTTACCGCATATAACTACCACTTACAGAGATGAGCACTTTGGTCAGATTTTTACGGGGCGTTTGTAGTATATATATATATATATATATATATATATATATATATATATATATATATATATATATATATATATATATATATATATATATATATATATGTGTGTAAACTTCAAATGATATAGTTTTCCTTCACTACACATAGTGTAGATCAGAACTCCACGAGATGGCGATATTTGTATCAAAGTATAATATATAAATATTTGAAAATATTTATCTAGCACTATAACACCATCTGAGACGAATCATATAAATGCAAATAAAGTCAAACAGTTAAAAGGGACGACGGCGGCCGGAATCGAACCGACAACCTTTGGATTTGCGCTCCACTGCTCTGACCGCTGTAGCTCAATGGTCAGAGCAGTGGAGCGCAAATCCAAAGGTTGTCGGTTCGATTCCGGCCGCCGTCGTCCCTTTTAACTGTTTGACTTTATTTGCATTTATATGATTCGTCTCAGATGGTGTTATAGTGCTAGATAAATATTTTCAAATATTTATATATTATACTTTGATATATATATATATATATATACATAATATGTAAACATTTAAATGCAAATGTTCAACTTGTTAGATTTTTTTTTTTTTTTTTAGACTTAATTATGTATACACGTAAAAAATTATTACCTCTTGCACGGGCATAAATCCTGCAAATTGCAATATGCAAACATAAACCTGGAAAAGGTATTGATATAATATTATAACTTCATCTATCAATGTAGGTCTGACACAGCAGTAGGTATTTATCTACATTATAGTGTTTCAGATTAATATTTACTTAAAGCCATAGACCACATAAAACAACATGTGCTTTATAATGAATTAACACAAAATGGGATCTTCAAAACTAATGACAATTTTTACCAGAATGATAATGTAGCCCCACGAGAGAGCATGAAAATACTGTAAAGTATGCAATTTGCGTGAAAATTCATGTTTATGACGTCAGAAACATACAAAAAATAGTATGAAAATGTTGTGCGGGTTGCATAAATCGAATTGTCTGATCACTGCTACGGGTTTACTGTTGGGTTTTGAGACAAACTAATGTTATTTATGTAAATCCCATCAAGTGTTTTGTAATATAAATGCTTACATTTTTCTCTGCCTTTAATGCAATTCACAGGATTTGTGTTTATGAAATCAGATATGATTTTTGTCCTTGTAAATTGTTTATATAGAAAACTGTATTGTTTAAAGTATTAAATAAATAGTAATCTATGACTATATAATTTTAATCATTAATATTTTAATTAAAATGTAGTATAAAATCAGTTGCAAAGGTTATTGTTAAGTATCTAATAATATTAATACAATAGTATTTACACACTAACAATAATATATAAATGCACAGTAATTATGATAGCTATAGATATCAGCAACAGTTATTTTTAACAACATAATTATTTATGCTATATTTAATAACAATTAGGTCGAAATTTACAGAATATATTTTGTTCAAAAGCGTAATTATTTTTACATTTACAAAATAGCATTGCATGTTAACATTTATGCTATATATAGCATAAATTTAGCATCATTTACATTTTGTTTATGTGATATCATTGAACATTTTTGTCATAACCTGAACACTTTATTGAGATGAACGCCGCATTTTTTTTTTACATGCGAAAGACAAAAGTTACAAAAGTTTTGTATTTTTTATTATCATTAAATTTTTCTTTGCGCTTTTTTTTCTTAAAAATTAATTAAGTTGTACACAAAATTAATTTAAGAGTATACTTGCATTTCCTATAGGAAAGTATAATAATAAATAATAATAATTATAAAGAAGCTATTATATATTTTAATTACATTGCATATATGAAAAAATTATGTGTGTAAATTTATAATGAACTTGGCTATAAGTTTGAAAATAAACAGAGAGAGAGGAGAGAGAGAGAGAGAGAGAGAGAGAGAGAGAGAGAGAGAGAGAGAGAGAGAGAGAGAGAGAGAGAGAGAGAGAGAGAGAGAGAGAGAGAGAGAGAGAGAGAGAGAGAGAGAGAGAGAGAGAGTCAGAAAATTCTATATTTTATAGTATCTTATTTCAAGTTTTAATGAATAATAAATTTTAATTAATTTATTTATGTTAATTTTATTTATTTTATAATCAAGTATAATATTAGTTGCGTATATAAATATTTAAAATACACACACAATATGTTGTTGTAATATACAATATATACGATACCGTTAATATCAATGATTATCATGAAATCGAATATGAGTTCATTAAGAGATATAGTATTAATATTATGTATTATAATATTTTGTAATTAATAATATATGCGTACATATTATTATGTAATATTAATTTGTGTTATATCAAATTTCAACAAACATAAATTGTAATAGCAACCGATAATGTTGTGTCTTATTATGATTAGTAATGTTGAGAGAAATTTTAACTTTTTAAAATTGATTTTACACCTGTGTAGCAGACATAATAATAAATACAGAAAATATGAATGAGTTTATAATTATAAATGAACATCCATTTTTTGAAAGAAATTTTTATTTACAAGGTTCCAAATCGTATTTGCTGTATGTAGCATCAAAATTTTAATAATATAATAAATGCTTTCTAACTGTAACTCTATGAGTCTTCCCGAACTGTATTATCAGCTCATGGGATTTCCTTCATAGAAAATACATCAGCCAAGACCTTATTTAAGTAGATTTTTTTTTCCGCTAATTTTTTTTTTATATATTATATTATACAAATTAACTTGCATTTTATGATTTATATAATAATCATAGATCAAAATGATTATTGAAAATAATATAAGTAATTTTAACTATTGTTAAAATTGCAATAGTTCCAAGTATTTAGGTTAAAAATATATTGTCAGTGTTACATACGAAGCAAAGTGGACACTACAAGACAACGTGATCAAAAAACGACAGATTGAAGTCGAGCTGTATCATTAGTTCTCCCCGCACGAACCGCAATTTTCTTCCCAACTTTCTCCCTTGACAAGGTAATTACTTCACACAAAATATCATCATAATATTTATCATGACGACATCTTTAACCAAGGAAATCATTATTATTATTATTTTAGTTAAGAAATATGAGAAATATACTGAGTCTCATATTTCTAAATATAAAAGACAAATTTGTTTTCCTTCAAGCAATAATTATTTGTATTTTTTTATGTTACTGATACCGTAAAAGAAATTCAATCTAGCTGTTTATCAATATAATAATAATACAAAAAATTGAATGATATAAAATTACGCTTTTAGCTTTATATATAATATTAAACAAAGATTTTTGAACATCACATGAATGAGAGTTAAATATTCTTTGTAATGAAAATTTACATCCTTTCCAGTCTTTATTATTATTTTTTAAGTAACTTCCAAGTTTTTATACTGTAATTGTCACTTCTTGTTTCAATTATGTCAAGGAATACTGTATAAAAGTTCCAAGTTTATGTGCCACGGTTACCATATATTTTTGACAATATTTTCATAAATTTAATTAAATCTACATAAAACTACCCTTTTAAGTACTTGTTAGCCGTAATGACGTGTAAACCAATCAAAAGAGCGTGGAAAACATAACTCATAATTTTTAGCATTTATTGTGACTATATTTTTAAGCAAGTTTTGCAAAAACTTCTAGAATCAAGATCAAGAAAATTTAAATAACCCATACTAAATACACTTTTACATGTTTTAAAGTAATGAAATAAATAAATAAAAAAAATCCAGTTAAGAAGCATTGGGAAGTTTTAAAAAGAAATTTTTGATTTTTGATTTTGATTTTTTTTTTTTTTTTTTTACTTTATTACCACTCATTGGAAACTATTTTTGTAGACGATTTAGTTCAAGTAAGCACCTTTTTTTTTGTAAATAATATCGTGTAATACTCGAATAAAAAAAAAAAATGTGAATTTTATAATAATTATTATATTCCGATACGAAAATACATAAAAAAAACAACATTAAATTGTTTTATTTGATTTATAACAAATTTCAATTTTCAAATAAGGTAATGTGACTTTAATGTGACGTATCACCAAACAATATTATGTATATATATTTATATATATATATATATATATATATATATATATATATATATATATATATATATATATATATATATATATATATATATATATATATATATATATATATATTAGCAAAGGTAATTTATTTGTGTGATAGGATAGTTTTATTGATACTCCTGTGGCACATGCATGCAAGCGAGCAAGCGACTTGACTCTGTGTGAATTTGCCAGTCGCACGCGATACTTTGACTATAAGCGCACAGAAAATTTACCTTTTTCTTTTCCCTCCCACAATTCTAATATTATTTCCTACTACTCGTATTTTTTCAATGCTTTGATTACTGATTTTTTTTTTTTTATGTTCTTGATTTTAGTTGTGATTTTACTTAAGTTTTAGCTTTTATATGATATTATAATATTTCATCGATAAAATATGAAGTGTTAATTTAAATCCATTTCTCATTATAATAACTTAAGAAATGATAGCTTTATCTTGATGGTTTTAAAAATTAAATGTTAGTAAAAAAAAAAATATTTAAAATTTTTGTAGATTTCTATTTGTTTATTTTTATAATGGTATAAAGAAAAAGCACACAAAAGTTTTTGATACTTTAATTTACATAGATATGAAAGCAGGTTTAAAAAAAATTTAAGTTAGTATAGCCATTTAAATATTTTAAAACTTTTTTTTTCTTTTTTTACATTTCTAAAAGAAGTTGTATATATAATAAATTTTTGTATCAAAACTGAATTTAAATGTAATTCAATAAATTTATTTGTTATTTTAAAATGTTTGACTAAATTTATTTTGTATATTGGGAAAAGCGAGAGAAAATTTTAATTTCCTTAGTTATTATCTTTTCTCTCTTTCTCTCTCTCTCTCTTTCGTATATGGTCCTCTATTAAAGTAGTCAGAATTATTTTATCGCATCGTAACTATACACAACTGCCAACGGGTTTAGTTTAACATGCAAATCACAAGTGATACGAGAACCCAACTCCAAAACAAGCTTTTCAAAACAAAATTAAAGCTTAAATTAAACCCTGCTTGTATTATATGAAAAAAGAAGAAGAATAAAAAAATAACTTTGAATTGTAAATTCAAAATAAAATTTTATTCTCTGCTGTATATTACAAAAAAAAAAAAAAAATATTGTAAAACACATTTGAATAACATTGTATAGAAATTTAATTATTTTTAATGTTTCTAAAATTTTATTATACTTTCATATAATGATAATATATTATATATTATATTATAATTAAATTTAAATAAATATTAAATTAAATTTATAATTAAATTTAAATCTTACCTGGATCATCTGGATCCCAATTTCCATGATTTTCTGTTGTACCTTTTACTATTACAATAAATACAATTAGACTTAATAAAATTAATGTCCAAATTTGGGGTATTCCCCTTTTATTTTTAATTAATTTAAAACACATAATTTTTCACAACATTCACTATTATATGAGAGAGAGAAAAAAAAATACAAACTTATGATAAAATTTCCTAAGTGAAAATTTTATCTTTTAAAAAAATTATTGACGAGACGTTTTTGGTTTTATATATTTTTGCGATAGTTTTGGAATGTGTCGTCCCAAACAATGCAGCAGCGCTGAAGAACAGCTTACTACTAACACGGTGCGCTAGCTTCACATCTTACCGCGCTATGTAATGCAACGCGCACGCTCTAAAAAGTAGCGGCTAAACAACGCCGGCGTACTAACTACATCATTTACTTGTCTTCTTATTTTTATTTTATTTTTTCTAACTTTTGTTCAACTCATAACTAGATTTGATACAATTTAAAATATAGGAACAACATTTTATAATTCTTAACTTACGTCACTTATTATTTGTTTAAATAGATGACAATGCCGTATATCTTCCCAAATAAAATTTAACGATTATCAAAAAGTACTGCGGAACCCTCAGCTTTTCAAAGTAATAACATATACAATAATGATGTATCTAAAAATACATTCATTCCAAGATCTACTTTAGTGTGTAGTGAAAAGCAAATTGATGTATTGATGTATGAGAATCGTTTAATTATATTAAGAATGTATTTAATAATGATTAAATTTTTATCAGTTTATCAGTTTTATACATTCAATACATAAATAATCCAAATTATCTATAACTCATACTTTTTTGTATTATTATTTTAATTACCTGTATATGTCTATATATATATTATATTTCTTTTATCATAATATTTTTTAACAAATGTGTACTCTATATAATAAAATGTACTGTGTGTACCACCAATATATTGGGCAAGTAAAATTGTCTGTTTTTTTTGGTAAACAATAATCTAAATTATTATAATATTTCGTCATATATTTTGCTTATTGTAATGCACCGCTATACTTATGGTCTATATCTATTTGTTTCATTGAATCCAGATAGAATACCTCTTTTTTTTCTTACGTGTTTTTTTCTGTAGTGCAAGTGCATCAATGGTGTTGATTTCCCATGACCGATACACTGTCATATGTTTAAGATGGAAAGAACAAATAAAAAAGAAAAAAAAAGAAAGTAAATATTATTTATAATTTTATATAATTGCCAGATATGCATTTATTATGATTGTGACTCGTTGTCATTGAGAAATGTATAAAAGATTCATCGGTGGGGGTTGGATTACAATCTACGTATTTTCTTATAAAAATAACGTTATTATTTTATGTTATTTTTATAGAAAAACACAACAAAATCCTTAGAATTATTATTATACAATTAATATAGCTTTATTGTACGTTATAATACTATAATTATTTTATTATTTATTAATTAATTATAATATTTACACTAATATTCTTACATTTTCAGTACATTTTTTTATTACTCTCTTGTATTATTACCCAAGTTCATATATATTAATTATTCTACCAGAAATAGGCATTTGTATTTACAATTATTAATATTTATTTCTTTAATTAATATTAATCTATTCCATTATTGTTGCATTTAGAATAATACATAAATGTTATCAAACGATGTTACATATTATAACTATAATATATAATGTTTATATTTAAATATACTGTACAATTGCGGTCAAGGTTTTGTTATACGGATGTCAGGACTTCATAATGTCTTAATTAAGTTGATATTTAGCTTCAATATAGGCAAAAAAGAGATAAATAATTTTAAGAACTAACACTAATGTTATTTAAGGGTTGTATATAGACGGCTTGTAACTCAAAATCTAAAAAGAAAGCTTTGAAACTTTATGATGGCATTTAAAAGTTAATAGTAACAGCTATCTATGATAAAATTTTCAGAATCCGGCGTGACCATCAGATAAGAGAGAAAATAATTATTGAAATTAACATGGGCTCTTATGGGACTAAAACTTTAAAAAATCATAATTGAAAATTTAGCATTCCCAAATTCCCAAATTTTTACATTTTTGAAGATACCATATCCTAATGTATCACTGTGCAAAATTTCAGATTTTTCTTTCTTTACAATTTTTTAGTCAAATCCCACAGTATCTTATTTCCTGCCTTAAAGAAATTACGTTGTACAACAACACACTTACTGTACTTTAATAGCAAAATACTTTGTTCGTGGTATTTCATGAGTTCCTATGTTGGAGAGAAAGGCAATTTTTAATTGGGCACATGAAATTTAACTTAACCGTACAACATATTATACTCGCCTCAAAAAGCCTGAGTTACCTGCCGTTCGACCTTTTACGGTATCGCCCAGCTGCCCCCCTTTGAAATGCGTACGAGAAATGGGCGATACATTAGTGGTAAAACTATAAATCGACTGAGGTTTTTTGAGTCTAGTATAAATAAAATAGAATATATTGTTTATAAACAACTCAAGATTTGGTGCTATTTTGAGAGACTTTCATTTATGCTCATATAATTTAATTTTCTAACAGTAGATAGTTTTTATGACATAAGTACGTTCCTGGGGCCACAATAAATTTGTCTGGGCTCCTTTTTTTTTTTTTTTTTTTTTTTTTTTTGTAACATTTGAAATTTATAATAATAGCATAGAAAAAAAATAATAATATAGATTTTTATTTGAAACTTTAACCTTAATCAAGTTTCTATTTTACAAGTTAAATTTCAAACAATGAATGGAAAAAAAAATCTCTATAGAAAATTATTTATATACTATAGTATAGCCTCAAACGCTTTTTAATTGAACTACTTTTTCCTTATTTAATTTTGCAAAAGAACAATAACACACTCAGTACACACTGCTGCATGACTTTACTTATACTTACTTTATGATACCGCATTTGATAACAAAATAACTTAATTAAGAGACTGTCATAAAAATGACCCCTTTTTATTTAATTTGACCTTTTCAAAAATATTATTAAATGTAAAAACAAATTTTATACAAACTTAAAATGTCAGACAAAACAAATTATTTTCCTCGTGTTATATAACGTGTAATGATAAATAAAAATATTCTTTTTTTTTAACCAATTTTAGTCACGCAATTGAAATTATATATATTTTTTATCAACTTCAATTTATAAATAAATAGAAATTATCCAATCAAAATAAATTTGATATGGAGAAAAAAAAAACTTTACTACTTGCTGCTATAAGTTAGCTTATTGCATGTATTTTTTCTCTCAAAATTATCGTATTCCGTTACTATTGTGTTTACAAAAGACTAAATTAAAAATAGGTTGTAGAGGAAAAGTACTTTTTATTTATTTTTAGATTAGTTTTTAAATTATAATATAGATTCAAGGTCAGTCTTTCAGCAATTTTACAAAGACGTAAATCATATTATAAATAATAGTTTGTTTTTAAATTTTTGAATCAATTTAAAAAATACATTTGACATTACGATGTTGTTGCGAAAAATACGTGTATCTCGTTTTTTGTCACTTTTAGCAAAATTTCCATCTCATTTTTTGTAAAACGCGAAGCAAAAAGCGTAATTCGTTTCCGAACGTTATGTTGATGGCACTCGACTTACACATATTGCTTCGCGTGATAAAAAACGAGATACACATTTTGCTACACATGCCAAATAACGAGACAGACATTTTGCTAAAAGTGACATAAATAAGATACACATATAGTTCGCAACAACATTGATTAGTAATTTTAAAATATATTGTGGTTCTATACTTTTGAGGTATTAAACATCGTTAAAGTTCACCAGCAAACAATTCAGTGTAAAATCACTATATTATTCTCCTAAAAGAAGTAAACGTATGTCTTACGTCTTTTATTTAAATTCATCTGCTCTAGTACTCTGTTACAGTAGATTTTCATTTAATGCAAAGACGTGAGTTCCGCAATACTATAGAGGACAAAAAATAAATTAGATCGAGTCTTTTCCCGCCCCATCTATGATTGGCTAATACAAAACATCACCGTAAACAATTAATATGTAAAATAATTCGAACTATTTTGCGTTGTTGTACACACAACATTTGCACTTACTAGTTGCTACAGCATCATTTAAGATGACTCTATGGTAGCAAAAATGTCAGGCAAATTTTTTTAAAGCTTGAAATCTCTTGTACATTGTATTGCAATAACATAAGACTTGTGTAAGAAAATAAAGGATAGAGGCTGTAGGGATAAAGATTGATAAGGTTACAATTAAAGAATAGAATGTACGAATAATTCTTAACTGTTAAAGCCATAGACCACATAAAACAAGCTTTTTAATGAATAAACACGAAATAGGATCTTCAAAACTGATGAATTTTTTTTTACCAGAATGCTAATGCAGCCCTACGAGAGAGTGTGAAAATACTGTAAAGTATACAAATTGCGTGACTATTCATGTTTCTGACGTCAGAAACACGCAAAAATTAGTAAAAAATGTTGTGCTGGTTGCATAAATTGAAATTTTCTGATCACTGCTACGGAGCTACAGTTGGGTTTTGAGACAAATTAAAGTTACTTATTATGTAAGTCCCATCAAGTGTTTTATTATGATATAAATGCTTATGTTTTCTTCTGGTCTATTCCTTTAAGCATAATATTTACGTAAAGCATGTTGTTATTACATTTATAATTTCAATATATTATATATATATATATATATATATATATATATATATATATATATATATATATATATATATATATAAACACTTCACGTCTGTGTACTGTGTATAACAAAGGACAAGTCATATAAAACAAAAGCAAAAATATGGAATCAAACTTGAAAGTATGAGATGGAAATCAATAACGTTTTAAAAGTCAAAGTTGGAGTGCACTTTCAAATGTCACTTGTCAATCTTGATTTGACTAAATTCAATACACAATATTGCCTTTATTTGTGCACTATATAAAAAATATATTTTTTGTTAAATGAATAACATAGATATTTTTATTATTACTTATTTTTATTGTTAGGTCTTTTATAACTTTTCAATACAACATTTTTAAACCATACGTATTATGACTTTCTACATTGAAATTTTGATTGTCCATACAAAAGTAAACGCTTATAAACAAATTATTGCGTAAAATCGTGCAAAATAAATTGTATAAACCTTAACCTTTTAACCTTAAACCTTTTCTTATTCGTAATTGTTTACTTTTCCTTCTACTTTTCGGTGAAGACAAAGATTTGATTGTTAATCTAAACAGTACATTTCTTAAAAAATTTCTATAGCTTAAAACACGTAAAAGTATGCTTAGTATTTCTCCTTTAATTTCTCCGTAATCGGTGCAGTAGTTTTCTTAAAAATCGGAAAAAAAAAACTGTTTTTTCCCATAAGCCTAATGTTAAATTAGGGGACACTTAGCTTTTCCCCTCATCTCCCCGCGCGCTAAACCAATAAGCTCCATTTCCTATAGAAATTTTTGTATGAGCAAGGTTCGTTATTTATTAATTAAAAACAAGAAGTTTGATTTGAATTTGTATTTTGTAAAAATAAAATGATAACTAAAAAAAGAGAAACATCAATAAAAGTACTAAATAAAGGAAATAAAATATATTATTTTACTTGTTATAATTTACTTTTGATATAACACATTCTAATATATTTTCAATCTTAAAAATTAGTAAAAATGTAAACATTAACCTGTAGCCAAAGAAAAAAAATGACTGAATTGAGTAGGTAGGAAGAGAAATCGTAAATCTGTATTCCCAGAGAGATTTGAGTCAATGTTGGATGCATATGTGACGCGTGAGAGCACCATACGTTGCGTGCTTACACGTTTCCATACCGATGCACAGTATTCGATTCGTGCATGATTGATGTGATTGCCTGTCTAATGTCTACTAGTATATTTTAGTTTTTGCATAATATAATGGTCTGTGCACAATGACGCGTAAATTCACGTAACTTTCACGTAAGAATCCAAATAACATTGTTTGTCCTATCTTCACGTAAGAGTTCCGTAAATTACGCGTCATTGTGTACAGACCTTAAGAGTATTTGATTAATATAAGTAGTTGGAGAAAATGCAGAAGTGAGAATACTTTGCTTTTGTGATATGACAATTACTGTCCAGCCATTTCATTCCAGCGGCATTTACTTTATTTACAAATTTAAAGCTCCGTAGTGTACACGTTTTTACGGTTTCTCTATTATATCATGGCAAATTTCGGGGTTTGAATACAAGCTGAGGTCGGTCTGTGTTAGAAATTCCATATACCACGTAAACATATGATTATGTATTGACGGGACAATGGTAAAAGTTGTAACACAAGAACTCAACGTGGGCGAATAAAAATCTAAAGTCATCAGCACTATATATTTGGGAGGGGGTCTATAATATTTCTTTTAATAAATTTCTCATATTGAGTAAACTGTAGTAAAAACTATATACTACTATTATATTAATCCTTTAATATTTTTCTTGAAGTAAAGTTTAAAGAGAGACTTTTAAAAAAACACGTCTCTCATTAAAAAAGAAAATAATCTTATAACATTTCAAGAAACATACAGTATTTTATATCACCTAAAAGATATATATATATATATATATATATATATATATATATATATATATATATATATATATATATATATATATATATATATATATATATATATATATATCGTACATTAAAAGTTTGCGACACAAAAATATTTTTAAAGATTTTCTTACGAAATATACGTCAAGTTGTCATTATACTGCCAACATGTATCTAAACTTTAAAAATAAATGCTTGAGTGCTTCATTTTGCCTCAATAACTCTCCACTACGTTATAACGTAAAGAGTTATACTTTCAGGAAGCAACCTATATATATATATAATATAATATATATATATATATATAATCTTACACCTTTCTTCAACATTTCTTAGTAACAATATTATAAGTATACATAAAATGTATCTGTAGATATATGCTCAGTAAAATTGCCGCATCAAGTAATAAAAATAATAACTTTTGTATTTTTGTCACATGATTGATTTTAAATAATAAAAATCCAATATTAATTCAAGCATAATTAATATAAAATCAACATATAAATAATTATAATATATACCTGTTTTATTAAGGAAAAAATAATCAATTAATATTTTTATATGAAAATAATATATTATTATAATGTATATAATAAAAATAGGTCACGCGTGCACTATTGCATTTTTTTATATATTTATTATACATGTGCTTTTATTGATTTAATTTAACAAGAAAATATATTCTGTTGCTTTAGTAAAATGATTATTTTAATGCAAATTATATCTTAAAGATTTATGTCTTTAGATTGTACATAAATAAACAAATCAGTGTGTATAAATATAATAATCAGGCATTCTTAAAGGAATAGACCAGAAGAAAACATAAGCATTTATATTACAAAACACTTGATGGGACTTACATAAATAACTTTAGTTTGTCTCAAAATCCAACTGTAGCTCCGTAGCATTGATACATTAATATTCTGGTAAAAATTATCAACAGTTTTGAAGATCGCATTTTGTGTTTATTCATTAAACAGCACATGTTGTATTATGTGGTCTATGGCTTTAAAAAGCTTGGTTGCAGTTAGTTGATGAAGAATATTTTTACCTCGTACCTAATATTTATAAAACAGCTTTTTTATGTTACCAATTGATAGCATAAAATCGTTTGTTATTTTATTATGCTCTTTTTATTTGGCTTTATAATTATTGATGCATAATCTGCGCTAAATATTTTTGTTTTAATTTGTTTAATGGAGCCAGTATAACTTGCAAGAGAATTAAAATTTGATATACTCGTAATATTTGGATTTCAGTTGTTATTATATGAGTATTATTATAACTTTGCATTAGAGTTTATTTCATTGTTGCAAAGTTATTTATCAAATTTTTTTTTATATTTAAAAAAAAAAGCATTGAGTAAGCAACCTGTACGTGAAATTTGTAACAGTGAGAAAATTTCAAATCGAAGTCATGAATTGAAAACTAAACACAAAATTGTAAAGTATATCACAAGAGTGCGGAAAAATATATGAATCTTGACATTCTTCGAAATATGCTTACAATTTCATTAATTTATAGATTTATTATATAAATACTTAAATGTAAAATAATAATAATACGGTCACTTTATTTTTGGTGGCTCAATAAAATGAAACAAATAAATAAATAAAACTGTATGTGTTTTCATTAAAACTAAACACCATATTTTAATAAAAATAAAATTTTAATTTGATCTTCATTTCGACCTAGAGACTCCTTCACCTATATAGGAGACTTTGTTTTAACTTATTCAAATAAATTGTTAACCCAAATACACCATTTTCGTCTCAGCAGCAATATCAACTGTACACGGAAAATAGTTGAAGTTTTGTTTTTCCAGTTTTATTTGAAGAAATTAATAAATTGCTATTGTAAACATTTACTTTTCATTTTATAAACACTCAATAACATTATACTTAAGATTTTAATATTAAAATATTAAAAGTGCGTATTTTATATGGAACAATATATTAAAATCAATTATAATAATTGGATTATTTATGCAGAAAACAGACATGCACTTAAGTAAATATTTATGATCTATTAATCTGGAGGAGGAAAAATGTATAAAAGCTACTCTGTTGCTTTTAAATAATAAGCGCAACAAATATTTATAGAATATTTTGTACAATATGGCAGCAACCTTTAATAAATTTCAATTAAATTTTTGTAAGACTACTTTATTTTATATAACATTGAATTATGACTTCATACAAATTTTATATTAAAAAATACATATTGATTATTTTTGTATTCGATTTAATGTAAGTGGTCTTATTTACCGAATTTAGAGAACCTAATCATGTGACATTAAAGTTAACAGAAGAATTATAGTTTATTTTTATTGAAAATACTTATTTATATACATAGTATACCAATTTATTATTTGTTCTCAATTTGTTACGCTTTTCAGGATTTTTTTTTTAACCATATAAGACAGGAGAACTTTAATAGTTTTTCATTATTGCCCACAAATATCACATATTTTAAATGGCAATTCTTTACTAAATAAGCGATTATTAACGAAAAATTGTCTATTCATAAAATCTCGCAGGTATATATTGTACGGAATCATGCAATAAGCTACCATATAGATGATCTGTCAATAACCAGAGTTTGAATTGAATTGGAAACATTTTTATTTGTCGACACATATCTATGCATTCATATCACATGCACGTTATTATAATATGTTTTATATACGAGTATAACTATATTAACATAAAAATATTTCACAGTGTGATCTTCATTTTCATATAAATCGTCACGATTGCTTGAATAATGTGCAATTTACTTTTTATCACAATGTATGTTAAAATTTAAAAGTTATATTTTATATCATAATGACCTTTTTTATAATTTTTTGGTGTTTAAATGAAGCTTAAATATATATTATAGCTTTTATAAATTTTATTATAGATTTGAGTTAAGTTAATAAATAATATTCTATAATAATATGTTAAATATTTTATTGATTCTTTCATTGTAAAGTATATAAGCCATATAAAACATAACAATTTTATTTCAATTTAATGCAAAATTGTTAAAAGTTTACATTTTTTTTATAACACATCATTGCATATTATAACTGATATAAAAGGTTAAAGTATGCAATTTGCAGTTCATATACAATACTACTTACCTTTGTTGCATATTTTACAGTAGGTAAAAATAACAACCTACTGTTCCGCTAATAAAAAACAACCACGGAAACATTAATTGTGAAAAATGTATATTCTCTCTCTCTCTCTCTGTCTCTCTCTCTCTCAACTGTGAACTTTAAACAACCTCATAATAAAAATTATCTTCGTATAATAATATTAGTCATACTATGATTTTAAAATAATGTAACAAAAAGAATAAAAAAGTGCAATAAATATATTGCATGTTATCTAGCTTATAATTATTTACTATATAAATAACATAAAACGCTTGGTTGTGAGTATTTTTTATATTATTATTATTATAAGCCAAGTTTCTCATTGTATAGTACAATATGCAAGCAGGTAATGAAATTTGTATGAGAGAAGTGCAGTCCGATGTTGTGTAAATAATGCCAGTAAAACACGCTTGTGAAGCTCTCTTTGTGCATACAATTACATTATTGTACTTACAGGGTGTACCATAATGCAATGTAGATACTTTTATATTGCTATAAATTTATTCTACAATGTTTGAAAAATAACAAAAATTGATAATAAGGACGTTCGAATGTTTAACTATATAATATATATATATATATATATATATATATATATATATATATATATATGCACGCAGGTAGGAGTGGTATACCATAGTAACGTACACAGTATGATTTCAAAGTTGGGCTTTATTGGGAAAAAATGTTATATAATCTCTCAATTTCTTTCTCTTTCTCTCTCTCTCTCTCTCTCTTTCTTTCCTACAAGCATAATAATTTAATTCTATTCTCTTTCCCATGAATAAGATTCTGTTTTCCATAGTAATTCCATTGTTTACATTGTCAATCATTAAATACTAGGTAAGTTATTGTAAATTTGAATCTTGTTTATATATTTTGGTGTACTGGTACAATAATTGTATTATTTATAATAATTCAATAAGAAATTAACAATACCAAAGGTTAGAAAATTGTAATGTACAAAACATAATATGCTTAATATAGTGGACAAAAATAGTATATAAATATAGTTAATAAATTTTATTGTTGGAATATAAATACGAAAGTTATTATTTTAAATGAATAATTTTGTTTTACAATAAAGCTTAAAATATTAATATTACTACGGTCCATTTAAAACATACTTAAAATTTTTGGGAATTAAATTTTAATTTTTCATTCTGATATAAATATTACTCAAACATTTCATGAATTTTAATGTATGCATCGATAAAGTAGAGAATACTTTACATAAAAAAAACATGCCTTTATCATACGTCATTAAGGTTGTTGACTTTTACTTTACTTTTTAGCTCAAGAACTTCTCTATTCCAAAATATGGATTATAAAAACTGACTAATTTTTAAGGATTTATTTTTAGAAATCTATACTTAAAGCCCTTGTCAACTTACTTTTTTATCATTTAGAATACTAGATTGATAATTACCATACCTTATTATCCACGAATCAGACACCACCACCATAATTTTGTATTTATATTCATTTTTACTGTTATATCTTATATCACGCATCTGACGTCACAATCTCATCCGCCAATCAGTCATCACTCTGGTCACATGATAAATTTAAGCCCCTCCCTCAATTTCTTTACCCCTATCACGGCCCCATTGGTACATTGTGACGTCAGATGCGTAATATAACCGTCAAAATGAAAATAAATACAAAATCAACGTTGTGTTGTCTAATTCATGGATAATAAGGTATGATAATTATCAATCTAGTATTCTAATTGATAAAAAAGTAAGTTGACAAGGGATTTAATATATTATTATACAATTGTGATTGAACCAAAATTGAACCAAAATTTATAGATACTTTATTTTATTTCCATAACTTTCATTGTAAAATGTAGAAGTTTGTAGTATAGTAAATGTAAATTCAAAGAAATACAAAAGGTATTTAATCTCGTTTAGAAAAAACTGCTAAACTCTCAACGAGAATGTCAAAGTTTTCAGTTTCTTGTTTGACCATAGTTTATTACAAAGACACTCTGTATGATAAAATATAAAAATAAAAATGTGCAGAATCTCGTTATAAAAGTTCTGCAAGACATTTGAATAAACACAATAACGTAGAAAGTTATAATTGAAATATCCCCAGACTAAAGTTTTTTTTCCTCCCCATCTGTATAATTTTTTTTGTACGTTCAGTGATTAATGAATCACAAACAGCTCCTAGCTTTTTATTTTTTTTTGTGAGAAAAAAATAGGACATATAGCAATGAAAAGATTTAAATAATAAGAAAGTTTTTAAGTTATTCTCCAGCAAATATTGGAAGTGAAGTATCTCATAATCAACTTTATTATTTCTATAAAATTTGACCTCAAAATGTTCTTGGAAGACAATTTGTGGTTCGTTATTGTTTTTCAAGTATCAGGAAGCACTATTAAAATCTAATTAATTTTTTGTAATATAGCTAAAACATCTTTTTTTTAACATGCAGCAATTTTGATTATATTCCAATTTGCTTTAAATTGAAAAAAATAATTGTTAAAAATAAGACTTGCAAACAAACTTTGGTTGAGCTGTTCAGAATAGTTTTGAACTTTTCCTAGACCACTTGAAATAACTGAAATAAGTAATAAAACTTTAGTTGCAAAATTTGTATTAAAAAAATAATAAGGTGTTAAAATTGACAAAAATTGTATTTAATATCTTTTTTCATAGATTTTATTAAGGATTGTTGATTTTTTTTCGTACTTAATTGATAAAAGGTATGATAATACGATAACTTTCAATAATAGGCTGTACAAATTTATATTACAGTGTGGCATTCGTAACCTTATCTTACTGTTTGAGCTTAGTAAAAAAAAAAAAGTTTAAAAATAATTTAATCTGGTAACAAAAATTAGCAGTACTGAAAAGTTATATAAATATATTTTTTTTACATAAAATAATTAACTTGCTCAATCATCTATCATTTATTTCTATTTAATGTATCTCCCCAATTTTTATTACAAAACATTAATAAGAAATACAATAGCAGTAAATTTACAAGTCAAATTTAATTGTTTTTAATTTGACTTCGTTAAAAATGAAACATTTAAAATTTGATTCAGCTAAAAAAAAATTCTGGCAGAGAAGGAAGAAAGGGTGTTGATTTGCTGTCTCTATATTTTACCTTTTCTCTTTTCTTTACGTTTCCAGTGGGAGATAGAAAGAAGAAGAAGAAGAAGAAAAGAAAAAAAAAAGATATTAACCCGGGCTGAATTCTCTGACAGTCGAAGACACGCGGATGTTACGCACTTTAAGTCAATATCAGAAACATTGACGTTATACCTCCTTTTTTTTTTTTTAAACCCTTTCGTCTTTTAAGGTACTTTTACCAGTGCAACGTTGCCAAATATATAAAATAAAGAAATATCATTAACTAATTTTTTCCGTTGTAATTGTAGAGTAGATAGCATATGAAAATACAGAAGAAAAATACAATTCCGTTGCACGTTTTTATTTTCTCTTTTCCGATCGTTTTCATGACAGACAAAATATATACATATATGTATACATATATACATACATATACATATATATACATATACATGTCATATATATACATATATATAAATTTTCTTCTTAAATTATTTAATTTTACCAAAAGTAAATATTTCTCTTGGATCAAAATCACTAAAAGAGATGTTTAAATTTTTTTCAATTTAAACATTATTCTATTATCTCCAGCTGCATTGCTTGTGTACTCATGACAAATAAAAACCTCATTTGTTGTAACTCTAAAATGTTCGGTCATTATTTTGACCAAATTGGCCAATTAAGGTACTTTTTTTTTTTTTTTTTTTTTTAAATTTTACAATCTTTACTTTTCATTTTTAACGTGAAATATACGAAGTATCCTTTTTACTTCATACGTGTGATAATACCGCAAGTGTAATTGCATGGCAAGATATATATATAATGTCAAACGCGTGTATATTACACTTTATATATTAAATTTATTTCATTAAATACTTTTGAGAAAAAAAGTAGTATTGAAATAAAAATATTTAGTTTTCTTGAATATCTTAAACAATAATTTTTAATTTGGCATTTCAAATGAGTGACGTATATATGCAAGTACATAAATACGTTTCTATGTACATGTATTGTGCTTGTATAATACGTGGTGAAATTATTTTATTAATTTTTAAATTACAAATAATGTTATTATAATAATTCATAATAATTTTGCAAATTATTATTATTATTACTTTATTAATTTATTACCTTTTAACTGCTTCCCACCTACAATATGGATATTTTGAAAAGTGCTTCCCTTTTAACATTTCAGAGAGAGAGAGAGAGAGAGAGAGAGAAACAAGAAAGAATATTTTCTTTTATTTGAAGTATATTTTTAGCTTCTATACAATATAGAATTTCATTTGGTGGAACTGAAAGTCTTGTTCTTAAATATAGAAATGATTGCCAGCAGGACTATTAACAATCCTACACATTTTTTACTTTGAAATAAGCCTCGCATCAGTGGTGACATTTCCTCAATGATCTGTTATTTACTTTCAAATATTTTGAAATAACATGCCACAAGATCTTTAAATATTTAAAAATAATAATAATAAATAAAAAATAAAATATTTGAGGGTGTAGGTGATGTAGGCTAATATCTCATAAAGTGAATGGTTTCGAAATATAAAATTAACATAAAGTAAAAATGAAATGTGACTAAAAAGTTTAGTTGTGTCCAACACATGAAAACACGATCAAATATTTTAGTTATTCCATTTTGAAGATAATAACACGTAAATGTTAAATTTTAAACTTTAGAGCCTATTTTCCAAAGCAAATTAGCAAGGTCCATAATATAAGACGTTAGATGCTCCGGGAAAAGTTTTGGCCAAGGTCACGCAGCTTAAAGAAATTCACCAAAGACGTCATATCACCGGGTGTATTTTTATTCACCTTATTAGTGACGTAACTGGTGAACGGCATCGTATTGGCTTAGAATCAAATCAAGTACATCCATCACAAAATAAAATCAACTGCGCGAGTTTTGTGCTGCGCTCAACCTCTTTATTATATGGACCTTAGTTAAAAACACAGAAAAACGTTAAGGAATAGTAACAATGAGGTAATTATAGTATAATTTGGTAATTTTTTTGGTAATAATAACAATAACTCTAAGAGGTTGATTTAATTTCAAGAAATCAGGTTTAATTCCTATAACTGGATTATTATTATACATAATACAAATTTATTAAGAACAATAGAAAAGTAATTACCTTAAAAACGAACGATTCGCGTACATTTTAGTTCTTTGCACTTATTTGTAAAGAGAGAGAAAAAACCATTTTATTGTGTTGAAAATGATTGAATTGAAAAAAGTTAATTTTTAAGTATAAACTTAAATTATATACAGATAAATCACCACAATTTAATTATATCACTATCACTCCACAAAAAAACTAATATGATATTATTGCAAAAAGGTTCTACTAATTTCATATTTAATATGAGTAATTGTACGTAATTTACATTGTTGTAGCGTAGCACGTACGTAGAACGTATATAGATACATTCACTTTACTCACTGATGATAAACTGAGCTCTCCTTTCAAACACATTGTCGTGATAAGATGCAGGAAATGGTGAGGTGGACACTGGACTTTGATTTCTGTTACATAATACTTTGTGTTTCCCTAGTTGCCAAATTGCAAGGTAAAATATCAGTATGAAGTATCAATAACTTTTATCATATTTATTTCGTGCATTCACATAACGGTGAAAAAAGTGCTTTTTTATAATATAATAATGTATTGCTTTTTATATTTTTATTCATTTTTTATACTTTAAATTTTAATTTAATTCATAGTTATTTTAATTATTTAAAATATGGAAAATATCAAAAGATAATACTTAATATAATATTTAATTTGAAGGCATGAGAAATTGTGGAAAATAAGTAGATATTCCATATAAGCTTAAATATAAAATCTACACGTTTTGCGAGTTGCGGTGGTGGAATATGCAGAAAAATGCTTCGTGCAATGTATATTATATGGAAAGTGTAGGAACTCCGGATTGCTATGATTGTATATGATGAAGAAAAGCCACTGTCAGGGAATAAAATGGGAGTAAGAAATTTGTTTAACCTTTAATCCAAAATATTCTTTTTATCAAAAAATGAAGATCTCCCTGAGAAAATATTGTTATTAGATCAGATACATTTTTATTCTATTTCATTTATCATTGTAACTTTCTTATAAAAACTTTTTTGATTTCACAAATAATCTCATAAATATTATTATTTGATTGTCAATAGATATTTTTTTTAAAGTTTGTTTCAAAATAATGGTATAAAAAAAACTTAAGAAAAACAAATTTCTAAACGCATTGAAATGAGAAATATAAAATATGGGGTGAAGAAGGTATGAAAAAAAAAAAAAAAAAAGAAAAAGGTATAGAAAGAAAGTTGAAAATACGAAAAAGAAGTTTACGGGCGCCCAATTTAACATCTTTCTAACTGTTTGGTAGCTGCACTCTGAGGAGAGAGAGAGAGAGAGAGAGAGAGAGAGAGAGAGAGAGAGAGAGAGAGAGAGAGAGAGAGAGAGAGAGAGAGAGAGAGAGAGAGAGAGAGAGAGAGAGAGAGAGAGAGAGAGAGAGAGAGAGAGAGAAAAGAGTTTGTAAAGTCGGGAGAAAAGAGAGCGGCAAAGTTTAGAAGAACGGTTTGCGAGAGAAAACTGATTAAGATGCAAGCGTTTCAACTTTATTGGGGAACAAAATTGTGGCAAAAGTAAGCAACCAACTCCAAAGATATAAAAAACAACAAAACAACTCTTGTATGTAGATTTGGTTATCTTTACAGGCAAGCTGCAACCTTAAGATTAGCTGTAACTACTTTAATAATAACAACATTTTGTTACTATACGAAACAACTATAAAGTGTCACTTCATAAAATATGAGACTTACTCAGCACTTAGACTAATTGAATAAATCAAAATATAATAATGTATCTCATCACGGGTACTTAATGACACGTACTTGTTTAATACATGCAGTATATCCACTCTACGTACCTTCATCTGCTTCTTATTTAATGGTTCTTAACTGTGCAACTTAACTTATTCTTATTATAATTTACTTTATAAGTTATTATTATTTACATATTGCAATTTTATAAAGTTTTAAAGTTTTATTATTATTATTATTTTTTTTTTTACTATAGGTTTTATTTTATAGTTTTACAAATATTTTTTAATAATAATAGTTTGAAACTTTTACCATACCAAAATTAGCGTCAAAATTTTAATGTTATTCGTACTAGAAAAACTCTTCTTTCTAAGTTAAAATAGTAAAAAAAAAAAAAAAAAAAAAAAAAAATCTTGATCGCGTGTACACTTGATGAAGAATGATTTAAACCATTCAAAATTTTGTACTTAGTTTCCAATGTTATTCTTATGTAAGAAAAAAAAAAAAAAAAAAAAGCTCTGACAAGTTTTAAAAAGTAAGAATTTCAATCTCGGTCAAGTGTTAAGTGACGTTAAGAAAACATTTTAAAAGGTAATGCATCCTACATTACGCAGCTTTCCTCCAATACACAAGCAGATAAGCTGATATGTAATGTTTTTATTTAAATAAATACAATATTTGTTTTATGGGTTAAAAAAAATGTTGAAAATATTATACTATCATTGTTATTACCGTATGAGATCAGAAATTTACAATGTTATGTATTATAAATTAATTATTTTTATGGTAAAGCATTAATATCCTTTTTTATAAATGTTACATAAATAGTGATAATCAGGGGAGATAGTTTTTTTTTTAAGTTTAAGAATGCTCATACTGTGTATATTATTGTAAATGTACAATTAATTTCATTAAATAAAGTTTCCATCAAATTATCTACAATTGAATTTATTGCACATAATAAAAGTTGTTCTGCGTTGAACAGGACATTATTCTGATTGTGAGTATTTTGACTGTGTTGCATATATTATACTGTATATTACGTGCATGTTGGTGAGCTAGTTGCATTGCATTTTCAGATAATTTCACGGTAAAAAAACAACTTAATAACAACTAAATAATTCTTTCATCGTGTTGAATGAATAAAAACGAATATATTCTACACAAAATGTGAAGAGAAAAATACAAGTTGGCTGCAGACAAGTAATCTTCCACCAACATCAGAAAAACTGCTTTTTTAAGAAAATACAAGAAATAATATTAATAATTGTGCAGCCCTATAAAACCAAGCATAAATGATAATTAATAATAAAAATAATTAAATAACCCTTATATAAAAGTCTTATAGAAAATACACTCTAGGAAATCTTGACAAATCCAGTGCAGTGATGCACCTAAATAGTTCATATTACGTTCTATGAATTAAAGTAACGTAATAGATACTATAAAATCTAAAAACAATACTTCAAATAAAAGCAATAGTAATGATCAATGTAACTATTATGCGATTTATTTTAAAATTCAACATAAAAAGAAACTCAATATTACATTCAGGTATTATTTTACATATATATTTTATAATGATATATATTGCTAATATAATCTTTATATAATATAATATATAATGCTGATAAACAATGTCAGCAAAATATTAAGTTACATATAATATTATGATATATTGACATGTCATATTCAATATCAATTTCAATGGATTTATATAACAATGAAAATACATACATCTAGTTTTATGTTGTAGTTGCAACTGAGTTGAACAGGTAACCGGAAGTTGACCAGTGGTTAAGTTAAAGGAATAGGGGTGTGCGTATATATATATATATATATATATATATATATATATATATATATATATATATATATATATATATATATACATATATATAAAAATCATAACCCCTATTATTTTCCCTATACATAACGTTCCGACATTATTGCTTTAAAGTATAATAAAAAAAAAAGTCAGATGTATTTTCCCCTCTTCTTTTCTTGAGCGTATAAAAGTCGACAGTGAGTAAACAGAATAGATCCGCGCGTGCTGATTTTTACTTTCAACTTTTAACGTGCTTAAATCGACTTTTGTCGCGAAGCTAGGAAAGAGGTAGAGAGAGAGAGAGAGAGATAGAGAGAGAGAGAGAGAGAGAGAGAGAGAGAGAGAGAGAGAGAGAGAGAGAGAGAGAGAGAGAGAGAGAGAGAAGGGGGGTGAAAAAGATGGGGGGTAGTTTCATACGTCTTCCTTAATGATCTTGACGTTGGCAAGGCACAATTTGCCTGGCTGGTTGTAGGTGGGAGGGGGAGGGGGATGATACAAATAGGACGAGACACATAAACACTGAAATGCTTTTCGCATCCTTCAAGAAAGTAAAAACACTTCTACTTCTGCAACCGCTCTTTCATTTTTTTTTTTTTTTTTTTTTTTAACTTTTTAAACCAAAAAGTGAAGTTTATTACTTAAGAAGTTTTAAGTATAAATTAATTATTTTTTAACTGAATTTTTAATTTTTTTATTATAATAAAATTAAATTAATATTTCGTGCCTTTTAAAATAAATTGTTTTCATAAAATGCGTTTCGGAAAAAAGAAAATTTCCAATGTTATATTATTATTATATATATATATTTTTTTTAGAAAAAAAAAATATACACGAAAGATGTTATACCAATAAAAAGTAAGAAGCTTACGCATAACAGTCAAATAAAAAAAAGAGCGATTTCATTTCATGCTGTGTACTTTTCTTCTATTATTATTTTATCCGATTTCATACATTCTTTATAAAGAGAAAAATTGAGTCTCGATCGTTTCAATTCTTTTCTCATTTTTAAGTATTTTACTTACAATAAGTCTTTTTTATTTTTCATTGGTTTCACTATTCTTTTAATATAAATTATTATTTTACTTTTAGAAGTTTTAAAGAGAAGTAGAAGAAGCTAGGTTATTGCAGCCATATACCACATGAGACATCATATTGTGCTGTTTAATGATTAAGATTAAACACAAAATTGGATCTCCAAAACTGAGGATAATTTTTAACAGAATGTATATGTGACCCTAAAAGAAAGCGTGAAAATTCTGTTAAGTATTTGCGTGACAATTTCGGTTTCTGACGTCAGAAATAGACAAAAAATACTTTAAAAATGTTGTGCGAATTGCATAAATTGAACAATCGAAACTTTCTGATCACTGATACGGCGTTACTATGTTGGGATTGAAGACTAACTAATATTATTTATATTTAAATTCCATCAAGTGTTTTATGGTGTTCTTGTGATCCATTCCTTTAATTGAAGTGTGATAGCACAACACGTTGCAATATGCGTGTTTACACATATTGCACGACAACGCAGAGGTGAATGATTGATGTGATTGCTCCAAAAAGCTTTCTTAGACATCTCCACGGTTTTATTATCTTGATTTTTAATGGAATAATATGGTTTAAAGGTGTCACACAAAATAGTTTTCTCCATTGTGATCTTTCTGAACATAATTATTATAATTTACCTAATTGGGCGGCGGTATGGCAGCATTGTTTTACGTGACCTGACCCGTAACCATGACAAAAGTGTTTGAATTGCAAAAATACTTCTTTTTTTTTTAAGACAATACTAGAGATTTATTCTGAGCTGTATTTAAGTTTAAAAATAAGCAAATAAGCAAAAATAATTTTGGGTGCTTTTTTTTTTTTTTTTTTTATTTTTTTCTTATTATTTTTTTTTTGTTTGTCTTGACAATTATTATTTTAAGTCTACTAGAGGAAATTTCATAACCATGTCAGAAAAAATTCCTTTTGGTAAATAAATTCGTCTGCAAACTGCTATATTGTTAACTTAATATGTATTTGATAACAAGTTGTTGCAATCCATAAATATTATATGCACAAAAATTAGCAATGAAAGTGTCATTTCAAGTATTAAAACATTTAACCAGAAGAAAAAAAAAAAGTGAGTTAACAAAAACTATAAAATAAGGCATAAAATAGTTCGTTGAAAATATAAAAATGTTACACGTATGTGCTTTTCATGTTTTTTGTTTGTATAATATCGATTAAATTGAAAATTTAATGCTAGTTTTCCGCAAGTAAAATTATTAACACCTTAGTTTTCTTATACAAGAAATAATAATGCTAAAATTAAACAGAAACGGCGTACAGTATATCAATGTTTCTAATTATTTCATGATTACTTACATACTTTTTTATTTTGTTAATTCATGTTGAAATTTATATTAAAAGAAGATACTCTCCTTTTACAAAATGCAGAAAAAAAATTGTGGTTAAAATACTGTCACACAGCTCAACGTCTTTGATTGTAATTTATATTATTTCAAGAAGTTACACTTTGAAAGGTTTTGGCTTTCGTGTTACACCGTGTTATATAAGCAGACATTGAAAAGGAACTCGACTCGACCGGGACTCGAACCCGGATCTTTGGTTTCCCAGACCACTGCGTTACCATTTACGCTATCGAGGCTCCTTTCTCTCCAACATCATTTACTGCTCATATATAGTCATTCACGTTCTTTTTCAATTATGAGAAGAAGTTATTGTCTGCAATTCAAAGCTTTTATTTAAAATATTCAAAGATTTTTTATTTTTTATTTTTTTACTACTTAGTAAATTCTTGCTCCTTGCTTCTCATAATAGTACGTGATGCAAAAGTTTTAATTACAAAAGTAAATAATATGAGAGAAAACTGTAACTGCTAAATCACATTATTTTCAGTTTCAGCCGATGCAATTTTGTTAATAGTGATGTCTAGTATTCCTAATTTAAAATTTTCCTGTTTCGGTGCAAAAGTTGTCAAAAAAAAAAAAAAAAAAAAAAAAATCAAAAAACTAGATTGTTTTTTTTAAACATTTCCAACATGTTTTTCAATTTTTTTCCCACACCACCTATGATTGGCTAGCACATTTTATCGGTATACACCATTACAAATAATTCGTCAATAAACAAGTTTTTTATTTTAGAATTTGATATTTAATATATTTAATTATATACATAAATTCAATTGCATCAAATATTTAAGTGAAATGTGATAGATAGCTACGAGAAATTGTACTGGGTCTCAAGACAATATCAAAATGAAATTAGTGTCTCTTCAGTATTGCTAATTAAATCAGCGAAATTAACTCTTCAGGCAAACTAATTGAATTTTCAAGACGCGATCAAAATTAAAACGGTTTAATTTTTTTCTTATATTTTATTATTTGATATGCCATGTTAATTTTGACACACGTTGTCATTTATTTATAAATTATATATTGTTAGTTTCTTTTCTTAGAGTCACTCGCTTTTTTTTACTGACTTAAATTTCAAATAAAAAAGAATTGAAAATGAAATTGATGTCTTTACCACTCAATAATATAATATATACAGTATATTTATACCCAACAATGTATATAATTTAATAGAAATGAATTAGATTGTTGAAACTTCTCAAGATACCTTTGATGGTATGGGCCCCTCCTGGTCGGAAACATGAATAGGCCAGTCAAGCCTACTAAACTTTCCTATCGTTTTACATGGACCGCTTATGTTTACTCAAAATGCGGAAAAGGAAGTGACCGGAAAAGGAAACCACGTGACGGTAAAAGTGAGAGAAAAGTTGATGCCAGCAGCAAGCTAGGCCTGAGCTACCTCCCATTTTTAACATCACATGGTTTCCTCTTCCGGCACTTCCTTTTCTGCATTTTGAGTAAACATAAGCAATCATGTTCTATTAACTGGCATAAACACAGGCATCAACGTGTGGAGGAAAAAACTAAAAACAAGGCATTCAGTCAAGGAAGAAGGCTTCCTGCATATTGGGGCCTTATATAAAATCAGAAGTTCTCTATATATTATATAATATACAAAACTACTCGTATATAGCCAAAGACAAGCAAAAGCACGATTTCAGGGACGTTAAACTAGAATGCATAACATTACACCATATATTCTCTCCGAATAGAACTTTTATTCTCATAAAAAAGAAGTTCCAGTATGAAATAAAGAATGAATATAAAATAATATCATGATTATACTGTAGTTTAACAAAATTACTCACTCAAAAAAAAAAAAAAAATTCTTATTTGGTTTGCTGACTGCAATGCATACACAACAGAGTTTGATAATAAATAGGCCTCATAAAAAAAGTGACATATCCTAATAAAATTTACTCAGGTAATCCAAATGATAATATAAACTCTCATACATTATCTTTCCCTCTTTTTTTTTTTTTTTTTTTTTTTTTTACAGGGTAATTTTTATTTCAGTTGCCTAAAATATGTTCTCTAATCTCTCTGTAGTAATAAAAATTAGACTTGTGGATTATGTATATCAAGTAATTATTATTATATAAAAAAAAAAGAGGGAGAAATTTAAAACCACAAATTTTTGTGTGAGAGTTTTCATTTACATTTTTTTAAAAGCAACAAAATGTATTATACATAAAAATACTAATATTTAAATTTCTTTATGTGTTTTAAGTAAGAGTAACTGTTTTAATAAGGGTTAGAGAGAAAAAAAAGTGGGAAAAAGGCATATGAGTGAGTGTTACGATAACCCTTAAAAATAAAGTGTGGGACTGAGAGAGAGAGAGAGAGAGAGAGAGAGAGAGAGAGAGAGAGAGAGAGAGAGAGGTGAGGCGTATGTGTGGGTAGCGCCTAGAATACCAAGTATTACCACATAGGAACGTCCTTTGGTCTCTCGGTCTCTCTCTCTCTCTCTCTCTCTCTCTCTCTCTCTCTCTCTCTCCTCTCTCTCGGACACATACACGGTAGTTGGCCACCACTTTAACCAACCACCCACAACACCCCTATTCTGTGTTTCAGTATGGACAGACAGAAAGAGAGAGAAAGAGAGAGAGAGAGAGAGAGTGAGAGAGGTGGTCCACGTTAAAAAAACATCAGTGGTTAAAACGAGTCTTGCATCACTACCAAGAGTAAAATTGACACAAGAAAAAGGTTACATCCTCATGTACTGTGCATATAAAATTCTTGAACAAACACAATGTTAAAAAAAAAAGTTGTACATCAAATAAGAGACAATTTGATAGATTTGTTTCATTAATACACAAGCATGTCAACAAGACTGGAAACACTGAGATAGCAAACATAAAAAAATATTGATTGAAAATTATTATTTTCCAATATACCATAAACTTTTTGTTTGACTTTTTTTAACGTTATATTTTTATGTAAAAAATATAGACTATTGAATATAATATAAAAAAAGGGGATTGAAAAAATTAAAATATTGTACAGTGTCATTTGTTTGTATTGACATTTCCGTTTGTGAAATAAATTTGTTATTGGAGAAAGTTTTGAAATTTTGATTAGAAAATAAACATGTGAGATACAGTTTACATAATGCCTTTTCTACATGATTTACCTGCGATAACATTGAATTGAATGAGGAAAACCCGTTGAATTATTAATTTTTTGAAGGGTTGAGGTTAATCATACATATCATAAAAATAATCTTCATATGTTTTTCCTATTTATGTATATTGGGGGGATAAAAAAACATACCGAATACAAAATGGTCCTTTTAAACATGTCATAATTTTTTTCTTTGATGTTCAAAATTACTTTAAAAAGCACTTTATTGATAATGACAATTAAAAATCACCTCCAAAAATGTCAAGGTTTTATCATGTAAAAAAGAATTTTTATTAGCCTTCAAAGATTGTTAATATCAACATTTTAACTATAAAATAATTTCTATATTTGTGTCGTTTTGTATGCTAAATTTTTATTTAGCGCAGATAAGTTTCCTTAAAGCCAATATCCTCACTTGGATCTTGTCTGTTGATTTGAAAATCAATTAGATAATTTTACAATTGTTTTAGTATTTTAATTAAATAATATTTAAAATTTTAGTATACAACATAATTTTATAATACATCAATGTATTTATTTCCATATTATTATTCTTCGACAATCATGAATTGTGAGTGTGTGTGTGTTTTAAATTTAAAGAACAATTTTCCTTATAAATAAAATAAAAATTTGTTTTTACTTTAATTATTCAATTTTCTTTAAAAACCATTGCTATAGGATTTAAAAGTAGACCTTTAGTGACTTATTTTAATTAACAAAGCCCAATCGAAAAAAAGGGCGTAGAACACCTTGAACAAAAAAAAAAAAAAAAGTCTAATATCCTAGCATACCTAAATATCAACGTTGATTTGGCTGGAGTCATTGATTTCTAATTTATTTTCCATTAAAAAAAATCACAGCTGCGGGTTTGTGACATCACAACTCACTAGTCCACGTGCGCGGAAACAGGTGAGCTATGACATCACAAACCCGCATACACCATTTTGGGAATTGAAAATAAATAAGAAATCAATGACTCCGGCCAAATCAACGTTGATATTTAGGTATGTTAGGATTATTAGACATGTTTTTTGTTCAAGGTGTTCTACGCCTAAAGCCTAAAAAACATAGCGTTGGTTGGATATTGCACATGAGATTAAGAACAGTCCAAAAAATTGAAATTTTATTACATATTTGACACTAATATGACGTACAAACAAAAAACTTGCACGATTATAGATTGAAGTGCAACACTAAAATTGAAAGTTATTCATTTCATTTCAGTACAAATGTACGTGCATACATTGTACCTGCTATACCATGTCATCGAACCTATACTATAAGATTTATATTAAGACAAATAAAATCAATTATAGAAGATAGACATATAGATTTGATAACAAGTACAGTACGTACTGTATACCTGGTGAAGTGCTATAACAAATGACTATATGATAAAGAAACATTGTTTTCAGCAACCAAACACGTTCAGAGAAATGAGGAAAACGTGATAGAACTGCAAGTGAAGAAAAAATTAATAGACTGGAAGTGTAAAGTAAAAACAATAAAAAAAATGTAATGATACACTAGTGCACATACTCGTGCTTGAGATAAAATTGTACTTCTATAAAATTAAATTATTATATATATATATATATATATATATATATATATATATATATATATATATATATATATATATATATATATATATATATATATATATAATATATACATATACTGTATATGTATCATGTATTATTGAAAATCATTTAATATAATTTATTTGATTTTTCCCTTATAGACGTGTTATAAAAATATTTAAAATGTAAAAAAATAAAAGTATTTTGTAGTATTATAATGCTTTATTCGATAAGCTTGCTAGTTTATTAGAATTTTTTTCTTTTGAACTCATATTTGTTAAAAGATTTTTATAATCATTATTCATTATATTAGAGGATTTATAATTTTGTTTCTGATGTAGAATTATACTTCCTCGTTATTAAAACGCGAACTCAAATCAAGGAACTTTATTACGACGTTATTGTAGGAACTGACAACTCTTTTCGTATTACGTTGTCCGGTATTTTTATATATAAATAATTATTTTTTGTAGCATAGTTTAGTTTGAAGGTATTAATCAACATGCCATTATTATCACCACTTGCATATTTTCCAATGAATATAGAGCTTTGAAATTTTCGCATAAAAAAATTGCACTTTAAAATATTTTAGAACATGCAAAATGCCGATAAGAGCCACACTTGAACAATAATCATACTTTTTCTACTATGTCGCTAATTCTACATACATTCAATCATTACCAACTTTTCATCATTCATTATATATATATATATATATATATATATATATATATATATATATATATATATATATATATATATATATATATATATATATATATATATATATATATAATATGTTACTTTGAAATTTTATTTTCATACACTTCTTTCTATTATAATTAATTCGTAGGCTTGAGAATAATATTTAATCTCAAAGACATGATTTTAAAGTGTTAAATAAAATTGAAAATAATAATGGTAACTGGTAACGTCATGCCATGTTCTTTGCTGAGTGAAATTTGATCACCATAAATATGTCTAAAGGCAAAGCAATCAGAATTAAAAACTAATAATAATAAAAAGGAGTACAGTGTAGGTACACACGATAGTGATAATATACTCTCATCATTCAAAAATCCGCGCTTAATTTATCATTTTATCAAAATTTATTTATAAAATTCAAAATAGTAAATTTAAGTTCAAAATACCTAGATAATAAAGTTAATGTAAATAAAACTACAAACAATAAATTAAAATAATTAGCATATTATAAAAATATTAAAAATATTGATAATTAAATGCAAATTAAATAATTTATATCTAAAAAAAATATGATACATTGTATATTATATTTTTTATCTATATCAAAAATGGTTATCTGTTAAAAAGTGACACAAAATAATATTAAATTCAGCAAACAAAGTATTGAGGTAACATTATACAATATTTTGTGGTGTATCATAATTATCTAAAACTGAAATTGATATCTCATTTGCAATGTTATAATTTAATATAAAAATATCATATATTTATTTATTAAAAAATAGAGTAAAATAATAATTAATATGTAAAATTTAAATTATATATAAATATTTTATCCTAAATAATATATTTTGAGGGTTAAAATTTATTAAACAAATATGACACATTATATTGTTATGTATACAAATAATTGTACAACAATATTTTTTATAATTTAAAACACTGTAAATAACAATTATTATTTCAAAAAACAAAAACAATTTTAGATAATACGTAAATTTGACATAATATTAAAACAAGTATTCAAATTATGAATAAATTTTTTACTTTTTATTTATATGTATATTATTAAATAGGTAGGAAAAAATTGTCAGAATTTTTTTATTTCATTTAGAAAGAATGAGAGAGAGAGAGAGAGAGAGAGAGAGAGAGAGAGAGAGAGAGAGATGATTATTTAAGTTACTTTACCTGTATGTCCAGGCTCAAAGGTACTTAATAAATTGCTCTCTCTCTCTCTCTCTCTCTCTCTCTCTCTCTCTCTCTCTCTCTACCTTTGGGAGAGAAGATGAAACAAACGAATGAGAACCAGCCCACATGTTGCTTCCTTCATCTTTTCACAAAAATAACTAATTATTTTTACTCAACCACATGAAAGTTCAAAACTCCTCTTTTTTTATATCAAAACGTTATTTTTTTGTACGTATATTTATATTAATTGATAATTTTCAGTTATAAGATAATTAAATAAAAATAGACTACGCTATATTTATATTTAAAAAGAAGAGTGGCATAACCACCACATTTTTTTTTATAAAGAACAGAAGGAATTAGTTATTTTAAAAACGTATTACATGAAATGATGATGGGTTAGGTGTAAAAGTGGGCTTACTGTTAGACGTCAGGTTTGCACCTCACCCAATTTTTTTCCCTGGTGCTTTTTTGAATAAAGCGCAATTTAATTTAAATAATAGTAATTTTATGTTTGTTTATATATATATATGCATATAAATTATTTTCGAATTGTAGTAGTTTGCTGTAAACCAGTATTCTTTTAGTTTATTTATTTTCAAGCATTACTGTATATTTGTTATTTTGAATTCAGAGAAATTAATATAATATTATATAATATATTTTGAATATATTATGAGCGGGAAAATGAGAAAAACTAAAGGAATAGAAATCTTGCAAAAAGGGAGTTTAGTAAGAAAATAAACAAACTCGGAGCCTAATAACACCAACAAAGTGCTAGCAGACGACTTTGTGTCGCTGTCTTGATGTAACATGCTATCTTATAGAGGAATGCAGTAGTTATATCTTTAGTTAGAAATGTTTCTCGAAACTGAAAGTTTAACTTTAGCTTACTAACGTTCAAAGTTATGGTTTTCCTGAACATAAAGTCAGTTAAATAAACAAATATTTATGAACTAAATTGATTGGAATTAAGGAAAACAATTGCTTTAAGAGTCAGTATGCTACAGTAAAAATTTCAGGGTGAATAAAAATTTCTAGTTCGAGTTTACATAAGAAAGCATGAAACAGGAACTCAAAATCATCTGCTAGTATTTTGTTAGTATTGTTGGGCTCTAAGTTTAATTATTTTTTTCACTAAAAGTAAACCCCTTCTAGCATGTCTTTTATTGTAATTAAAATGGAAAATATGAAAAATATAAATATTTTAGATATTAATTAGAGGACATAAAATGTAAAAACGGTTAAGTTCTATTAATTTAATACTTTTCAACGTCCAACTTACGTGTACGTGTTTAATTTTGGCTTGTGTTAGAAATTAAGTTCTCTCTCACAAGATTTCCCTGTCAGCTTAAAGCTCACTTTCTCCCATTCTCCAATTTGTTCTATAATCTAAATCTATATATATATATATATATATATATATATATATATATATATATATATATATATTATTTCTGATAAAAAAGGAGAAATGAAAATTTTACTTGGAAACTTTTACTTGTGACGTCATTGACGGGACAAGTCACGGAAGTGTGTGATGAGCTGATCTGACTTGTTGACTGTAAGGAAATTGAAGTTACAGAAGATCAAGTTACACGTCAACGTGAGACATCTGCTGGATTATGTCTAACTGATTAAACATCAATCTGTATTTTAGTACTTACTATAGCGTCAAAATTATTCTCTTTTCACATAGTTTTTGTTACTGGAATCAAAGTATATATTTTTATGTATCCATTGTAAAACATATATAACAGTACATTGGCTTTCATAAATACATTTTTTATTTATAAATCAACTCCAGTGATTTTTATAACAAACCACAAAAATTATTCACGTTACTATGGACATGCATAAATCTGAGCTATTTTATGATTTATCACAATTGCTCGTGTTGGTCAATTAAAAAAGTATACTTAAAGCCATAGACCACATAATACAACATGTGCTGTTTAATGAATAAACACGAAATGGGATATTTAAAACCGATGACAATTTTTACCAGAATGTTAATGTAGCCCCACGAGAGAGCGTGGAAATACTGTAAAGTATGTAATTTACGTAACTACTTATGTTTCTGACGTCAGAAACATGCAAAAATTAGTAAAAAGTGTTGTGCTTGTGCGGGTTACACATAAATCGAAATTTTCTGATCACTGCTACGGAGCTACAGTTGGGTTTTGGGACAAACTAAAGTTATTTATGTAAGTCCCATCAAGTGTTTTGTGATATAAAATGCTTATGTTTTCTTCTATGGTCTATTCCGTTAACTAGTTTAATGATGATTTGTGCTTTCTTTATCAGTTATGTTGTTATGTTTTCATTAATATTTTTTGGTATACTTATAATATTTTACATATATATGAGTTTATAATTATTACTTATTAGTATTGAGTATAACCCCTAAAGATTATTTCAAGATAAGTGTACAGTTTTAGCATTATTTTTGCTATGGGAAAATTTTCAGATTTTTAACTAATGCTTACGCTCTAACTAACGTAAGTCATGTACTTTATATTATTTGAAGTCCTAGCTACAATTAGGAATAATTAAGATTGTTTCCTAACAAGTTCTGTATCAACAGTTAAAATACCATACTATATTGTTTTGTTTTCATTGAGGGATGGATGGCCATCAGTAGTAAACAGAAACAATGGTTTTCTCATTATTTGTTGAGGGAGGTGCAAATAAAAAAGAAATAATGAAATTCATTAAAATATTAATTTTGTTGTATTATAATTTTTACTACAATATCAATGAGAATTATTAGAAAATTTTGAAATACTTTTTATCAAGGATTTTTTTTTTATACCTGAAAACATATATAAGTGTATCTAACTGCAGGATAATTGGTTAAAATGGTCTCGCAATGCTAAACGATATAGAATATTAGGAGTTTAACCCAGTTTTATATAAAATACTTTTGATCGGTTATAATTCACCACTAATAACATGCATAATGCAAGTATATTTAAATCTTAACTTTATAGTACTGTATAAATTAATGAACCAAACAAAAGGATAAAATTTTATAAGATACTACAGCCTATTATATAATAACTTATTTTACTCGGTCACAGTACAATACCACAAAATTTGCCAAGTATAACTTATATCAACACTGCACAATTACATTTTATAGTAAAAGGGTCGTATAGGTACACGTTACTCGTGAACTACTAAATCAACTACACAATTTGGCTCCCCTGTTATTTGTTCAACATAGAACCACATTTCCAATTTTATCATAACTTGAAAAAGGGGGGGAATCATGTTCAAGTATTTCTATGAATATCAAATCCAATTTAAGAACTTGTTAGTGTTACACGCTACTGTAAAATATACTCCAATAAATTTTCCTAGAAATTGCTATATAAATATATAATACACAATTTATTTAAACTAAAATAAAAACTATGCATCAAATCTATAGTTTCTGTAGATTTTGGTTTAAAACTGTCAAACAGATTATTGCAACGAAAGGATAACAACTATAGTTTACATTGGTTAGTTATAAATATTATATAAGATAGTACTTAATTTTATTCAAACATTACTATCGATTAATAAATGTGACAACAATAAGAATAGTGCATAGTAAAGATAACATCAATAAAATTCCTGGACAAACGTTATTTTTTAAATATAATTAAAGAATACTATACGATATGAGTATTTTATGATACTTCCACAAATATTGATGAAATTAACATGCTTACGCTTACCACTTTTAGAGGGGGAAATAAAAAGCTATAGATATGCTATAGATATGCTATAGATATGCTATAGATATGCTATAGATATTTTATATTTCTTTCATTTAACATTGCAAATCATTCTTTGGTATAATTTATTTGTTAAAAATTGTTATATGTTACATAATAATTGTTGTAATTTTGTTATTTATGTATTAGAATAAGATCTTGACAAAACGTTAATACTTATTTATACTATGTTGCTGTGGGTGAAATTGATCAGAGCTCTGAAGTCACCTAAGATCATAAGAATTTTAAGCATATAGTTAGGAATTTCTCGGGCTTATAAAGTTAACCCAAGTACTTTGATAAATTGCACCATATATAAGAACTGTTAACAGTTAATAAAATTATTACTTTTATTCAACAACAAAAAAAGACTAATAATGATAATAAAAGTAAAAGAACTAAGCTTTTCATCACTACTCATAATAACAAGCAACATTTTTCGTTATCTTTTACTAAAAATACACAAAAAATTACGATAAAAAAAATTTCAATATCGTTATCGTCAATTATCATTATCATATAGAAGTACGTCAATTGAAAATAATTATCTTTATACTTGACGTGTGAAGTCAAATTATATACTTAACGTATCCTGTGAAACATTTTTAGGTATCGATAACAACTTAACAACACACAAACAAAAAAACTGTACTTATTAAAATTATGTTTTGTTTTAAACTGAACTTCATTCCAAACCTGCATTATTTATATGTTTATGCATAGTCAATGGTCCAGTAAAGTGTAACATATATTATGTATTTTGATACAGCAGATTTGTTGTGCACTATATACGACGTTGCAAATAATTATAGAGTGCTGTTTTCCACACAATATAGCTACTCCATTTAAATAGACGGGATGCGCTTCATTGCATAATGATAAATCGTATATCACCATGCAAATACTACAACAGCTTATATGTATAGTAAATATATTTTTATTTGAAATAATTTTAAGTTTTATTATTATTTTTTTACTGATACAAGAAACTTACCAAATAATAAAACTGTTCATTTTTTTTTTTTTTTTTTTTTTTTTGCCATATTGTGTTATCGTGCTATACACCAATCCCAGTCCCAGTCAAGACATTGTCTTATCGACAGGTAAGGACTTTCCAATTAATGGAAAAGCACACACGGGCTGGCCACGGCCTAAGTACACAGCCCGGCATTCGCCATGACAGCCTAGAGAAACCGTGGAAACATCTAGGCAGGCTGGTCGGTGCAATCACATCAATCATGCACCTCCCGAATACTGTGCGTCGTCATGGAATGCATGTAAACATGCATCGTGCAACGTGTTGTGCTCTCACACTTCACGTACGCACCTAGCAGTGGCTCGAACCTATACTCGGTGAGGAGTACAGAGTTGCGAGTCAGCTGCCTTCACCACTCGGCCATACCAGCTCGGTATGTGTGTATAATATATATATATATATATATATATATATATATATATATATATATATATAATAATATTAAGTATATTTTAGCATGTTAATGATTACATATAATACAGTATGATCATTAAATATTGTATACATAATATACTAACAAAGTCTAGGTACATAACACAATATTTTCATTACAAAAACTTTATTAAAAATTTTATTACAAAATTAATAATTATCACATACAATTTCTTTTACTTAAAACAAAGCTAACAATATGTTATTACAATTTTTTAAGCTATATAATAGTGTATATTAATAAATATTGATTTAAAAAAAAATACATTGAATGTAATTTTATCTCCTTCTTTCTCTTTTTTTTTATTAATACTATATTATGATAATAAAAATATATTACAAAATATATTTAAAAAAATAAATTTTCTGTAACGTAATGAATAAAGATTTTTAATTAAAAAGCTCGTCGTGAAAAATTGCCACTGCTGATATTATAGAGAGAGAAAGAGAGAGAAAGATAGAGAAAGAGAGAGAGAGAGAGAGAGAGAGAGAGAGAGAGAGAGAGAGAGAGAGAGAGAGAGAGAGAGAGAGAGAGAGAGAGAGAGAGAGAGAGAGAGAGAGAGAGAGAGAGAGAGAGAGAGAGAGAGAGCGAGCTGCTTGGTAATTAGAGTCTTCACTGTTGAGGGTTGGCAATCCTGTTATAGTTACTGTAAGTGTGGCTGCACTGTTAGCATGCCAAAACCACATTGGAACCACATCACAAGAATTACAATGAAAAACTTATTATTTGTCGCAGTATTGTGCTATCTATATAAATGTTCATAAAAACAAGGGAAGCCCTTTTATTATTATTATTTTTTTTTATTATAGCACGGAAATTTACGACAGGAATTTTCTTAATATCAATTAAAGAAAACTGCAAATAATATTATAATATATATTTCACAATTTTATTGTAAATATTAATTATTGATCTTGATACAATATTCAAAATAAATTATAATAATGATACCCGCATAACTCATCATTGTGGTTGGATTTTATTGAGCAAACTAAAATATGAGTGAAGAGAAACAATATACTACTACTACTACTACTACTACTACTACTACTACTACTACTACTACTACTACTACTACTACTACTACTACTACTAGACGGTGCAAATACTTCATTGGTTACTTCAACCATTATATTGTTGGATTGCAATAATATATTATAAAAGCTCTGGTAAGAGAATAAGCTAGCCATTACCGGAACAACAGGCTAAAGTATTAGCAAAGTATTGCTTTCAAACGAGATTCCGGTCGCATTCTTTCACAGGAGCGAGGGTAAACCTTTACCAACAGATCTTTTAATCTCATTTATACACCGGAAGCACCTTCTTTTTTTTTTCTCCCCTAAATCATTAAATTTTTGACAACTGTAAAATTTTCGCAATTACAATTTCCATATTTTGATATTAACTAAACATATTTGATCACCACATACCGAGAAAAAGGGATGGAACTATAGGGTGTGAGTGCTATATGAAACTGTCAGTTCGTAGTATTTATTTTTATGTATAAAAATCAACCATTACGAGTTCAGTGCATATGTTTTTAGTATAGTGATGAAAAGGAGTATTGCTATATTATTTATATATTTTTTTGTTCAATTTTTCTTTCAATATACGGAGTTTTAAACAACCTCTGATGAGTCGAGTTGATTTGGATAAAGGAATAAAAAAAAAAAAAAGTTAAGTTATATAACATTATAGGAGAACGCTTCACATTTTTATAGTGTGAATAAAAATAAGAGAGAAAATAGATTTTATTTTTAATTCAGTTTGTAAGGTTTGTTCATATGGATCAAAAGTTTCTTTATTGCAATAAATTTACTTCTGCATGAAAATTAAACTGTCTTAAATGCATTCAATTTATTACACTTAAAAAATATTGCACCTTGGAAATATGACTTCCTTGTGTATGTTAGTGTGTGGGTGTTACTTAGTACATTACCATTTATTCACACACACACACACACACACACACACACACACACACACACACACACACACACACACACACACACACACACACACACACACACACACACACACACACACACACACACACACACACACACACACACACACACACACACACACACACACACACACACACACACACACACATATATATATATATATATATATATATATATATATATATATATATATATAATATAATATATATACTGTAGTATTTTAATTTAATAAAATTATTATATTATAATTAAAAAAAAAACTTATAAAACTTTTAATTTTCCAAACAATAAGCCGTGACAGAAAAAAAATAATAACATCATTTGATTAAAACATAATAATAATTATATTTGTTTTAGTTTTTTTTTTTTTTTTGTGATTTGCGGTTAATTAATGTAATTATGATCATTAATGGATTTGAGGATTTAGAGTATATATATTTTTTTTTTGTAATATTTATAACATTAGTTAATGTATTGAATTTAAAAAAATAATAAACATTCATCAAAATACGTTTATTAAAAAAATTAATTAAAAACATATATTTAAAAAGCTGTTTCATAAAATAATATTTTTATTTGGTTTTATTTAAATTGTGTTGCATATTTTAGTAATAAAGTTTTAAATTTATTTATAAATATTATGTTTGATTAAAAATTTTAGTGTTCTGTTTACATTAAGTCACTTTTTATATTATATACAAAAAAAAAATGTATATAATATATTTATTAAAAAAATAATAATAATTGTTACGCATTGTGTATATTTTACAAAACATTTTTAGCATTCTTTATTCAAACGATATAGGATTGAAGAATTTTAACAGCAATGTAGCTTTTTTTTTACATACAGTATGTATACGTAGATAGAGTAAACTTTAGCAATACAAAAATAGTGCTCTTTGAGCGATATATGAAAAACAATAAATTGTAAACATGCTCATAATCTGTACTGTATAAAGAAAATTTTTAATTTTTGTTCCAATTATTTTTAACTATACACAAGGAATTTTTAGAAGCATATTTGAAATTTATTCGAGTTTTTTTTTCTAAAAAATCAATTTATTTGTTATTGAATAAAATCGAGAAACTTATTTATGATTAACGACAAATAGCCTCAAAAATAAATAGCTTATATTTTTATCATTATTTATTTATTTTTACATGTAGATATCAATTTTTTTTAAGTCAAATATTGGTTCTGATCGTCCAAAATGGATTTTAAACAGAATAAACAATGTTTATTCTCACAATTTCAGAAATTTTAAAGAGAATTCCATTTTAATTTTAATCTTGAAATACCTGCAAATTTATTTAAACACACACACACACAATTTGCTAGCCCTATTTAAGAGGCCGTTTTACTCTCTGGAAAATATAAATGTAAACAAACTGTCTAAAAGATCAAAATCTAAGATAAGGCAGGAAACTTAAATGACTGAAATCGAGTGGTCATACGTCATCAGAGTGACCAATAATCACAGGAAACGAATACAATAGATTGGTATGTAAGGCAGTGATAACAGGTTTCAAATCAAGCTCGAGCCTTGCAAAGAACGAAGAGAGTATTTTTTTACATAATATTGAATCTATAGACAGCAAACATTCTTATAATATTATAATATAACGCATTTATTTATTTTTTGTATAATATTGTAAAAGGAAAAAATAAAATCATAGAAATATGCAATTTGCTTCTTCCATGCAAATATGATAATGCATATTACAATAAAAATATATTAACTTTTAAAAGTATACGTGCAAATGATACAATATAAATAATAAGTAATAATATTATATAAACGAAAACACAAATTTGAAGATGAAAATAAATTGCCGTTGATCTCCAAATCGTGACAGTTCATCAGAAAGGTGTATAATTATATAAATTATTTGCAAGCAATATAATATATTTGCATTAAAATAAGTGATATTGTCCAAATATTTTAATTTATTAATAATATATCCATTTTCTTAGTGTGCCGATAATATCAATTTATTTTCTTCCAAATTGTTGTTTTAGTATAATATTGTACTTTTATAATTTTATTTTTTTATCATTATATATATTGCACGTATATAAATCTAAAAATATCGTGTGTATTTTTTTAAGCTTTTTTTTCCCCTTCTTTTTTTCAAAAATTGTTTTATTTAATTATAATATGATAGTTCAATATTAATTAATAAGCCTGTAGTTACCACAATCTTAATCCTTTTGATCAAAATTTTTTTTCTTACTTCTCTTCTTCGTTTTTTTTTTTCTTCTAATTATGGGGTAAATAACTTTAAATATATTTTCTTTAAGATGAAAGCAATGCTTGACCTGCGATGACCATAACTAAATCGCAATCATGACATTTTTAATAATTTTATAAGGTCCCAACATTATACAGATTATTGAATGTTAGCTTGATTATGTCTAGCCAGCAACTCGTATAGTCATTTTTTTTTCTCATTCACCTATAAACTACTCTGATATTAGACGAGATAATATTTTACATAACATCCGCTGTTTGGGGAGTTTACTAAGCTGACCTTCGTACACTTTCTTAGCAATAATAAAAGTATATATCGTGATGATAGAAAATATTGAAAAATACTCGACTAAAAGCAAAATAGAACATACTTCTATAAGTGTCCACAGTGGCGCATTTCCCTAGTACAATAAATATAACATCGTAATTCCAATTTAATTAATTAATTAAGCATCGGATATAAATTATATTTAAACCATTGAAAAGCTATTAAAAAAACGAAGGCATTCAAAGAGCGCTTTTTTTATAAACCCAATAGCAACTTTTTAATTGGTTAAAAACAGAACAAAAAAAGATATCGAAAATCGGCTCAGTGAAGGTCTAGATAATATATTTGTAATAATGTGTTAAAAATTTGGCATCTCTAGGTGTATTAGTTGCGGAGAAATCCTGGAAGTACGATTACATTGATTTGAATGGGCAGCAAGCAGGCAGCGTATAGAGAGTAAAACGGCCTCTTAAACAACATTTATTTATTACATCATTACTAATATTACAAATTAAACAAGCAAGCATATTTTTACTGTTTGTTATCAATACGGTGATAACAATTGTATTTCCTTTATTATTATTATTTTTTTATTTCATCTACATCAAAAGTATGTATAATAGACATAATATGGTATTAAAAAAAATAGAACCAATTGATAAGGTTTTGTCTTATTAAAAGCATATTTTATTTATGGTGTTACAGTTTAGCAACTTTAATGCAACATTGACATAAATGAAACATAAATTACGTGTTTTTTCCTCTTTCTATGTTTTTTTTTTTTTTTTTTAACTTATTTTTAGGGACCGGATTTTCAGTTGCAAATGTCTGCTTGCGCCTGCAAAAACAGCAGTTACTTTTCCTGCTGCACAACTTATTATCAATTTGTAAAATATGTCCTATCTACCTTTAATTTACCTAAAAATACCTGGAATGAACCAAAATTTATAAATATTTAGTAAATTGTTGTGCGGTACGAGAAGCAACCAAACTTGCAGGCGCAAGCAGACATTTGCAACTGAAACCGGTCCCTACTTATTTTAGGCATTTTTTTTTTAAATATAACTTTTATAAAAGAATGGACTAATAAAAAAAATCCAGTTATCACATTTAAAAGCTTTGTGATTTATATTATACGTATATGAAAAATTTAATTTCAAAAGTCATGTATTACTATTTGAATTTAATGTTGCAACATCAAAGAAAAATTACTCATCTTTCATGTTTTATGTTGATTTTGAACTTTCCAATGTTTTATGTTGGCCTTTTCTGTCTCGTCGTGTATCCTCCATTTGTCTGGACTGAGGAAGTAAAAGAAAAAAAAATGCATCAAAGCTCGCGTGCATTCAAACTTTTGCTCTAACATAAAACATAATAGAAAAGCTTTACAACATACATAAATATCTAATGTAAAAAAATAGATATATTTATTAATGGAACTTCACAATTTATTTCTCGATTAAAAAAAATTAAAAGCTATTATCTTAGAAATATGACGATAATAATTTTAAATGCCTATTTTAAAACTTTATACTCAACTTTTCTTAGAAAAATAAAAACTGTTTTCTTGTGTACAATTTCATAATAGAAAGCGCTTCAATGCAGCTCTAAATCTTATTAGAAACTTGTAAAATAAAATTTCTATTTTGTTAGACATTTTTCATATTTATAGAGAGTCACTTAAGACAAAAAAAAATGGAAATAATAAAATGTAATGCCGAAAATTAGAAGAAAAAAATTATTGTGAAAAGATTTAAATATTTAAATCAATTATTAATACGTTTCTTGTATTTAGTAACAAAAGAATGATAAAAAAAATAGGGAATAAAATCTTCTTAAAAGTCAGTTTGTGTGGTTTAAAATGATTGATAAAATTATTTTTTTTCTGTACAAAGAAATTACCAGTGGGTTAAAAAGGAAAGATAATTAATGAATAATGATATTCAAATAATGAAAGGGTTTGGCTTTCATGTTACACCGTGTTATATAAGCAGAAAACTGACATTGAAAAGGAATTTGGCTCGAGCGGGATAAATATTTACAAACTTAAAATAATAATAATAATAAAAACTAGTTAAGTGGTGAAATGTGTTAATTATTTCTAGCAGTATTTATTTTAATTTTTGTATTATTAGTAATGAATTATTATTAAATAGAAGATTAATTTAAAATGCTGTAAGTTTTCTGACAATTTTATAGTATTCTTACAAAAGAAGCAAAACAATAATTTGCATCACGATTTACAAACCCACAACTCAAAATCTTCCTGTTATGTATGTACAGTATTAACAAATGAATTGTTTTTTAAACAAAAGTTTTCCTTGTGCACTGATTAAATTACTTATACGTTGTAAAAAAAAATATGACCCGGGAAAACACACATTTTTTTAAAATTACTTTTCTACTGCGTAATCTGTGTTTATAGGATTGAAATACATTGATCCAGCAGCACTTTTAAGTCATTATTTTTTTATGATCATTTATTTATTTTCATAGATATACATTACGGTACAGACCCAGTTGTTGGCAGGTCTCAAATGTTGGCAGATGGGTTAATGAAAACTTAAAAAAAGTGTTATATTCTCAACCAATTAAGTTTGAGACGTGAAACTTGAATATTTGGATACACAGTTTATAGGATTGGACTCAATGGTGACCGCAAAAATGTTCTCAATTTAATATTTCTCTAAGTGCCAACAATTGGGGCTCGACCTTTTCCATTTACATAACGCTTAAAAAGCCGTTAGCATGCCAACTGCTGGGTCTCTGCCATACTGACAATAATTAAATAATAAAATTAGTTAAAATGATAAAATGAAGCATGTTTTACTTGTTACCTATTTAGATTATTATTATTATTATTATTTTTTATTATTTAGTATTATGTACTGTATAATAAAGAATATATACCCACATTTTATTAAACTACTTTTATTATAGCCCTTTTGTGTTAAACTTCTACCAAATTTTGATACTTTATTTTATTTATCTGTATCTTCATTATTATTTTAATAATTAAAAATAATTATTTTAATAATTATTTTAATGAAAATAGCAAAACTTACAGAACATAATTTCCAAATACAAGTATGCAAAATAAAAATACTACATATAGAAATTTACGGAATGAAGATTATACATATTTAAACATTAAAAGATGAAAGTCCATAAAAAAAAATTTGAAACATAATTTAAAGCCATATATTTTTATCTATAATATTTTATAGCATCAATATTTTACTATCTGCTACATTAAACCGAAAGAGAGAATCACAAAAATGTGATAAAAAAAATGTGACAATTGATGACGAAACAATTGACCTGAAAACATAAATGCAGAAATTCTAGTCACAAAAATGATTATCCACTTTGATTACTCTAAATAAAGTATGAACAATATACACATAAACCTCTACAGTTAAAATTGTGATCACAAAATATAATATAATAATACTTGATATAGTATAACACAAATATTAAGTTATGGTATAGAATATTTGATGTCCTCAAACCATATAGTGCTATAAAACACACACACACACACATATATATATATATATATATATATATATATATATATATATATATATATATATATATATATATATATATATATATGTATAGTGTAAACAAAAGTATACTACTACATTTATCAATATATTTAATGTTGAAATAAAATACAAACAGTATAACATAAAATATATTTAAGTATAACATACAAGAAAAAATATATAATATAAAATTATGATGTTAGTATAGGCAAGTGCATTCAAAACAGTTTTATTTTCGTTATAATATAGTATCCTATTTTTTTTCCATAATAGAGCACCTCATATATATATTTTTTTTGTTTATGTAATAGTATGTAAATTTATGTTGTAATATTCTGGTCAACAACATGAAATATAGCTTCTTAGATTAACTTCTTCTTCTTCTTATATATATATATATATATATATATATATATATTTTAATAAACTTGTTATTTATGCTATTTGTGTACAGCATCAAACATTGGAAAATTAAAGAGCTCAAAACTAATGAAAATTTGAAAGCACGTAAAGAAATGTATTCCAAAATTTTCAATTTCGTTTTTTTTTTTTTTTTTTTTTTTTCTTTTTCCTATTACTTTTAAATTTCTATTAACGCATATTTCAGTATAGTGCGTGGTGCCAATAATAAAAGACTTGCATAAGTGTGAAAAGATAAACAAACTGAGATTCCATTCGAACAATACCAACAAAATGCTAGCAGACGACTTTGCAGGAATGAAGCGACTATACCTCGAGTTACACAAATTTTTTGATACTGAATTTTTATACTGAATCCTACTGATTTCTAAAACTATTTGATTCCTAAATTTGAACTCAATTGAACAAAAGAATGAATTTTTATTAAATTTGCTAAAATTCAGGAATTTTTTTTTAGGCTTCTTTGAGGTTTTTAGTAAGTCACAGTAAAAATTTCAGCATCACGAAATATTTCTAACTGTAATTATAACTGTTTAATTTTCCTAACAGAAAACTTATTAAATTGAGACTGGAACACGAAGTTGTCTGCCATACCTTTATTCTTTTAACTTTACTTCTGACTAACTTTCGGTTACTTGTTAAACTCAAGCTCTAAAATTTAAAATATTAAATAAGTGAGTATCGCAATTTGTTGGTATTGTTGGCGTCTCAGTTTTTCGTAATTTTCCCAATAAACAATCCCCCCGACCTTTTTTTGTTTGTTTTGTTTTTTGCATGTTTTTGATTGTGTCAGGATCACAGTACACCAACGTTTACCAGAAGTCAGTATCGTCATATACCTGCAAGGGTCTACATATATATATATATATATATATATATATATACCAGTTACTCTCGTTATTGAGAGCCGCAATCTTGTTGGTCAGGAATACACAGGCCGGCATAGGAAAAAGTTATTTTTAATTTTTCAATAGGAACCTAAGCTTCAAACCTCAATATAAGCCTTTTTTTAAGTCCTAATAAGCTAGAAGAATAAACAAAAAAAATTGCTTGCAGTCAAAATAAACTTTTATTTATGTGACAAATAAGGCAAAATGATGTTTCCCCTATGCTGGACAATGGAATAGGTACCACAAGCATGGCAACAAAGCGCAAATATGTAAGTGCAACCTATAGAAGCTCTAGATATGTATTTTCTCATTGTGTCAGATATATAGTTAATTAAACCAACTTTGAGACTTGACAAAGTTAATAAATTAAGTTCGCATCAACTATATCATTTTGTGTAATGTAATTATTATTATTATTAGAGTTCTTTGTATGTTGCAAAGTAAAATTATTATATATAATTGTATAATTCTGTCTACAGCCTTTATGCAATGTAAAACTACTGTATTGAAAGATACTATTTTACGTAATGGTAATATATATACATATATATATATATATATATATATATATATATATATATTATATATATATATATATATGAATAAGTATCTCTGCAATCTATTACTAAACAAACAACAACTACGATGCTCTTACTATATTATGATGAATAATATATTATCAGATTATAATTTTATTTATAATTTTCTATTCAAAATTATTACAAAAGTTTTTAACAATTATAACACAGAAACGTAGAAATATAATTAATATTCAACGATGCATTTATTTATCTTGTTTTATAATAATTAAAAGGATTGTAGTTTTGAAAATTATAAACTAAGATTATTTTATTATTTTAATTTAAAGTTGTGTAAGATATACGGGCGATATATGTTATATATATATATATATATATATATATATATATATATATATATATATATATATATATATATATATATATTATATAATTGATAATTATAATGAGTCTGGAGTTGCTATGTTTTCAAGATTCGTATATATTTTGAAGTGTTAATTCATATTTGTAATAGTACATTTTATTGCATTGAAACTAGCAGTATGATGAAATGAATTTTATAAAATTACATTACATATAATGATGTACTTCTAGTGTAGTTTGCATCATAACTTTTATTTTTTTTTTAATATATAAATACCTACATACATTTTCATAATCTTAGAAGACATGTAAAGTAACTATTTGGTGCTAAAATATTATACAGTTTCAAATTATACAAAAATTAGCATATATTTTAGAAGTTAGTTTATTTTTTTTAATTTGTTTTAGATAATTGTTAAATGATTCAATATTTTTAATGCCCCTTCGTGCCTTCGATGCGTGGTTAAAATCTCGGCGCGGTCGGATTGCAATAAATACTTAAATGGTGTTTCTGCGTTTCCTGGATTATTCTTATGGTTTTTTTGCTGTCTCTTGGAGTACTTGTAAGTAGGAAGAATATTTTGACATCGCGTTGTTAGCAACATGTATTTTACAAGATTATTTCAAATAAAAACATCCTGTTCGGCCTGTACACATATGGTGCAATTTTTTTTTTTTTTTTTTTTTTTTTTATATAAATTTGATTGCATTTATTTCATAAAAATAGAGCTGTGAAAAATCGTCAAAATCCTGAAACCAAATAATCGAAATAAAAAAAAATAAATAAATAAATAAAAAGGATTCGGATAACTTGAATCAAACTTATAGTATTTTCTTTTTTCTGGTACAAATTGTTGTAAAAACTGTACTTATTTTCAATGGTTTAAATTAAAACCATCAATTTTTCATTTTTAAAATGGTGTTTGTTGTTTTACATTATTAGTATTTTTTAAAGGTTTTATTTTATTTTATTTTTTTGTAATTATAAACAAATTTATTTCTATTACCATTCACATTATGATGAAATACTATACCACTTGTACAAACAAAATTGTTGGGGTATATTTTGATTTTAAAAATTAAAACATTTCAAATTCAAATTTTGATATCATTATTACTTTATACACAAACCGATTAATCAATCGAACAAAACAGATTTTATTTTAACACATTTATTTCTCAGCTTTAATTAAAAATTATTAAATTTGTATGTATTTTTTCTCATTATAAATGTTTAACAATGTGAGAAGACCATTAGAAAAAAATATTTAATAACACAAAAAACATTAAACACCAATTTCACTTAAAACAATACTATAATTATACGTTTGTAAATGTAATGAAAATAAAACAATAATATCCAATTTCCTATATTAAAAAAAGTCTGTAAAATCACTTCCAGTAATTACCACCCAGTAATGTAAAAACAATTCTAAAAGTGATAAAGATATTTCAATACAAAAAAAAAATAATAATAATAATAAAGACTTTAATATTTAGTAATACATTTTAATCAAGAGTTTACTATTGAAAAAAATATCAAATCATTCATTTGAAAGTAACATTCATTCATAATATTCTGAGTATAGAAACGTTATAAATAAATCGAGAGAGAGAGAAAGAGAGAAAATGAACAACACGTTACATTAACAAAATGATTGAACATACAAGATTGAGTTGGATGATGTTATGAAAATACAAATTTTTTTTCTTTGTAAAGGATCTTTTGTCCGCTTGTCTGTTAAGAATGCATTTTCAAAAGAGGGTTGAAAAATCTCCTGTTGCTTCATTCGTTCTTCTTTCTCTCTCTCACTCTCTAGAGGCAAATCACTCAAGTTACTCGTCTATAATGTCAGCTTGATTGTAAAACTCGGAGCATCATAAAACATTTTCTTGCATTAAATCTCCTCGACTAGAAGCGTAAAGTGGATTTCCTTAGACTTGATGGATTTCTTTTGTGACGTCATAATCATAAAAATATACTAACTTTTTTTTTATATGTATATAATTCTATACTTTTTTTTAAGAAGATTATATATCTGTGGTTTTACTTAGATCTTATCTGTTCCTTACATTTATATAAAAAAGGATCATATTAGTCTATACACTACTGACCTAATAATTTTATTTTGAGAGTGTCAGTTCACTTTTCAAGAATAAAACTCAATTATATGGGGTTATATCAATTTCAATATAAATATATAATAGCGGTAACAACGTTGATGCATTGCTTTGTCAATTTTCTAAAATTATAGCGACCGACATTTCTAGGTTGTACACCAAAATTCTTATACAATAGGAAAAAAAATCAGATACAAAGTCTTTCTATTGCATAAAATATTGAATTAACCGCCTAATAACACAGAATTATTCTGTAAAAGCACATAACTAGAGACTGGATTTTTTGGTAAAAATTACGATTACACCTGCAAGTTTCATAGTTAGGCTTTTTGCTTCAAAATCAACTGTGTGTTTATAAAAAATTGGTACTTCATTGCTAAAAAGCTTAGAAATAATATTTATGTAAACTCACAGTAGGTTGTGATGCAGGTAGATAACTTACTATTTTTGCAGGTGCAGCCGCCATTTTCACCAAAAAATCTAGTCTCTCATAACTAAGTGAATCAACTAAAATTCCAAACTAAATTTTTTTCTAATATATTTATACATTTTTTCAGATCCTAAAAAAGAAACGTGATGCATAAAATATTATAATTTTTTTCTTCATTCGAAAACTTTTTTTTTTTTTTTTTTTTTTTTTTTTACTTATTTTAACAATACTATAAAAGAAATCAAACTTTTTTTAAAATGATCTAAATTTATTTTTAGATAAATTCAAGTACGAGTTTCTAGTATTATAAAAACAAATTCCATCTCAATTTATTTCTGAATCATAAATATTCATAGCTCAAGCTTTCAAGGTTATTTTATCATAGAAATAAAATCATATCATAGTAATAAATTGCATTTTATATGTATGTGAAATATCGATATTTATTTACATGCAATGTCCTTGAAATATTAACATAAATTACTTTCACATTTGTGGCTTATTCGTATAAAAAACTTTTAAAGCAAAATATTTCTGATTACAGTGATATTATATAAACGCATACAAAATAACAAGAGCTTATAAAATGATGAGCAGTTATTCCCCTTTTTTGGAAAGAAACTTGAAAAAGTTATAAATAAAAGGTTATTGTATAATGTTACATTGTTGTTTTGTGAAAAAGTATGACACCCCATGATCATATAGAACTGCACGCTTGGTACGAGGTGGCACACATAAAACGACTTCTTCGCGCTTGTATAGACAGACACTATACAATGTTACATTCATCTTTCCTAAGGCAAACATAAGAAAAATGGAGCGGTCAAAAAGTTGGTTTTTTGACGACATGAGACTTTTTTTTTTTTATTCACGCAAACAAAACGTCACAGCAATACATCTCTTCAGATATATTTATAGAGCACCAAATGTTTTATGTGATACAATTTTTCTTACTTATATACACTGTAATATCAAATATTTACTATCTTACCTCTAGATTTTATCGATATACATGCAATATAAATTTGTATTATATATAATAAAATAATAGTGCAATATCACAATTTCTTTTGCATGATATAAGTTCAATTCTAACAAATTAATGCATTGAGTTATTTTTATTATTATTTTGTGCATCACGTGGGTTTGCATAGTTTTCTGCATTAATCTGAGGAAACAAGGTACAGAAAATATGTATTGTATGTGATACAGAAAAAAGAATCGATGCATTATTTTATGAAAGTGTAATCTTTTTTCTAGTTTTTTTTTAATAGCAATCAGCTAATTCAAATTTGTGTAATTTAAATGAAACTTAATTTTATAATATTTAGAGTAAAATATATATATATATATATATATATATATCGTTCATGTTTTTCTCAAAAAGCCTTACAGGATCTCCTTAATATGAAGTTTATACCGTTATTCACGTAATCGTCCCATTGCACTCGCTGGTGGGACTTTTTAACACAAAATGACATTTAATGTGAAATTTTATCTTCTACAACTCAATTTATTTTAATATTTTTAGCAATAAAGTTGTAGATGCAAATAATTAAAACGTCCCGCGAAGTCGTGATTTTATGATATTTTTTTAAACTCGTGAGTCAAATTTTGACTTTAAGCTTCTGTATCTTCGTTATTATTAAAGATAGATCTGAAGATAATGCGAGTAAAAGTATCTTCTGATTATCTATTTTATGATGGTGCACAAAAAAAATCGCTATGTACACTGATTGACCTGAAAAAGTGACGTTTGCGAATGTCCTACGCACGCCGTAACTATAGCATTTGGGAGTGTCATTTTTTTAACAGCGCAAGTATAAAATACATTCTAAATACTAAAGTAAGTTTTGCTACTCTAACTTTAAAATTAAAATTTTAATTATGGAAATTTAAAAATCGAAAAATGTTATATGAAAATGTAATCAATACAACACTGAATCGATGAATAAGCAGTATTGAGGCAAGAGGAGGAGAGGAGTAGACTCAAGGCTTCCTACATACACCTGGCTGCTCGATTTGCATCTCGTTGCCTCTCTTTATTCTATATGTCTGGCTATTTTTTGATACAGATAGATAAAATTGCATGCACTGCACTGCCCGATATTATGTAATGCTCTTTCTCTCTCTCTCCCTCCCTTTCTCTTCGTGTATATTTGAGTATTCTTTCTTTTTATATCTGCTACTCAAAGTCACATGCACCCCTATGCTGTCTTAATTTGTCATGTTTTCTTCGTTCTAGTTCAAAACAATAAAAATTCCATACAAAATGAAAGAAAAAAATATAAAAAATAGTTTTTTTATACTATTTTATTTCTTAAAATTTTTAAATAATCGAGCTATGAACCAAGATTCTGTGCTAGTTATATGCATTAAATAAAAAAAAATTAAAAAGGAAAAAAAAGTTCCTTGATTGATTCTTTAATATTTTTTTATGCTTCTATTGTTAAAATAACAATTTTTTTTATTAGTATTTTATTATTTATTATAATAATTGAATAAGCGAGATAACTTTTTATATTACGCAATTAAACAATACAAAATTAATTACATTGAATTGTATTTAACAGTAAAAAAAAGCAAGTAAAAACAAAAGAAAAAAATCCAAATGATTTCTCGAATTGCACATTTTTTTTACACAGAAAAAGTATGTTATTTTTATGGGCAAATATAATTGTATAATTATAAAATTTCACGGGCAAGAGTAAAAATTTTCAATACATTTTGTTTTATATCATATTTATGTTTAGTTTTAACGTAGATGGTGACCGATATAGAGAATTATTTGTATGGAACAAACCCAATTCTATATAAAATAAAATAGAAGTAATTTAAAAAATATGTTTGTTTTTTAGTTTTTGTTTTCAATAAAAACTATAATAATTTTTAAAAAGTTTTTAATTGCATCGCGCTAAATTTGAATTATTACAATTGCGTGTCGTTACGTGTTATCTTCAAAGTAAAATAACTCAAATATTTGATTGTGTTTTTGTATTTTTGACATAGCTAAACTTTTAAGACACATTTCATCTTTACTTGATGTTAATTTTATATTTTGCGACCGTTCAGTTCGACAGAAAAATTACATTGCAATTCTTTTATCTCTCAAATTTCTTTGTTAGATACTTTTTTATAAGTAAACAATGCATTTGAAAATGCATCATTATTTACAAATGATTCCTAATATTAAAAATTCCAAAGGAAAAAAAAAATATATTAATAATAATATAATAATAATAATATAATAATAAAACAATTTACCATATAGAAAATACATTTTTTTTCTAATTAATTTGAGTAAGTGACTGATATCTTACTATCTGAACGGTCCGAAAAATAAAACTAACGTGCAATAAAGATGAAATAATCGATACTTAGAAATGTCGTTACGTCAAATACATGATAATCGTTCTTATAAAGATTAAATGTACATGTAAGGATTTAAATTCACGTTAATTTTCAAAATTAAACTTTTATTATACAAAAATATAGTAAAACTGTTTTCCAAAAAAAAAAAAAAAAAAAAAAAAAATCCAAATTATAATGTAATTCAATAAAAACGAAATTCAAGGGACCTCGGGAATATTTTATAGACTGGAATCGTTTTAAGGGAGTCGGGGACCGACGTCGGCCATTAGACTCAAACTTTTCTCGTCAAAAAAATCTGAAATTTTGCACAAAGATACTTCAGCTTGAGATAATTTCAAGCATATAAAAATTTTGGGGGGTCACCGCGCAAAATAATGTTATATAATTTTTTGAAATTTTAAGCCCATAAGGCCCAATGTTAATTTCAATAATTTTTTCTTCTTTTCAGGACGGTCCAATATCATCAATTTTTTACCACGGCTAAGTGTGACCCTTAGCTACACAATTACACCAAATTTAGACCAATAACACTTTTAGTTTTTGAGATTATAGGGTCGGTACCCTACTTCCTTAAGAAAGTTCGCTATAATGAAATGTATACAACAAATGCCGTAAATACATGAATAATTTATAAAAGAGGTTAAATTTACGCCAATAGTTGATATTTTATCCACTAAAGTACTGTACTAAAATAATTATTTTATTGACAGTTTGAAAGAAAGACATGCGTTACAATAAAAAAATATATATAAATAAATACAGTTTTAGAAAATTATCTCGCGGAGGAAAAAAATACTGCGCGTCTGTAAATTATGCAGTTAAGAAGAAAAAAAATGTCACAATTTTGAAGTAAAAAACGTAGAATTTTAATATTTGCAGGGGTCTAAAGGATGAAACTCCTAAAAAACTGGAGAAACAATCAGCTAGCCTGGCCTTTTCCCTTTTTTTTGTGTGTTTTGATACCGCGCAAACAAATTAATACACTTAATACGTAACTTTTACGCGTAATGAAAGAAAAAAAAAAGTTTTCAATTTGATACTTTTATCATGTTGAGTCTCAAAGCGTAACATTTTTTTTTTAATTGAATTGACTTCGATTACTGAATTTATTTGTTTACGCTGACAGAAATATCATATTTAAGAGGGAGAAAAAATATCAATTATAAATACTTGTAGAAACTTTATGCAATTTTGTGTAGTACAGTAATGGAAATTGTTTATATTATATAAAAAAAACTCCTAGTTTTTTTTTTTTTTTTTTTTTTTAATATTTTAAATAAATTTTTTGCATGCTTAACATTTGGTGCACATACCGCAGTACTTCAAGTAATTTTATAAAATTATACTCGATCACTTTTCGAAATTTATTTGAGATTTTTTATTTATCGCTCGAATTCCGGTCAAATTATTGTAAGAAAGTGCGCGATGCATCGACAAAAGTTTTGATTTATTACTTTTTCAGACTATTTTTGACTGAAAATTTGAAATCTTTTGACTTCGCTATAATGAAATTGTGTTATGTTATAATGGCTTTTTCCTATGCTTTTACATGTAAATTTAAGCGGAACAGGTGAAATTACTTTGCTATAATGAAATTTCTTTATATCCGAATTCGCTTTATCGAGGTTTTACTGTAAATGCATTTTTTTTAAATTGCTTTCATTCTCTTGTTAATAAAATAAAGCTATTTAAAAAAGGTAAAAAAAATATATATAAAATTAGCTTTTTGGAACAATTTAATTGCAATATATTTTAATTGTACTCATGATTGTGATAATTTAGTTAACGATTCATAAACTGGCAGCAAAATTCTAATGCTTTTCTAATGGGAAAAACACGCACTAAAATGAAATGGTAAAAAATTATTAGTAGTATCACAATACAAAGAAAATTTAAAGTCTTAAATGGTTTTGATAAAGCAACATAAATAATATCGGTCTGTAGTCTGTACATGCACCTGTCACACCATCAAAAAAATAGTAACAAAGTATAATATGAGGCAGCGAGATACGAGCGAGCAGCCAGGTAAGAAAGCCTTGAGTGTTATACATACTACACCTACACTATTTTATCTCTCGCCTGCTCAATACTGCTTATTCATCGATTCAGTGTTGTATCGATTACATTTTCATATAACATTTTTCGATTTTTAAATTTCCATAATTAAAATTTTAATTTTAAAGTTAGAGTAGCAAAACTTACTTTAGTATTTAGAATGTATTTTATACTTGCGCTGTTAAAAAAATGACACTCCCAAATGCTATAGTTACGGCGTGCGTAGGACATTCGCAAAGTCACTTTTTCAGGTCAATCAGTGTACATAGCGATTTTTTTTGTGCACCATCATAAAATAGATAATCAGAAGATACTTTTACTCGCATTATCTTCAGATCTATCTTTAATAATAACGAAGATACAGAAGCTTAAAGTCAAAATTTGACTCACGAGTTTAAAAAAATATCATAAAATCACGACTTCGCGGGACGTTTTAATTATTTGCATCTACAACTTTATTGCTAAAAATATTAAAATAAATTGAGTTGTAGAAGATAAAATTTCACATTAAATGTCATTTTGTGTTAAAAAGTCCCACCAGCGAGTGCAATGGGACGATTACGTGAATAACGGTATAAACTTCATATTAAGGAGATCCTGTAAGGCTTTTTGAGAAAAACATGAACGATATATATATATATATATATATATATATATATATATATATATATATAATATTAAATCTTTCAAAAATTAGTCCTTATGCAAAACTTTGAATCATGGAATTTTAAGGGTTTCAGGTCAGATTTGTGATGATGAGTGTTAATTTCCACAAAAACTTTGCATTTGATACAGAAGAGCTGGGATTTTTTGTCCTGTATCAAGGGTAGTTCTAACAATAAAGTAAAGATGACACCAAAATTTAAAGTTTCAACTTGCAAAATTATAGAAAATGACCTAATAGTCATAGTCTGTATAAATTAACGTTCAATAACCAAATGTAGTAAAATTTACATGTGATTTAAAATAAGGACAATTTAATCTCTAAATTTTTAAAAAGTTTCTTTCCACAAAATATAGTTAATATTTTAAAACAAGTAATTGATTCATCATTTTTTATTCATTATTGTATAAGAAATTTTTTTTTCTTTAATATTGACTTCTATCACTAAAGTTTTCAAATTTATTCTTTCACTTATATAAATATATATATATTTTGTATGTTCTATGATATATATTATAATATAAAGTACAAAAAGCAAATAAAAAATATGACCTGCATGCAAAAATAAACAGATATATAGAAAAAAGCTTTGTATAATAATGTTGCAATATATCTATTGTTCTTTATTATGTGTTCTGAATTTTAATGTTTAGTAGAGAGAGAGAGAGAGAGAGAGAGAGAGAGAGAGAGAGAGAGAGAGAGAGAGAGAGAGAGAGAGAGAGAGAGAGAGAGAGAGAGAGAGAGAGAGAGTATTGAGTGATATTATACACTTAAATTATATTTATACTGTTAAAATGAATATATAGGCTACAAATCCTTAAACAATATTTTATATTATACGATGCTTTTACTTGTCTATATAATACCATCGTATAAACATAGCGTGTTTCAACAACATTTATATACGTTTCAAATAGAAATTCATACTCACTATGTATAATATGTAAAGCTGTATTTATATCTGATAAATTTATAGAGGAATATTATAGGTTATACAACATAGTGTATATTATATTGTAAAAATTTCTCTTTATATTGTTTTATTGGCATATGTACATATGTGTGTATGTACTATGTGAATATATATAAGATATATATATATATATATATATATATATATATATATATATATATATATATATATATATATATATATATATATATATATATATATATATATATATATATGATATTGTGTTCAATTCTATAGTATTATATTAGTTATTCTATTATATTATTATAAGGTTTATATGTTTTGTATAATGTTAAATGTAATGAATTTTCTTTGTAATTGCATTATAATTAAATAGTTGTTATATATGTAAATTATTTATATTAATAATTTTTATTTATATCTATCTCGATATTACAGTAAAATTGAATATAAATTTATTTTATATGTAATGTAATTCTTATTAAAAATTAAATACCATGAAAAAAAATGAATGCGTATCAAGTTATATGATATGAAGATACATTCTATTAAATACCAGTTCATAATATATATTAATTAGTATCTTTTAATAGCATCTATAAATTAGATACATTATTATTAAACAAATACGGCTGTTTTGGGTACAGTTTACATAAAAAGGACGAAGAAAAAAAATTAAAGTGTAAGCAAGGCCACGGTTGATAGGTCGATAACTTTTTAGCAACGTAAAAATAAATAAATTTAATCAGAGGTATACAGGTTATTATATTAATTCAATAAATATAATAATTTATATTTTTCAATGTTTAGTAGAATTTGAGCAGGTTCTGGAGGGGGGGGGGAGGGCATTTTTTTTTTAAATTTACACTATTATAGTGCATGTACAATAGTATCATGTAAACTTTTATAGACTGATTGCAAAACCTCAAAATAAACAAGTTCTTAGCTAAAGCTAAAAAATAATAGTAATAATAATAATAAATAAAATTAAAATTAAGAAACTCATAGAAAAAAATTCAAACATTTATGATTATAAATATTAAAGACATCAAAATTCTTTAAGTGTTCAATTTTTACTGACAATAAAAATGTCCATACATAAAATTTTAATAGAGATTTTGCAAATGTCCTGTTATTAACAAATTTAATTAACACATCATTAACTGTTATATCAAATGTTATTCCAGTTTTTGTTGATAAAAATATATATTTAATACCAAATACTAAACCATGGTAGTATTTAAATACCAATAAATCGTATGTGATATTTTTTTCTACTATATAAGTTTATTACACTCGATTGCCTTATAGGCTGTTCAATGACCAGTACATTTTAGCATGAATTATGTTCCTTACTCGGCCGGCCAAGAACGGACCTTATACTAAAAGCCCCCTCACACATACACTTATAAGCTCACAACCAGTAAATTAGCCTCGGACGATCGAACATAACGCTCACTCATTCGGATTCACTTTAACTACGCCCTTGGTAGCGGTAAATTTTAGGAGATCAAAATAAGCGATTACATTATATAAGCCCTTTTACGTAATCCCTCTATAGAACCATTATAATATAGAATACACTTGATCATATATACATATAGATTGTATTATGAAAGTTGCAATTTTAATGCTTTTATTCAATATAATGCAAAATTAAATGCATTTGAAAATAAAAGGGGTAGAATGAAAAAAAATCAACACACAACAAAGGTATAACAAAGGATTATAAAGGTAACAAAATAAATTTTGGTCTCGTATAATACATAACTCTTTAATAATTGATTTAGTTATTAAATATTTAAACTACCTTAGGCTATAGCATTTTTTTCATGTATAGAAAACTTAATTTAATTTTATAATAATAATAAAAAATGAAAACTTTAATATAAATTATAATGAAATGCTAACCATGTGAATGAGATTTATTTCATTGAAAAACACAAAAGCAATTTAACGTTTTTCAGTAAAAGAATTATAATATTGTATCAAAATATTATGTTTGCTGAGAAAACAGAGTGGAATACGTTTTTTCTCAAAACAATCATGTGTGTATTTTCCAAATATTATAATATTTAGAGAAACTAAAAACACACTAAAAATGTCACAAGATCCAATGGTAGATTAAAAATTTTTAGTGTGTACTCTTTACTATTTTCTGGGTACTAATTATGATAGATATGGGACATAGAGACCATGATACAACATACGCAATATGTTTCGGAAATGCCCAATTTTTTGTTTCACTAAATTACTTTAGACTCCACCAGTATAACTTTGTAGTAAAAATAGTTGGAATTTTTAATATTCCAACACAACAAATATATCTTTAATCTCTAAATATTTTTGCCTTGAGTTTACATATTTGCTTTGTGAGTGTAGTTAGTGCAAATGTGAATGAATAAAAAATTGTTTTTGTGTATTTTGTTATAACCATATATTTCATATTCCTATATTATTGTAATTTACATTAAATTTTAACTATTTTACTATCCTGTGAATGTATGATGAAAATAAAATTTCTTATTATATATCTGTAATGCTCTTCTTTCCTTTTCTTGTCTTTTTAAATGTGTTTTTGTTTAAACATATCTATAAATAGCAAATAAATAAATAAAAAACCAAATTATAATACTCGTTAACTATAATAACTTAATTGCCTTTTTAAAAGATAAAATCTTTACATTTACAATTCCAGTTTTTACTCTGTTTAAAATTCTTAATAAGCAATCAAAAGTAACTTGATTGAACTTTCACTATTAAGCCATTTTTAATTGAGCTCCTGTAATAAGTAAACATATTATGTGACTATTACCAGTAGTATTCTAAACTACCATTCAGATTACTGTAATAGTACAAAACTATAAAAAAGTCTACTTCAAATAAATGGTGAAGTGTATTGTTCTCAAGCACTCTATTTTTATGTACATCTTACTTGGAATTGAAAAATCAAATATAACATTAACATAGACGATACTGTGTTTTGTTTATTTATTTTACTTGCAAGATCATATAATAACAATAATTACAATATTATAAAATTTTAGTGCTTTTAAATAAGATTAGTATAATGTTTTCTTTGTTTCTTGTATTTTAAATATTTAAAAACATGCAATATTGCACTCTTTATATGTCTGTGTTAGTACACAATGTGTTCAACTATTGTTCACTTAAATAGTGCAATAATAGTAATAGTAAAATCGATTGTATAATGTTGTAACGTTGCAGTTTTAAAAAGAATAAATTTAATGTATTTTGTATGCTATATAAAATTTCGAGAGTCAATTATTAACATAAAATGCAAAGCTCTAATTTTCTCATACAATTATTTTGAAGAATATTTTATAATTATAAAAACGTTGCTACAATACGTTTAAATTATCATCTAAATATATTAACAAATCTTGCAGCGTATATGTATGTAATAGATCCTTTATTATTATTTTTTTCCATAAAAAGAAATGTATTATTAAATTTGATGCAATTGTAACGATCACAAGAATCTACATGCTTTTAAATGTACCTATTATTATTATTATTATTATTAATTTGTTGCTATTATTGAAGGAGTTTGATTTAAAAAATTGTAATTTTACCTTACGGTTTTTGAAAACTTTAGAAAAATATGTCATTCTTGAAAGTCTAAAAAGTGTGTTAACATCCAACAACAATAGAGTATTGAACAAAAACCCCTTGTGTTATAATATAATTGCTTATGTAGCGATAAAACCAAGTATGTTAGTATTGAAAGGTTTTGACTTTCATGTTACACCGTGTTATATAAGCAGTAAACTGACATTGAAAAGAAACTCGACTCGACTGGGACTCGAACCCGGATCTTTGGTTTCCCAGACCACTGCGTTACCATTTACGCTATCGAGGTTCCCTCTTCTCCAACATCATTTTACTGCTCATATATAGTCAGCTGTTGATTTTTTGTATTATTATTTATTATTATTATCAATATTGATTATTTATTTGACATGCAAGTGAGATCTTTAAAGTACACATTTTTCGATCACAAGAAGTGCATATAAGTTTTTACAGCCATTCACAGCGCAACTTGAAGTGAGTTGCTGAAAAAATAAAATTCTATGCTATCACCATATGATCATGAAACGTTGAAACAGCGTTATATTTGCACTCACAGAACGAGGTATGCTTTTTTTTATTAAAGCAAATCTTTATGGTTATTTGATTATCATTAGTGGAATTTTTAAAACTTCAATTGCAGAATCAAGGGCAGCACATTTTATAAAAATCAATTTCTTATCACTCAATTTTAATTAAGAGTGTGGTGTGGATAATAACTCCCATTTATTTTAACCATTAACATGGACAAAAATGAATATATAATAACTATGCTAGATCAATATAGAGACATTTATGTATAACAGCATAATTAATTATATGATGTATAGCGAGTATATTACATATCATAATAGTTAAGATGTTCAGGATAATTACTTATGGTATTCCAAAATAGAAACATTTGTGCTCATGAATAATCGTAATTATTCAATGTAGCATAAGATACGCAATTTATTTTTTTGGAGCTGTTTTTAGAAGGGGATTAATAATATTTATATCGACTATTTCTATAAATTTGAATACTAAAAGTTTTATTATGTATGTTCCATGTCTTTATATATCTTTATTATATTCCGTGTATTTTAAAGACTTGCCTTTGCTGAATAAATAAATAAATAATTATATATATATATATATATATATATATATATATATATATATATATATATATATATATATATATATATATATATATATATATATACATATATATATATATATATATATATATATATATATATATATATATATATATATATATATATATATATATATATATATATATATATATATATAAATATACATATATAATAAAATTGACTGTAATTATGATTTCAAAACTTAAATATATTTATTTTATAGCCAATATTGGCATGGCAATTTATTTTTTAGGTCACAATAATAATAATAATAAAAAGAAGAAGATATAAACTTGACTGGTCTATAGAGAATTATAATAATTCTTCCAAACTTGCAGTCTATTTAAGTAGCCATTCTATGTATACATAATATAAACCACTAATACCACATAATACATTTTGAACTGCCTTAGAATAGTGTGGTTCTTTTGTCTTCTATAAAATACATTATTTGTATTTTTTTTTAAATGTAACCATAGAATTAATATATTATTTAAATAACTTAAAGTAAGAACCACATGTCTATATTATATAAGTTAAGATAAGTTTCAAAAGCAACTTTATGGTAAACCACTCTCTAAGATAAACAAATTGTGTTTACTTTTAGATTAATATCTTTTGTATAATATAAGGTATATATTATAAAAATTAAAGATGGATGGGATTAAATATATTGACTAAAAATATTTAATTTTGTAATACAAGTTTGAAATTTTAAAGTGTTTTTACATTAATAAAACAAACGAATTGTTGCTATCTTATATTTGAGACTCGTATGGCTCTAATGTTCATGTAATATGAATAAAAAGGTCCATACATGCACCTGTTATTATTATTTAAAAAAAAGTTAAACAAATTATAGCAAACTATAAGTATCTTGAATTGATTAATATATTTTTACAATTTGTTTAGTAAGTGTTAAAACTTAACTAAATTTGGAAGTTTTTTTAGTTTAGAGGCATTTCATATTTTTTAGTCTTCAAGTTTAAAATAAGTAATCGTTTTTATTCCTAACATTTTTTTAAGAGTTAGGTTTTAACCTGTCTTCATATGTCTGATTCACCGTATCTCGTAACGGCTAACCCAAAAACTTTCTCTTTATAAAAAATAAAAAGAAGTAAAAAAAAAAAAAAAAAATACAAAAAAAAAAAAAAAACATACAAATTTTATATCAGAATTTTTATGCTTGATTTTTTCCCCACAAATATTACAGTTACGAAAAACAAAACTGCAAAGTGCAAACTGGTGTTGCATATAAGAAACAATGTTTTTAAAATGATTAAAAAAAAACTACTGAAGATCTTAAAAATGAAAAGTAAACAAAGCACACAAATGCGTCATGGAAATGCAGCATGTAATATTTTATACTAGGTCTTATATTAATTGACGTGATACTTCTGTATTAATAAAATCAAGATATATGTCAGTTGAATATAAATTGTGTCACTAAATAACCTTACAAAATCAACATATTTCCTTTTTAATTTCCTTTTAATCATCCTTTTACCATCCGATTTAAAATTAAAATTATAAAACAAATCAGTATAAAATTTGAAAATGTAATTATATTTTAAATAAAATAAAACAAAATATTAATATAACAATAATTTAGGCGTACTATAAAAATTGGTTGACTAAATGAATATAAATGAGGTTTAAATAAATAATAATTAAATGGTTTGGCATGATTGGATTTCCGTCATGGTCATTAAGCATTGAGGACTTTCCCTCTTTTATTCTATTTTCAACAACAATTCCATGGTAAAATAAAGTTGTAAACAAATAAAATGAACTGTGAGCTACATCAAATTATATTGATATTTTATTATTTTATGTTTTCAATTTATGAAAGATAATATAAACATAAAAGTCTAGTATTTCCCATTTTTATGTAAAAATATAATAAAATTTTTATAAATAAAAGAAATAAAAACATAAAAATGAATGTTTCAACTGAAGTTATCCCAAGAGCACTGAAAAGTGATCTATCTACAACAGTAGAAAGAACACTTGCCACTTTCATGATAACTTTAAATGAAACAATTTTGATGTTATAGAAACGTTTAAAGTAAAACTACAAAAACTGTACGAGTTAAAAGAAAAAAAACACGTTTTCTTGTTTAATAATCTAGAATATATTTACTTAAGTTATATTACATTAAGAATTTAATTGAAAAGTTGTGTAAGTAAGAAAAGCGAAGTAGTTTTGTATGCACAAAAGTTGCATCTTAGAAGTTGAGTTTATTTCCCTTTTTTTTTTTTTTTTTTTTTTACATGGTAGTTTTGTGCGGGGTCGAGGAGTTGTGATACAGATTGATGTTGTTGACATCGGTGTGTTGGTATAGTTGACTTCTTGTCTCCACCCACCCTATACCTTATAGAAGTTTATTGAGATGCATGAACACGCGCTGTATAGAAGTTACACTCAAGGGACACTCTTAGAGGCGTTTGCTTTTCTTACGATATCTAGGTAGAAAGAAGAGAGAGAGAGAAAGCAGGAGAGAAAACTTATTACTCTATCCATAAGTATCTAACCACTGGACTCGTTCTCTCTTTTTCTGTCCCTAGGGTTGACTCTTGGTATGGGACAGATGGCCAAAACAATCCCCTCCCCCTCCCCCTCCACCCAACTCTCCTCCAAAACCACAACATATCATGATCTAAAAGAAATCGGAAAAACATTACCCCCATCCAACTATACTATAAAAGAGATACTATAGTTTCCCTTTTTTTGGAAAGAAACTTTTACTATAATAATACTTTACTCAAAATACATAATATTTTTTCCTTTAGGAACGAGAGAGAGAGAGAGAGAGAGAAGTCGATAGTAAAAAACTATAAAGCAAATCACGTTAGACAGTTAAAGAAATAAGTCATTTAAAATGAGATAGCAAATAGAAAATAGTTGATATTTGTTATTGTTGTTTACAAAAGTCAAAAGATTGAAGTTTTAATTTGAATTATTTAAGAGATTCAATAAATATAGCAACGTCACTTATCTAATATGTTTCATTCTATCTTATAAAGTAAGAAGAAGAATAAAAAAGTGTTTGTCTTGTCTGATGGAAACTTCAAATCAAGAAAATAGCTTTAGAAAATTTTATCTTTACTATAATGTAATTTTTTTATTTAGACAGAACGTCATTAACATTTGTTAAAAGCAACTATTTGTATAAGGAATTATATATTTTTTTTTGTAACTTTTTCGTTTTGGTGAAATACTTATACGCGAAGTTTTCATCTCACTTGCACCTCTTTTTCTCGGCATGTAAAAAACGTATAAACCAAATAATAATAATTCACATTTATTAGTAAAATATATAAACAATTGTTCCGTAAAATTTACACTTACATATAAAAACATACTAAGAATTGATAAGGTACTGTACACAATCCCTGTAAATTGTAATAGTTAAATATTAGCATGTATCGGGTACTAATATATATTGCAATGATATATAGGTTTTGTAGAAGTAGAGCACCTTTATTGAAGTATGTTTTATCTGCATTTTGAAAACACTACTGTATGGTATATCAACACTTGTTCCAGGTTTATATTTACCTACAGGATTTATGGATGTAATTTTGTTCTCTGTATGAATAAGATGCAGAATGTGCTTCTCGTGAAGAAAAAAAATGTATACTTAAAATGTCACTAACTAATATCATATAATAATGAATGGTAATATTATAAATTAAATCATTGCAATCATCATCATTGCGTATTTGAAAGTTACCCTATGTATTATGAAAACTGTTGGTTTATTGGTATATATAAAAAAGAAGATATTAACTATTAATTTGGTAAAAGAAAAAAAAACTTTACATAATTCAAAAGAAAATTCTGAGATTTAATTTACCTGGAAAAAAATCTCTATTTTCTTCTACAACCTATTATTTTTCAAAGAAAACAACAAACTATGTAGTGTACAAAAAAAGTAAAACATTTTACTTCAACATTTAATAATGATTCATGTATTACATTATTACTCTTTAAAAAAGATAGAGGCGCAAGTAAGAGAGAAAGAGAGAAAGAGAGAGAGAGAGAGAGAGAGAGAGAGAGAGAGAGAGAGAGAGAGAGAGAGAGAGAGAGAGAGAGAAACTGGCTTCGTCTATTTTTTTTAATAAAAGCAACAAGCAGAGTTAGGCTGTAATGAAAGAATGTTGTGTGGTAATAAGAATGTGATAATACACGTAGCTTAGTGGCTCAAATAAGCGACGCTTGTCGTCCGTCCGTGCGTGCATGGGGCTGATTTTTGTGGTCGTAAAGTGTGCCGCGTAACAACGTAACGTATAGAGAGAGAGAGAGAGAGAGAGAGAGATGAGCTGGCTTTCTAGACTAACGTTAAGACCAAGCAGACAGACTCGCAATTACGTCCAAGCCTTTCATTTTGTTTATGTTTAGTTTCTCTTTTTAAACATACACACTGAAAAAAAAATACACTAGTTAAGATAGTGTAAAATATAAGTATTTAGTTTCAACAGCATCAGGAGGAGAAAAAAAGCATAGCATTCAGAAATGGTTGTATTGTTTCATTTTGTAGGTTAATGTTACTTTTTAATTTAAAAAGTAATGAACTGTGAAATAATTGCAAAATTTAAATTTTACTTTATTAAATGCCAGAGCGTTTGATGTGATCATGATGCAGAAAAGTAGCTTATTGCATGATCTATATATACTATATATATATATATATATATATATATATATATATATATATATATATATATATATATATATATATATATATATATATATATATATATATATATATATATATATATACATATATATATATAGTTAATGTGTTTGGTTTTATCTCTATTGTTTTTGGTTTATATTGGATTTTAATAGTTCTTTAGCATACATACCTTCTTCTGCAAACATCCCTCTTAAGTATTTTTTAAAAAAGTGTTCATTAGGATTATAAATTGAAAAAAAAATTACATACTGTGGAAAAGAATTGAAGTCGTAATGATAAAAAAATTAGTCGAAAATAGTAAACTAAAAATAATTACAGTAATACTTAAATGACTTGTAATATCGTTCATGCCATGGTCAAACGTCCTTACACATATACCTGTAGCATACGTGTAAGGAGGAATCACCATGGCATGCACGATATATGGTCTGCATTGACTGAATTGGATTACCATGTAATGTACAATCACTGCGATATAAAATTTACCTATTCTGCTTTATAAAAAGTATATTATGGAATCATATTTTAATTAAATTCTCCATGTGAATGCATTTTACTGCACTCCTAAGGTAATGTAATAAAAAAGTTTATTGCATGGCCTGTACAGTATACACACACACACGTGATAGTATATTTGACTATTCAAAACCTCGCTATATGATTCTTATGAAAGAAGCACATGCTGGTTTTGAATGCTAAAATAAAATAAATTTGCACATATTAATTACATAATATACTGTTATATTGTATGAAATAATTGCAGTGTGCATATATTTTAATTTTTAAATTTACATCTTAGTTCAATTTGCAAATTTTTTCAATTAAATTATATTATATAATCCTAACATTAGTACGAATATTAAGCTTTTTTTTTTTTTTTTTTTTTTTTTTTTTTTTTTGTAACTTTTTTTTTGTGTAATCCAGAAATCCTTCTTTTTTGCTCGCAATATTCATTCATCTCTCTTATATTCTTACTCATGCATACCTGACTGACATTTCACCTGCTAGCTGTTTCATGTTTCCTTGCTTCGTGAAATATTCAAGTTGCTCGTTCAAAGTAATGACCAGTTGAGAAAAAAATATTATATTTTCTACAAGAATAACCTTTACTATAATATAGCTATTTCTTTTATGTATATTTATATTAGTTTGCATTGCACTGTAGCATTTTATTTCCTATCCATCCCTCTTTTTATACTGCAATATGTATATATACATATATATATACACACACACACACACACACACACACACACACACACACACACACACACACACACACACACACACACACACACACACACACACACACACACGCACACATATCGTTGGGTTTGAGCTCAAACCGTGTATCTACAAAAGCAGCAAAGTTGAAAATAATATACAAAAAGATAGGAATTTCGACTTCGCTGCTTTTAAAGATACACGTTTTGTGCTCAAACCCGACGATATATATATAAACTGTATATAAAATGTGTAATATAAATCAGTTGTATTTTTTATAATTTTAAGACTAATTTTAAATTGCTTTTTTTTTAACATTTATTATAAAAATTAATTTAAAATAGTAATACTGAACATAAAAAAAAAACAGTCTTTGTGATCGTATTTATGAAACAAATTCCACATCTATGCTATGATCCATGACTCTTCCGACTCTACTTCAATCAATGTCGTATCATTGCAAACCTTATAGTGTGACAAGCTTGTTGCCTACGCTGCAGGATACTGTTACAGCGCTCACTACGTGACAGCTCCGCATCGCATTACGCCTATATAACTAATATACTCTCAAGCATAAGTAAACGTAGTATTAAGGTCAATAATGTCCTCACGTATATATATATATATTATATATTATATATATATATATATATATATATATATATATATATATATATATATATATATATATATATATATATATATATATATATATATATATATATATATATATATATATATATATATATTATACGTACAGTAATTATATAATATGTAATTTTATACACCAAATAATTGTTAAATAACATTTTTTTAAATATTCATTATTAATTTTCTGCGCAAAGTTGCAGTGACTAAATGGACCTGTGATTGGATCTTTAGATTTCATTAATTCACTATATTTAACAAAAGTCTATATTATAATTTTTTAAGTTTATATAATAATATGCAAATGTTTAAAAAGTAGCATGTTATATAAAATAAATGACAAATTATAGAAATTATGAATTCAAACATGCTTAATACTAAAACTAATGTTTGTATAAATCGAAGTTTCATTCTCGGAATTCAAACATTTAGGTTTACAACAATCAAATTAACAGAGATTATTTACAAACAAAGGACTTTATTGTTGATATATATCATTAAATTATAACAACTATTTTTTATAGTAATGCTATTTGTCTAAACAAAAACAAAAAAAAGTTTATTTAACTTTATACACTACAAATCTAACTATCCCATGAACTTAAATCTTATTTAGAAATAAACTAATAATATAATATAAAATAGAAGTAAAAAAAATAAAAATAAATAAACAACCTTTTACATTAAAATAAAATATGTTTATTTTTCTTTCTATAAAACATCATTATTATATTCGTACTTAAAAAATAATAATAAATACAAAATTTAAATTTATAATAGAGCTTTAAAATTACATTAAAAGTTCATCATTTGTTTCCGTTTTCACTTTCGTTAATTAAAATTACAAAGCACAAGTAGGTGTAGGGAGTACTCACAATAATATAAAGCCTGACTTTCATTAGCTAAACAACTTGTTTATATAATATGTGTGTGAGAGAGTATGTCTCACTCTCTCTCTCTCTCTTTCTATCTACATTTTCTTTACGTAAACATCGCATCCAGCAATGACTTTTAACTTTACTTTATATTTAAGTAACGATCAACTTTTCAAACACATTTTTATCTCATCTTTCTTTGACATTTAAATTTTATATTTCCTTATTCAGAGTTTTAGAGTAAAATAACTTTTACAATATTAATATTAGCAGGTAAAAAAAAAAAAAAAAAAAAAAAAACACTTGATGAAAATAATTAATATAGCTCATAGGTCTGAACGAAATTTAGTAAAATTTTAAAAGTATTCAATTAATTAATACTAATGGGTGATATAAATCTTAAGGTTTAAATCTCCGCGTGGATACCATGTTTTGATCAGAAAATTAATTATCTACCACCAAAACAATAATGATAGTTTTGTTAGCAAAAAAAATTCAAAGGATTTATTAGATGAAGATATTAAAACTGGAGAGAAAAAGTGTAAAAAAACAGTTTGTTTTGCTGTATACAAAAAGGAGTAATAATGATAACGATAGTATTTGTTCTATACTGGGTCATTGTATTTATTTACTTAAACGTAGCGCCAGGGTGCAATTAAAGAAAAACAATCCACTGAAGTCATTTTACCATGCACAGAGCAATAAAGAATTCAGCAGTCATATCCGTGGCTAAACTTTAATATACGTCTATGTGACAAATATTGAAGTAATTTATAAATTAATATGCATAAAATCTCGACTGTCTTTAAAGTAAAATTATAATTATAAGATACAATGGTATAGAAATAATAATAATAAAAAATATATTAAAAAATGTTTTGTCTATTCAAATGTATGTAAGTTTATTGAGATAATATATTTAATTATCTATAATGTGTATTTATATTAAGTTTTATTATTAGGACTTAGATACTCTTATACTCTGAAGGGGGAAGAAAAAGAAGATAAAACTCTTATGAAGTTTTATAAATTGAAATATATTTCTTATACATTTAAAATTCAGAACGTTACTTAAGTTTATACATCTATGTGTATAATACTAATCTATAAATAGAATCATAATATGATGACATAGTTTTTATTATATATATATATATATATATATATATATATATATATATATATATATATATATATATATATATATATATATATATATAAACTTGAGTTTGTAGTAAATTGAATTGAGTTGAAATGCAAGTCAATGTTGAAAAATAAGGTATTGATTGTGGTAGCCAATCACACACTTGTGGTAAAAACCAATCTTTTATGTGCAGTGTTAGCTTCTCTCTCTCTCTCTCTCTCTCTCTCTCTCTATTCACTGTTCATAGCAAAAAACGTGAAGAGCATCTTTTCTAGAAAAATACAAAAGCCTATGAGTTTTTTTTTTCTTTAACCCTTTTTTTTTTCAGCAGTGAACAATGTTTGCAAGGAAAATTGAGACGCTTAATAACTATCGTTACACTGAGAAAGCATTTTCTTTACGGGCAAATCCAGAAAAAACTTTTATTTACACGTCTGTTACTTCTATAACTAAGCTTACTATGAATCATTTTAACCTCAATATTTTATCGTCCCTTAGCTAAAGGTTATAGGCTCTACAATTTTCATTGGTAAGTAGACATTTTAAATGAAAATTTAAAAGTTAAGCTTAGATTTAAGAAAAAAAAAATATATAGTTAGTAGGTATTGTATACTCAAAATTAATAAACTGTTATTTTACGTTAAAATCATGAAAAATCACAGTTATATATATATACTCTCGTCATTTTTAATGCAGAAATTCTGAGGTCTTGTGAATTTTATATTTTAATTACTGTTGGTGTAATAAAAGTAAACAAATAAATCAAAAAGATATTGTATTATAATATTTCAATACATGAAAGCAAAAATGGAAAGAAAAATGCGCGTGCTATAAAAATTGAACTTTCCTTGAATACTTTTAACAAATTCATTAATTTTTTTCTATTTCATAACTTAAACCAAAATCACTTTTTTTCTCTTTATATTTTAAGAAAAATTATAAAAATTATTTTTAAATTTAATTTTTTTATTTTTGTCTTGCAGTTACCGCAAGCGTAAAAGTGTATGCGCCAATTATAAAAAATAAAATAAAAATATGTATAATAAAAGAGCAAAGTAATAAGAAAAATAATTCGCTTGTGTTTCTTAATTAAAACTTCTGAGGTTGCTCTCAACAAAAACAGAAGAATAAAAGAAAGCTTCATAAAAAAAAAAAAAAAAAAAAAAAAAAATGAAGAAAAGAGTCTTAAAAACTGCTTTTAAATTATATTTAAGAGAAGAAAAAAAGTAGATATAAAAATATTTATATATTATATAATAAAACATTTTAAATATACTGTATTTTAATACAGCTGTTTATTGAATTCAATGAAAAAGTGTAACTTGTTTGTAAGCATGTTTTGCAATAAATAATAAATTACAATTAACCTGATGACACAATTTGTAGCATAATAAATTTAAAAATATATATATTGAAATAGAATTGAAGATTTACTTTATAGCTTTCAGCTAGGAAATAAAAGACTTGTATGACCAATTCTTAAAATAAACAAGACAAAATCCTTAATATAAATGATGTGTTGAAGTTGATATTCATTATAAAAAAAACTTAAATTATAAATATTTGAATGAAATGCTCTTTTATTTACAACACATCTTTTATTTCATGCCAAAGTTAGTTTTTTTAGAGCGTATAATGTTGTTACTGCACATTTTATTTTCGTTTTTCACGCACGTCCGCTGTTACTTCTCTCTCTCTCTCTCTCTCTTTCTCTCTCTCTCTCTCTTTCTCTCTCTATATCTCTCTCTCCACTTCCTCTCATTCCTATACTAAAACGCGCGAGTGGGTGGATAGGTGGGCGGCATGTCCGTTATCTAGATAATTTCATTAAAGCATTGACCTCACTGCTAATAAAGCCAATCAATCAATTGCCTTTCGGGCGTAAAACAACAGCAGCAGCAGTCTCTGATATTCGCGAGAGGAGAGAGTGAGAGAGAGAGAGAGAGAGAGAGAGAGAGAGAATCTACACAAAATAATACAAACCTCGTACCCGCTATAGATTTTAATTTTTTATTCACAAGCTGAGCCATGTTATTGTGGCACCACAACATCATATTATACACATACTAAAACGAGAAGGGGGGGGGGAGCAATCTAACATGACCACATCAATATAAAATTGCATATCTCACACACAAAAAATATGTCGATATATTTATTCTCTGATTTTTTTCCCCATGTTCGATTAAATTTATATCAATTTTTGTTTATTTTTAAAATGCATATAGTTTGTTTTTCTCACTAATGTAAAAATATGTTTGTTAAGGTAGTATACTTGAAATATGAGTATTTAAGGCCTTATAATACATTTTCTCTATAGTAAATAACAATAATAAATAATCCTAAAAAAGAAATTATTATTCGCACGTTAAATATGTAAAATGTAACTATAATAATTTTAACTAGCCTTTTTTTTTTTTTTTTTTTTCCAGATTACCTAGAGTTTTGTTTGATTCCCAAAATTCCATACGATAAGTAAACTCATGTAAAACTTTGAGTTTAGAGGAAAAAAGTGATGCAGCCACAGAATAATCCAAGTAGCATTTCTTGTGATCAAATTCTGTTAGTGAGTGTAAAAAAACACATAAAATAAAGTCCAGAGCGTTTGTCTGATGGTCTCCAATTTATTGCTAACTCAAGTGGACTAAGGAATGGAGACTTAAAGTGTAAGACAAATGAACAAAATGTTCGGTCAAAAAATGTCTAAAAAACTCTCTTTTTTATGTTATCTAACATATTCCTTTATTATCCTTTAAAAAAAAGTACCCTTTCTATTTTCTGTAAATAATACCCTAACTATATATTTCTAAAAAAAGTAATAGCATTTTTTTTTCTCTTTTTTATTACTCATACCATATGCCTTTTTATTCAAAGTAATATCAATAAAAAATTATATTCCTTTTTTAATCCATAATATAAATTATATTTTATAATAAGTGATTTTTCTGTGCCTTTTTTTTTATTAATAAATCATTATGTAAATTTAATATTTTTTTTTTACTATATTTGTTATTAGATTTTTTGTGTAAGATAGAAAATTTTATACATGAAAAAAAATGGTATATATTGTGAGAATATATGGTGGGTGTTTTATGTAGCGCGATCACGCCAATCGAGGGGGTGTTTGGGGGTGGGGGTGCAACTTTTGTTGCCACCTCCCCCTCCCTCTTACGTGTACGTGCATGCTTCACTTGCGCTTTAAATTCCCAGGGGAAGTAGGTTGCCGGCACTAACACTAAAACAACTGCGCATCACATTGATCGTCTTTTGTTTTGTTTTTCATAAAAAGAAGAAGAAAAAAAAAACGCGTGTTTTATGTTTTTAATACAATATCAATATTTGTATTAATTGTTTCTTGTTTATAAATAATCAATTATATTATTTATTGATATGATAAAAATAGTAATTCCTAAACGGAAGGAATAAGATTGTATTGTATAATACTTATAAAATATTATACATTATATTATGATAACATTTTTAGATACTGCCATGATTTCAATATTCTGTACAGCAAAGATTTTTTTTTGTCGGTAATTTCAATGTAAAATAATAAGTTTATCTTTTTTACATGACTTATATTATATTTAAATTTTACTGAAATTTATATTAGAAAATTTAAACTGCACGAGATAATGAAGGCACATATTCTTAACTTCTATTCTTTTATGTAATTCTATGATAAAATTAATTTATTTCGCTTCATATTATGTAAGTTCAGTATAGCAGTTCAAGTATGTAAGGAAGCCATAAAAATGAATAGAAAAATATTTCATCAAAGTTGTTTCTGCAATGAAACAAAAACAAAACAAAATTCAATTTTATAAAAGCTGTATCACCTTCAAAGGCGTAGCAAAAACCTTTAAAACACCTGAAAATATAATTTCATCATATTTGTACCCTAAAAATCAAAACATGGAGGTCTTGTTTAGAAAACAGTATGAATGGATGGATTTCGAATGGTGTTAAATTAAATTGTTGCGCATTTCTTAAGCTTTTTTTTTTTTTTTTTTTTTTTTAATAATTATATACAGTACTTTAAAACTTTCTCCCGTAAAACAAGTGATGGTGATTGTCATACCAATGTCAATTTACGCAAACCTTAACCTAAATTTCAGGCCATGATAACCTTTTTTTTTAAACCATGTAACAAAAACTATGTTCTAATTACATTAATTTAAAATATTTTAACTATTACATGGTGTAAAATATAATTCCTCAGGCTATATATGGCTATATTTTATAAGAACAACCTTTAAATATCATTAAAATTATACCTATTCCTTTTACCTACGAATTTTTATATATATATATATATATATATATATATACTGTATATATATATATATATATATATATATATATATATATATATATATATATATATATATATATATATATATATATATATATATATCTTTCAACTCATACATAGGTATATTAATTGAAATAAGAGTGCCTGAAGTCAATAAAGAAAATTGTTATTACTTTAAAAGGCATATTATATATAATGTACTATATAGATATAAAATCAAGATGATTAGAGGGATGTGAACTTTGACTTATCTTAAAGACAAAAAAAAAAAAAAAAAAAAAAAGAAGAAGAAGTAGGTATGTATGTAGTGTACGACATTGCCACCTGAGTGAATTTTACTTAAGTCCACTTTGCGAAATGAACACCTTCAAGCTTTACATTGAGACTAATGTATGAGTAAATACAACGGAACACATCAAGTCTTTTTCTTTCAACACCTCTCTCGTTGCAGAGTTTTATATTATGAAAGGTATACTGTTCTCCCTCTCTCTCTCACACACACACACACTCTCTCTCTCTCTCTCTCTCGCATTACTCACGTCAAGTGCAAAAAAAAATCTCTCTGCAAGTACGGGAAATGATTACTGAATGGCATACAAAAAACACTCTTCCATAAGAATATAAAATTAGAAACAAGGAAACGTATTTGCACTCTAATTAAATTACGTTTTTCATGATGGTATGGTTGTTGTTTTTTCAGTAAATGTTGATCAGATATTTCAAAATTTAGTCTCAGTTCTTTATTAAAAAATGTGTATTTCAATTATGTATTAAATAAATATATGCATGGTCGTCTTTATTCAACAATATTAATTTGAAATGTGAATTGTACATATAATGATAGTATAACAAGCTTCATGCAAAATACTATTTGGCTTGCAAATACATAATTACATAGTATATTATAAATTATTTTACTTGAAATTTCATACTGTAACAAAATACAAAGTTAACGTATTTTAGGTTCAACTGTTACAGCTAACTTTAGCATTCAAATCCAAATATCATGAAACATTTTTTTTCTTATTTTTATATTGTGTTATCGTGCTACACCTTTGCCACAGTCCCGGCAAGACATTATCTTATGGACGTGTACAATGAAAAACCACGCACACGGCATCAATACACGGCATTCACCATAAGAAACTAGAAACCCCGTGAAAACGTTTAGGCAGCCTGGATAGTGCAATCACAATCATCAATCATGCACCTCCAGAATTCTGTGTGTCGTCGTGGAATGCATGTAGAACGTCTCGTGAAACGTGTTTTGCTCTCACACTTCTCGCACCCAGCATTGGCTTGAACCTGCCAATAAGCTTTAGTAGCCAAATAAGCTGTTGGTAAAATTGCAAAAATAATAATAAATAAAAAAATAATAAATTATAGCAGAATTACAAGTTTATGTAATATACAGTATAATACATAAACATAATAATAACATAGACGTTTATGAATATGAAAACATCATGAACATACAACGGTATCATCAATAGTACTTATTTAGGGATCTTAAATTCTTTTTTTATTGTAGTTTATTATTTCTAACAGCCTTTGGCATTCTCTTCTTCTCTGACGTACAGTACCTTACATTTTATTGATAAAGATGGTTTATCTAGTAATAGACTATATTATATTTTAGTTTCATCAATGAAGTATATGATTTAAAAATTTATGCTAAACTTGTATAACATGCATGATAATAGGGTTTTATTTAGAAATTTTAAGTTAAGGCCATTATATTTTGTGTTTTCTTTTGAGAATTAATATTTTATACTGCGTTCTACAAGTATTTTTAAAAGTATAATAAACCTTCAATTATTGTATATCATTATTTCAATGTAAAAAGTATCTAAACTAATAATTTATTATATGATTTTGTTTCCTTTAATAAAAAACAAGATATAATATAAAAGTGAATGAAATATAATATTATTAAAAAATTATCATTTTGTAAGCATTTTCATGTATAAGTGAACAATAAAATCAACATAAATGGATATTAAAATTATTTTTACAATAATAATAACTATTATATCGTAGTTTGTTATAACTTATAAAATTGAAAGAAATATTTTTCAATTTTCAATTTATTTTCAAAGCTTTTACTTATTTGAATATTTTCATTAAAAGGAAAGTTGAGTTTCTTTTTGCATTTTTTTTTCGGGTATCTTTATTAAACGAAGAGTTTTGAAATATCCATATTGTGACGAGTTACTATATTGCTGCACAGAGTGGAGAGAGAGAGAGAGAGAGAGAGAGAGAGAGAGAGAGAGAGAGAGAGAGAGAGACAGTAAAGGAAGAAACAAAAAGTTCTTTCAGATCTCGTAATGTAAGATGTTTCGAATACAAGTCGCTCGCAGTGTGTCTTGTTAGAGACGAGGGTGGGTTGACACTCGAGGGGTGGGTAGGGGGATATAGAGGGAGAACAAGCGAATACACATCAACAGAAAAAGATTTAGCAGCTTGAGTGCACGCGAAGACATCACACAGAAAGACTTGTACATGCATGACAAAAAGTCAAAAAGTCTTTTTTTTTTTCCTTCCTTCCTTCCTTTTTCTTAAGTTTTTGTTTCAATTCAATTCTCTATCAAATTTAATCTTTTATAGTGATAGTATTACAAAGTCACTCAAATATTTTGCAATTTTCAACTTATAAAAAAGAAACTCCATATTGAGATTTGTACATACAACCAAGAAATAAAATTGGAAAGGCTAGCTGAAAATAAATTATAGTTTAAGAAAAGTGGGTAGCAAATTCAATTGAAATTTAATTTTTTCTTGTTTTGCTATTTTGACTCCTCTCTCTGTGTAGCTTCATATTTTTTGGTCAAACGATTTCTTATTATTATTGCATTGAATACATTAAACACCGTTTAAGTTTGACCAATTACCATGGAAGTTAAAAAAAATTAAATAAATTTTATTACCAGGAGTTCCTTGTAACCCATAAACTGAAGAGGAATAAAGTTTTTACTTTGAAAAATATTTGAATTATTATTCTAGTAACAGTATTTTGTTACGTCAGCATAGTTTTATAGCCATGCAAGTGTGAACTAGACTTTGTTTAATAAAATATTATGTTACTTAGTAAGAGTTTAAAGATCTCTGTTAACTTTTTAACATAGAAAGAAAAAAAAAGAGGAAATCTGTATGCAAAATTAATAGTTGACATCAGAGTATTGTAATCCCTATAGAAGCTTTGAAATTGAAATTAGGTCAAAAGTAGAGAGTTAGGTGACATGTTATATAAGTCAGCAGGCTTGTCGTATGCAAATCTGGCTGTACCTTATGCATGTTGTGACACGTCTCATTCCCCTCAGCAGTTTAGAGAGAAAGAGAAAGATAGAGAGAGGACAAACAAACCACGAAAACCAATATGTACCGTCACAAAGTCTCATTACATAACCACTTAATAGCTTGTCAAGCCAACAAACAACTTTGTATCAACTCTTTTTTTTTAAATCTTAATTGTTTAAGCCTTTAATCAAAACACGAGAATTAATTATTTGTAAAATATACAAAAAATATATGACAGATAAATTAATTTTAAAAAAAAATTGCTTAAAAATTCATTACTTGAAATGATTTTTTTTAGTAAGCAACATCGGCAATAAACAAGATTCTCAAGCACTGCAATATGAGATAAGACAAAATGCATAAAATACAATAAGTTATAAGAGATTAATTAAAACTTATGTAGCATGTTATACACTACAAATGTAGTAGAAGAAGCTTAGAATGTTATATAATAATATATTAGCATGATAAAAACAACGCAAAATTAACCTTTGTAATAAACATGAAACTCTATTTTTTTTCCGTAAATTTTTCCTTGATAATTTTCTTCCAGAAAAAAAAAGCAATCTCTTGCAACAATGAAACATTTTCCAATGCAAGTCCTCAATTAATCACCAACAGAAACAACACATGGAAACCATTTATTTATATTAAAATCATTTTGATATATTAATCTTTCAATATTCTAGTAGCTTTCGTGTGAAAATAGCCGTCATAAGTGGAAAAATATGGAGAGACGTCTAAACGAAGTGTTGCACATATTCCAGTCATTTTGAGTCAGTGTGCAAGGTGCTATGTTGTGTGTATATGTAAGTAAGTAAGTAAGTAAGTAAGGGTGGTACGAGAGAGCACGAGCTTCAATAAAACCACACATGGCGCCTCTCAGGACGCCTCCCACGAGTGCGTGTTTAAGCGCCACCTCATATAAAAACATTTAAAAAAATTGTTTGTTTGTTTCAACATAATATTTTATATAACTCGCAAGTTTGCTTCATCCCCAATTAATTTCAGTTATATATTTTTAATTCTCAAAGAAGGAGGAAAAAACACATTTTAAGAATATCACCCACGCTAATTAATACCACTCTCTTTCTCTCTCTCTCCTCTCTCTCTCTCTCTCTCTCTCTCTCTCTCTCTCTCTCTCTCTCTCTCTCTCTCTCTCTCTCTCTCTCTCTCTCTCTCTCTCTCTCTCTCTCTCTCTCTCTCTCTCTCCCTTAATCGATCTCAATGTGACTTCAATTTAAAAGTTGTTTTCTACAGATTTGTTTTTCTTAATAAGTTACATTCAAGCTTCTTCTTCTTCTTCTTCTTTTTTTTTTTTTAATTCAGAACATTACTAAAATTAAATGTTTTCAATTCCTTTTGATAGGAAGTTATATTCCAGTCACTTGTTCAGTTAATACCACGTAGCACGTAATAATTAAAAAATAATAAATAAAAAAAATTACGTAGGAGTTTTGATAATTATGTTCCTCGTCTAACTATTTAATATTTGTATCCTTTTTTAATCTAAATTTAACTTTTCATTTTTTATGTCCACAAATAAAGATGAATATTATATATATATATATATATATATATATATATATATATATATATATATATATATATATATATATATATATTATATGTACGCGGAAAAAGGTATTAAATTACCATTAGGTTTAATATTTAACCATACTTCACAACAACAAAATGTTTTTAAAATAGAAAAAAAATCCTAAATAAGATTTTATGCATAACCATGAAATGCCGGAATGTATCTTTAAGACAACTGCTTGAAGAGAAGAGAAGCGAGAGAGAGAGAGAGAGAGAGAGAGAGAGAGAGAGAGAGAGAGAGAGAGAGAGAGAGAGAGAGAGAGAGAGAGAGAGAGAGAGAGAGAGAGAGACATAGTTGACATGTGTCATTTTACTTTTTAGAAAAACGTAATTTTTCTCGTATCTGTATGGGACATTTTATAAAAATGCTTCAGGTATATTATATAACATAATAAGAGAAACGTGAAAAAAAGTTACTGCTATATCGTTGTAGGCTATTATGCAAGTACCACAATCGCTACTTCCGATAAGGTTAATTTTTTAACACCAACGCAGATTTCAACTTTATTTGAATATGTCTGTTAAATCCTTTCACACGCCTTTTTTTAAAAAAAAGAATTTCTTTGAATATTTTAGTTTTAATATTTAAATTAAGTTATATATATTAAAACAAACGCAAAAATAAAACAAATTAACATGCATTTATATATAAAATATATAATATTACTATAAAAAGATATCGTGATATGTATAAAAATGTATAGTGAATTGTTATTTTAGCACGTTTTAAAAACAAGAGTGGGGGTTTAAAAATGTTATATGATCTTTTTATAAAAGACATTTATACGATAGCTCTGTGCTTTTCTATATTGTTCACTGTGTAGTAAAGAGACAGTGCATGCATATTAAAATCAGAATAAAAAAAAAGGAACAAACGAACGAGGGGTGAGGGTTAGTTTACAATAATTCAGAAGAGCGCGCGAGCTATAAAAAAAAAGAGAAAGAAGCGATTAAAAATATTACATGCATGAAATGACGAGAGAGAGAGAGAGAGAGAGAGAGACGTGAAATTATGGAGGGGTGACAGGTGTAGAAGCAATTATTTTAGAACAAATAGCAAGGTATTTAGTGTGTAAGGTAGTGGAAAAATCAGCAAGATAGTGCATCTGAGAGTAAAAAATATTAAGTTAAAAAGTATCTTAATCAGCGAGATACAGAGATGAGAGAGAGAGAGAGAGAGAGAGAGAGAGAGAGAGAGAGAGAGAGAGAGAGAGAGAGAGAGAGAGAGAGATGCCGTGTTAAATTTATAAACGGAAGAAACAATGCAAATTAAGCTAATTTATTTATTTAAATTCATTCATACATATACAAACATAAGCCAATTATAAGTGATATAATATCCACTGTGGTGAAAAAATAAAGTCTACCAGTGCTGGGACTTCATAGTACAGGATCGTCGCATACTGTTGTAAATCAAGTTTACGGTCTCATTCTTTTACCGAAAGTACATTCAATGCATAGTTGTGTAATCTATATAATTGAATTCAAAGATATTTACAGTTGTTAACATATTGTTAATATATTGTGACTACCTAAGAAAGAGATATATATTTTTGTACTTTTTTTTTCTTGTGATAAATATTATAGAAAAAATATAAATAAACTAATATTTCACTCTAGACAAGTATTGCAAATAACTTATATTACGTAATAATCAAGTCTCTGTCATATTGTTATTAATTTTGTATTGATCTCTCTATCGCAATAATTCTTATTTCACCTTTGAATTTGTTCTGAAATATTTACAGCTTACTATTTATTATTAAAAGGTAGTTTTTCTTTAAACACATAATTTTACCTTCTATTGTAAAACGTATCATAAAAAAAAATTAAATTTATATCTCATAATTTTTTTTAACTTCGTTATACATTTCCATCACCTGGCATCAATAATTTTTACATTATAGTACAAAAGAAATAAACATAAAAATCTCCCATAAAAATTAAAGATTTTTTTTTAATAAAAATTATATGTAAAAATATTGAAGCGCGTGCAACTTAAATGCAAATTTTTATAGTAGAACATTAATTCTAATGATTTTTATTATAACTTGAAATTTTTAGACTGACTAACGAAAGACACAGAGAGAGAGAGAGAGAGAGAGAGAGAGAGAGAGAGAGAGAGAGAGAGAGAGAGAGAGAGAGAGAGAGAGAGAGAGAGAGAGACATTCGTAGTTCAGATACATTTTTTAAGCACAAAACATGAAATTTGTTTTTCTTTTGTAAGATATGCATTGTGGTTACACTTACTGATATGAACTTGCGTTTTGACGCCATATGTGAGCAAAATATGCTTTTGACTCTAAATATTAGACAATTTTTATTCTTTGCAAATTAAATTAAATTTTTAACTGTTTATGAGAATGATCTGTTAAAAAAATTACTAAAACTTTCCGCAACCTGAAAAAGGTGACATTATGTGTTTTTCTTTATTCTGAGTATTGAGTGTAACGTATTTATAACTTTTTAAACACTTAAAGCCCCTTTTTAACTTACTTTTTTATCATTTAGAATACTAGACTGATAATTACCATACCTTAATATCCATGAATTAGACACCATCACGTTGATTTTGTATTTATTTTCGTTTACTTTCCTTTTTGCGGTTATATCACGTATCTGACGTCACAATGTACCGTTTGGGCCGTGATAGTTGTAAAGAACTTGAGGGAGGGGCTTATATTTATCACGTGACCAGAGCGGTGACTGTGATTGGCGGCGGTATATATTGACGTCAGATACGTGATATAACTGCAAAAAGGAAAATAAACGAAAATAAATACAAAATCAACGTGATGGTGTCTAATTCATGGATATTAAGTTATGGTAATTATCAGTCTAGTATTCTAAATGATAAAAAAGTAAGTTGACAAGGGCTTTAACGTCATGCTCTATATTTCAAAGTTTAAAATAACAAAACAGTAACTAAAATTGTATAAAATACTCGCACAGTAAAAATTATGTTGAGCGTACCGTGTAAAGTATGTTTATACATTTTGCATAACATTTTCTGATAGTAAAAATTATATTAAGCATTTCAGAGAACCATGTTTATACATTTGTGAGTCCTCTAATTGATTTATTGTTATTATTATATAATTGGAAGTAAAATGTTTTCTAAACCTGTTTATTAAGGTTTCTTCTGAGTTAAGACAAACTGTGTTAAAAAATTTCAAGAATTAAAATTAGTAATACTAGGTAGTTACATAAATCTTGTATATTAAAATAGGTATAAATTTAATATTATTCTGGAGCAGTTACTAAAACAAAATAACGAATGCAGTATAAAAATGCTATCCTACAAGTAGTAAATCTAACTTAGATTAGGAGATATTGTAATTAATATTGTAGTTTCATTTTTACCTATTGCAGTTTACAGAATTGGTATACCTGCAATTAGTAGTAATTGTTTTCGTGCATAATCGTCAGAATCTTAAAAATTATATAAATTTTGTGTTTAATGGCAATATGGTGTAGGTTTAATAACGTGTATGTACGTATACAAAATGATTATGGGTAGAGAGAGAGAGAGAGAGAAAGGGATGGAAAGAGTGTTGGAGAGAGGTGGTTAGGTACTCAGTAGCTAGGAAGGCAAGGTATAACGGACACTCAAGCGGTTTTTGTGCGAGTTCCGCGTAGGGTGTGTTGATTTCCCGTGGGGTTGTGGTCTCTCTCTCTCTCTCTCTCTCTCTCTCTCTCTCTCTCTCTCTCTCTCTCTCTCTCTCTCTTACTCTGATGTCAAGACCACATCAATCCCCAATCAACAACACCAGACTAAAAGTATCAAATATGAGTGACCAAAATTCACTTGGGATTTTTTTTCTCCCTCTCTCCCTCTCTCTCCATCTTTCATATAAAAAAAGGTATAAGGGAGTAAAAATATTAAACTATAATAATCTGTCCCTTGATGTTATATCAGAGAAATATACGGTCTAAAATAAATAAATTGACATTAAGTTATGATACAGACAATTTTCTTTATTTATATTACAGTTATAAATATTATTTTATCATTTTATTGTTTGTTTTTTGATCAACGCATCGTTAAGGGGAAGATTTTAGATTTATCTTATATGAAAAAACAACAGACAAAACGAATTTCAAGAGAAAGAATCATAAATAATTAAATACATGTATGTTTATGTTTGATAATCATAGTATATAGATCATCTAATAAAAGATTTCTATATTATAAGAAAATGACAAAACAACATGTTTTTTTCCGTCTCTATTTATTTTCTGTATTAGTATGGATCCATAATATCTGAAATATTGACCTAAATGCTCAACAATTTTTATTAATTTATTAAAAATTTATAACACTGTAAACAAAGTATACAGTATGCATGCACGTATTATATATTATTTAGTTTACTCATAAATATTTTACACAGCCAATTGTGTCCAACATGTTGCATACATATCAGGATACTTCAACACTAATATTCGGGTATGTATAGTGACTTAATTTGCTATATCTATACTGTTTAAATCTTAATTATTTTAAAATTTTAATTATTAATACAAATGTAGGTGGAAAAATCGATTCAGATTTTACAGGTTAAGTTTAATCCTGGTTTTCTTGGTCCAGATTTAACACATCGCCGATAAAACCCATTTGAATAGAATTCAGGTAAAATTTGAAAGAAAAAAACAAGTTATATAAGAAATTCTTCTAATATTAATTTTGAAAAATCATTTTAGTTTGATAATTCAAGGTAAAGGGAATGGGATTGCAATAATCTGAATCCTTATTTTCTAAACTATTTGAATCATTAATGGATTGATAAGCTGGATTCTTTCTTTTAATTAAATTATCCAGATCAAAGATCTTGAATTGTGATAGATTTACAATTTTAAGCTAATTTATTGATTTTTTTTTTACAGAAAGGTTAAGGGACATAATATGTGTATGTATTATAGTCCTATCTCATGATTTATCATTGAGTAGAAATTTTTTCTTCAGACCAGTATTTCTTTAAGGAAGAATATAGATCTAGATTGAAAAATACTAAAATTATTCTTTACAATTTTTTTACATTTTTATTGTTAACAATTTTATTTTTTAAAGTTTTTTTTTTATTACAAAGTTTTTGCGTTATTTTAAAGATACAAACTTATCATGACATTTAAATTTATAACAAAGTCTTAAAGTAGATTTTACCTTTACAAGATATTCAAATACTTTTAAATCTTTAAACATTGAGTTAAAATTGTAAAGAATTTATCAAGATTTCACAACATATACAACAACTTCTTTTTTTTTTTTATTCTCTATACATTGTAATGCATTTTTAAAATCACATTACATTTATATAAGACAGGAAGTCTTATTGATATTTTTTTTGTGTCGTTACGTGTATTAAGGCAAGCTAATCAGAAAAGAACAGACATTTTCTACGTTCCAATCAAAATCATTTTTATCCTTAAGCTTTTTACTTCAATCCGTGTACAAGGAAGCAAGCAAGTTTCAATTTTTCCACACCAACTATTTCTATACAAGAGAGTTTTAGTTCTATCTATGTTTTTTTTTTTTTTTTTTATAGAATTTTTTTTTCTGCAGTTTTTTACTCTAAAAGCTTGAAGATTGTTAAAAACGAAATCAGCGCCTCTCACGATGTGGATTTGTACTATAATCCTCATTGCAACAGATTTTCTATACTTTTAAAAACTTTTTTCTATCGCGTCCTGTCTCCTTACTTTTATATAATTCTTATTTTACAAGTTAAAGATAGAATTAGTATGTTTATCGCAAATGACTTTTAAGCTGTGTATTTCAAACAAGACAGATTTCAAAAGACATGTTTTTTTCTAAATAAGAAAGTTATAGAAATTTTAAAACTATTTCACTTGAATCCTCTCTCTCTCTCTCTCTCTCTCTCTTTCTTTTTCTCTCTCTAGGAGATACAAGCTTAGTTAAGGTGCTAAGAGAGTTTGTCAGCTATAACACAAAATCTTAGTCCCAATATTAATATAACAGTAGTAAATAATGCTTTCATATTGGTAAAAAAAAAAGTTAATTATTTTAGTAGTCCGAGATGAATAATTTAAAATTCTCCGTTGTAACTTTAGTAATTTTCTTAAAAATCGTCTAAAGGATTGTCCCACCATGCTAAAGGATAGAGAATTAGAGGTCCCCTGTTGTTGTCCTGCGATATTCTGATTGGATACACGTCTCCACCGGTTAGAACTATTATGAAGTATAATTATTTAGTTTACAGTGGTAAATGAAGACGTGAATGTATTTAAACAAACGCTAACATACTGTATCTCATTTGAATTTCATTACTATATACATTTGAATTGTTTCTCATTACAGGTATAGATACTCTTTTAAGAATCATGGAAACTGTTTACAATTATAAAATGTATCATCATATAGAACAAAAAAAAAATAAAATCGTTGCACGATAATAATAATAAAATGATCACAAACAAACAGCAAAATGATTTTTTTTCTACTATTTTATTATTTTTCAAACACAAAAAAATTGTATATAGTACTTGTGTCAGTTAAAATTTTCCACCATCATTATTATTTTTTTTTTAAACTTTATAAAGATGTTGCTGCAATGCTTTAAGAACATGCCCTTTTTTTACACCACCTGTAATTGGCTGGCGCGACATACCGGTAACACCCATTTAAAGTGTTTGATTTATTACGGATTGTTTTGAATAATTAATGTAAGCCTCTTAGTTTAATTAGCCAAAGTTAACAAGTATATAAAAAAATAAGTTAAAATGCGTATGTTTTTATCTGTAATTCCTATTAAAAATTATCAGAATAAAAACTTATGAAAGAACCGTATTTATCAATACTATTATATAAATTTCAATAATAATTAATTTGTTATTAAATTAATATAATAAAAAAAGATTAAGTGTTATAGAAAAAATATTATAAATGTAAAAAAAAAAATACGTAAGTTAAATTAAATATCTAAAAAAAAAAAAAAAAAAAAAAAAGCAAGATATATAAAGTTAATAATATACAATAGTCTCTAGATAATATGTTTTACAGTAATTGTCATTTAGCTGTGATTAAATTGGAAGCAATTTTAGTAATGTAGTGTCTTTTGAAGTTTATGTCAACGCACAGAATACGCCCTGTGACATGTAATAAATTAGTATACACCCAACCGACATGCTTGCCGACTAAATTTATCATAAATTTCACCTCCCTTTCTCTCTCTCTCTCTCTCTCTCTCTCTCTCTCTCTCTCTCTCTCTCTCTCTCTCTCTCTCTCTCTCACACACACACACACACATTACTATATAACTGTATAGTATAGTTTAGCTTTGCCATCGTGTATATTTGCTTTGATTAAAGTAAAATTTATGTATTAACATTTCTCCCGCATATGCCAAATTTCTTATGCCACAGTTTTTATGTTGGAGATTTAGGGCACAATTTGGGCAGCTTTGGGCAATTAGTCATAGATTTTGGGCAGCTATTTGTTAAAAGTTATAAGACTTTGAAATATGTGACCTCAAAAAACATTTCTCTCGCATATGCCAAACTTGTATTTTTAGCCTATATCTGCAATTTTGGGCTCTTTATTTAGGGCAGGGCTTCAATAATTTTGGGCAATGTGTTTTAATGGTAAAAATGCATTAGTTCAGAGTAAAATCTTATTTCAGCTAAATTTTGTATGACGTCACCCGAGTAAACATTTCTGCCGCATATGCCAACTCTTTATCTTTTTGGGCACCTAAAACAAAATTGTTATTTCAATTAAATAAAATGAGGACAAATTTGGGCACCCTATTATTATATATAAAAATTACATAAAGCCACTAAAAACAGTAAAATTAAAAATTGACCTATGACGTCATCAAATATCATTTCGCTCGCATATGCCATAGTGAAATATTTTGGTTGCAGAAAAAAAAGAATACAGTTAAACAAAGTCCAATTAGGGACAATTTGGGCAGGCAATTGTATTCCTCTACACCTAATAGAAATGGAAGCAAAAAATAATACATAACATGTGTGTGACGTCACCAAAAATCATTTCTCTCGCATATGCCAGTCCAAGAAATTTTGGGCGGTGAACAGAAATAAATGAGAGTAAGAAACTTAATGAAAGAACATTTGGGCAGCTAATTTCAATTCTCTATGCCTGTACTAGATATATAAAAAAATATATTGAATATTGGAAGGAGTGACGTCATCAACACATTTCACTCGCATATGCCAGCACTAAATATTTTGGGCCGTGCAAACAAAAAATGAGTCTAAAGCAAGCTCAAGTAAATAAAATTAGGGCAGCTAATCTTAGTTCTCCATTACTAATAGAAAAAATTAAAATAATATTTAAGTGACCGATATTTTCATGTTTTAGCGCGAAATATTTAAATTAATAATTTTTAAACAAATGTTCAAGTATTTCACATTTAATTTTTTTAACTTGAAATGAACAAAATAATAAACATAATAATATAAAGTAAAGAATTGAAAGCATATGAGACCGTAGATCTTATTGATATGAGAGCGAGTGAGCGAGCCAGATACAGAGAAAGAAGGAGATTTATATTTATAAACTTAACGAAAAATAGAAAAAAATTACTAGCTATTTTTCAACAATTTCTTTGATATGTGGAAAAAATCGCAATTTTTTTTTTAAATAAAATTTGCTATATCTTTCAGGTGGTTAATGTTAATTACCCACTGGTCAGCCTTTTTCTGCCAACCTGACGACAGACTGCAGCTCTCTTATGACTTTTAGAGTAGTGACTCGTTTATCAAGATTAGTGAGGACTTACAATACAACTCATTTTTACTTTTACCTGATACATTGCTACTAAAATATTGTGCCTCTAAAAACAAAAATTTTAAAATAAATTTATTATTTTTAATATAACATAGCAATTGTGCAGTAGAGTAAAGTGCATGCATTATTGAGGAAATTCTGATAAAAATATGCTAGATATTTGTTATTTAAATATTTTGTATTTGCATATAGAAAAAAAAACATTTTTATCATTTTATATAAAAATTTTTACTTTATATCAAAATTACTGAAATTTAAATAGTTATATACTTTTTATTTTTCATTTGTATAGTTTTATAATGCAAGGACTGATAGGTATTATTCTAAATTAAATTGAAGTTAGTTGCAATTTAAAATTACTAAATTTTAAATATAAAAAAAGCGTGGAATTGTCTCTCTCTCTCTCTCTCTCTCTCTCTCTCTCTCTCTCTCTCTCTCTCTCTCTCTCACTTATCAATAAGATCTACGATCTCATGACATGCTTTCAATTCTATACTTTATATTATTATGTTTATTATTTTGTTCATTTCAAGTTAAAAAAATTAAATGTGAAATACTTGAACATTTGTTTAAAAATTATTAATTTAAATATTTCGCGCTAAAACATGAAAATATCGGTCACTTAAATATTATTTTAATTTTTTCTATTAGTAATGGAGAACTAAGATTAGCTGCCCTAATTTTATTTACTTGAGCTTGCTTTAGACTCATTTTTTGTTTGCACGGCCCAAAATATTTAGTGCTGGCATATGCGAGTGAAATGTTTTGATGACGTCACTCCTTCCAATATTCAATATATTTTTTTATATATCTAGTACAGGCATAGAGAATTGAAATTAGCTGCCCAAATGTTCTTTCATTAAGTTTCTTACTCTCATTTATTTCTGTTCACCGCCCAAAATTTCTTGGACTGGCATATGCGAGAGAAATGATTTTTGGTGACGTCACACACATGTTATGTATTATTTTTTGCTTCCATTTCTATTAGGTGTAGAGGAATACAATTGCCTGCCCAAATTGTCCCTAATTGGACTTTGTTTAACTGTATTCTTTTTTTTCTGCAACCAAAATATTTCACTATGGCATATGCGAGCGAAATGATATTTGATGACGTCATAGGTCAATTTTTAATTTTACTGTTTTTAGTGGCTTTATGTAATTTTTATATATAATAATAGGGTGCCCAAATTTGTCCTCATTTTATTTAATTGAAATAACAATTTTGTTTTAGGTGCCCAAAAAGATAAAGAGTTGGCATATGCGGCAGAAATGTTTACTCGGGTGACGTCATACAAAATTTAGCTGAAATAAGATTTTACTCTGAACTAATGCATTTTTACCATTAAAACACATTGCCCAAAATTATTGAAGCCCTGCCCTAAATAAAGAGCCCAAAATTGCAGATATAGGCTAAAAATACAAGTTTGGCATATGCGAGAGAAATGTTTTTTGAGGTCACATATTTCAAAGTCTTATAACTTTTAACAAATAGCTGCCCAAAATCTATGACCAATTGCCCAAAGCTGCCCAAATTGTGCCTTAAATCGCCAACATAAAAACTGTGGCATAAGAAATTTGGCATATGCGGGAGAAATGTTAATAATTTATGTGACTACCAAGAAAATGCACTACACGCATTTATAATATACAGTAAAATTATTATGAATATTATATCCAGTATACGTTTTAATATAGTACGTTATCAAAATTAGGTTATTATTAACTTTTAAGTAGTAAAATTAAATTTATAATAATATGCTTAATTTTAATATTTTAATACACACTGTATGTATATTTTATATAATACAGAGCTAAATATATTATACAAAATAAATCATTTTGTGAGTGCTTAAACACATAATGAAATTATCATCTGAAATCAAAATGTCCAGAGTTTTTTTTTAACACTTTTAAAAGGACATTAAAAAAAATAGTATTGCTGAATTATCATTGCAAATGTTATGAACTATATTTTAATTGTAGCTATCATATGGTAGCAATGTACTGTAAATACATTAAAGCATTTTCCAAGTGTGTGAGAGTCTTGAATTTTCATTCTGTCAGTTGTCAGTGACAGATTCATTCTAATAAAAAATGTTTACGGTTTTAGGAAATAATTAATTAAAGCCCTTTTTCAGCTTACTTTTTTGTCATTTAGAATACTAGATTGCTAGTATTACCTTATTATCCATGAATTATACACCACCACGTTGATTTTGACGGTGATTTTTATTTTCATTTTGACGGTTATTTCTCGCATCTGACGTCACAATGTACCGCCGCCAATCAAAGTCAGCGCTCTGGTCACGTAATAAACTGAAGCCCCTACCTCAAGTTCTTTGCACGCCATCACGGCCCCATTGGTACATTGTGATGTTAGATGCATAAAATAACAGTCAAAATGAAAATAAATGAAAATAAATACAAAATCAACGTGATGGTGTCTAACTTATGGATAATAAGAAATGGTAATTATCAATCTAGTATTCTAAATGATAAAAAAGTAAGCTATATATTTTAAATTGATTTTTTTTTTTTTTTTTTTTTTTTTTTTTAGTATTGTTATTTTTAAACATGTTTAAAATTAAATATATACTACGAATCCTTTTCCCCTTAAATACTATGTTAGGGAGTTTAGTAATTTTTGTGTTATATACAACACCGTTTACATATAAATTATTAAAAATATTAATAATTTGTAATATGTAAATATTAAATTTAAAATTAACATAATTTTAATATTTAACTATAAACAATAATATCTTGTAAGTATCATAAATATACAAGTAAAGAGTTTAATATATTATTACTATGTTTACAATTCTTGTTGTATTTTATATATTATTATAATATATGTATACAGAATGAAAAAGCTTAATTTAACATTTACAATGTAAGTTTTGTATGTATGTAATAAGAGAGGAGGTTACTGTTTGTCCTAGAGTAAAGTCTGAGTGAATGAGAGAGAGAGAGAGAGAGAGAGAGAGAGAGAGAGAGAGAGAGAGAGAGAGAGAGAGAGAGAGAGAGAGAGAGAGAGAGACTACATTTACACGGTAAAAGCTGAAGAAACAAACCACTTCCAAGTACTGTTTATATGTTACAAGTAACAGACCAATATAGAATTCAAAACTACTATTATCATTTAATTAAGTTAAAATTTGAATTTTCGAGAAGTAAATAAATTACCAAACAAATAGAATATAATAATGCATGTATATATATATAAAGTTGCATGATTTTGCAACTAATGTTCAATTTAGTTAATTGCATTGTCTCTCAAAACCTGCAATCACAGCTTTAAAACTAAACAATAAAATTCATTGGTCGGCTTAACTGATCGTTTAATGTTTTATATTAAACTTAAAGAATAATAGGGTTAAAATATAATTTCATTTGAAATCATTCAATGAAACACGTTAAAAATACATACTGCACACACAAAAACATGCAATTATTATTGTAAATAATTTAATTTGTAATTTTATATTGAAAAACGTATTTAAACAACTGGGATCTAGTTCACTACATGAAATAAACCTAAAATGTTATTGCATTTTTCAAAACTAAAAATGTTTATAGTAACATATTTTTCTATCTATCTATTTTTTTATATCAGTTTTATTTCATATTGTGAATAGAATTTCAAAGTTAAAATCAATAGATCAGATGTATCAAAAATGTTTATAAAAATAAAATATTGTGAATAAGTTTTAACTATTCAGGTATTTTGATCAATATATGAACTGAAACGGAAAATTAGAAAAAAGAAAAACTGCATAATATTTGTTATCTTTTAGCAAATATTAGTCCTTTTGTTGCAAAAGTAGACGTTTCTTGCAATATCCATTTGTTTCTCTCTTATGTCGCTAATTGATTTTTGCAAATTGATTTTTTTTCTCTTTACTTAAATAAGGGGGATCATTGCAATAGACTTCTTCACAGGCACTTTTGATTTTATTTTGATCTGCAAACGTAGCATGCAAAGAGTGTGTTATCCACATAGAATTCTTTCAATCCTTATTTCATAAATAATTTTGTTATATATCATGTATATATATATATATATATATATATATATATATATATATATATATATATATATATATATAAAGAGACACAATTGTGTCACCAAATTCTTAATAAATCAGAGAATACGTATTTCACTTTAACATCGTCGTGTAAACGCTAAATTAACTGTATGAGTTTGTCTTTCTACAATTCTTGCATCTCTGACCTCAGTATAATAAGTATTTTCTTTACATGGCGCGCGGAGAAATAAGTGAAGAAGAAGAAGAAGGATGACAACGACGACTATGGTTTTAGAACCTCTACAAATACTCTTGAATATTCATTATATTCTCTCTCTCTCTCTCTCTCTCTCTCTCTCTCTCTCTCTCTCTCTCTCTCTCTCTCTCTCTCTCTCTCTCTCTCTATTTCGTTTCTCACTATAAGGTACTACATACATGGGCTGGAAACGTGTGTGAGAAAGACCCTAGAATAATAATTATTCTAAAACAATAGCGCGCTAGAAGGAGAAAACCCTCCCTCCCACCTTCCTTCTTTTTCTCCTCCTCCTACTGAAGCTTTGCACACATTATATGACATGTTATGTATTACATTGTGCTGAAATTTGAAACTTGAACAGAGAAGAGAGAAATAAGATATGCCAGTAATCTACTGTCAATTCAAATCGTCTTAAAAACATAAAACACTCCTTTATATTAAATTATAAAAAATTTCTAAAATAATTATTAAAATATTATATAACAGTAATGAACACAAAGGAAATTATATATTTTCTTTGTCAGGGTTAAAATTTTAATTGTATCTTTCTTTACTACTTATATAATTGTGTATTATTACTTTTGGAAATTTAATATTTAATTCATATATATGTTGATACTTTTGTTTTAATTTTCAAAATATTTGTTTAATTACAGCACTCTCGTAATTCTAATTACTCAAATTTATATAAATTAATATGTTTTAACTTTAAGGTTCTGATATTATTATTTTAAAACATTTTTGGTAAAATAAGACAAGAATAAAATTATTAAAATATATTTAAGCTTTTGTAAATTAATATTGTTTTCTTATTTCAAATGTCAAAGAAAGTGAATTATTATTTTGATAATTTAATATTGTAGCTTTTAATTTTTTGCACATTTTTTTTGGTAATTTTAATTACCTCCCCCCTTTTTAAACAAGGAATTTGCATGTAACAAACAATGTCCGCTTTAGACATTGAAGAAATTATGTCAAAATCAGATCTGATTTTTAAAAGAATTGAAGTATTTAATAATATACTGCTTTGCCAAATGTAGTATTCATTTTATGAAAAAACAAAATATTGCTCAGTATTTTTAATCACACCTAGATTTAGAGAGAGAGAGAGAGTCGAACAAAATATCGAGTTATACTACAGACTTTCATGTTTTATTCTATATCATTAATCTATATTTATTATTATATGTGTATATGCATTTAAATATATTGTACCCTACACCTTGATTTGCATAATTATGAATTATGAAATAAACAATTGAGAAAGGAAGGATTCAGCAACCGATTTGACTGAGATTTGAAAAATAGTATAGGGCATAAAATATTTTTATTTTTTTTACACCTATTTTCTGTTTTTAAAATTAATAATTTTACCTTATAAAATAGGTTTGCAATTTTAATATTTTACTATCAAAAGATTATCCCAGTTACATATAAATGTGTTTCCAATAAAATATGGGTCCACAATATATTACTATGTTAATTAAAAAAAATTCATAAACAAACATTATAAATTAAGTTAACATATAGAATAGATAGGGGTATATAGAAACACAAATTCTTCAATACGTTGAAGTTTATTTGAAGAAAGTTTTACCCGCGTATGTGTGTGAGTGGGTAAAAGAAGGAGAAAAAAAAAGTAAGACAGCCAGCATATATGGTATGCCGTCCAAAGTTTTTGATCTATAGTTACGTCTTAACGAAGTAGAGTGGGTTGTGAAAAGTGCCTTCTGATTTCAGGCCTTTGTCTTTGTTTTTATATTTTATGAGTTCTATCTATTTTGTAGGAAACTGTTCAACTAAATTTAAATTTAAAATAAATTTATAGATTATATTGATTCTATAAATGATAGGTTTTTAGTTTTTTTCACACATATACATAATAATATAATAACACTATTATATATATTTTTTAAATCAAATATTATATTGAATTCAAAGTTGTTATAATAATTTTGCAATGAATTTATGAAAAACTATGGTGCTTATTTGTATGAAAATTTGTCACAACCGGCTCCTTATTTCATGCGTTTCCTTCTAAATAATAACACAAGGAAAAATTATTACCAATACCCGTCACAAAAATCATGTAAATTGCAATAGCTGAACGTTATCCTAGCAAAGGTAAATATTGATATTATACTGGCATAATATCTAAATCCAATTGAAACGTCATACAATAAAGATGTGTCTCACCTAAATTAAATTTTAAAAAGATTAGGTGACATTGTCATATATCAATACCAGATCCAGTTGAATAATTAACTGCTTTCTTTAGAAAATGGTCAACATGTCATCTTAATCTTAAGTGATAGCAGCGTTGCCAGATTTAACCTCGCAGAACACCTACAGCTCCATTAGTGAGGGTTAAATCTGGCAACGCTGCTGTCACTTAGGATGCCATGTTGACCATTTTATAAAGAAAGCAGCTTCCGTTTGATGGGTAATTTTAGAATTGGAGGAGTGTACATGCCATTAAAAAAAAAATCCGTGAAAACAACAATCTGCATTTTTTTTCAGTCTTGCAGAGCACAGCAAATATGGGTTAGGTACACTATTATTCTATGAATCATTAATAAAATTAATATTTTAAATTAAAAATTTTATATTACTACAGTTACGTAACATATATTTTTAGATCGACATAAAAAATATATCTCATATGTAATAGAATAAGTATTTGGCCTGTATAAAGAGTGCAGTGGTTTCTTTAGTTAAAGCTCAGTGAAGTAAAGAAAACGTGTATGCAGGAGGAGAGAAAAAGAAGAAGGTATATGGAATAAGAAAATCGACATAACCCACATCACATGCTCATCATCATCTTTAGCAAAAGTAGCTAGCAGGCAAAGTAAGCAAACTGATGTAACATACAAGAAACATATGTAAATATAATTTATTTTACTTCATCATGTATATCGGACATACTTCTTCTTCTTCTTTTGTACGTATATAATATACTTCAAAGAAGTTATGCAAATTTATAGAATAATAATATTGAAATTGTTAAGTAAATAATATAAAATATACTTTATGATATGGAGAATATAGATTATATTTTATGCTATAAATTTCTGAGTTATTTAAGAGGCAGCTTTCTTGTATTTTGATATTATTGATATGTAAAGTGGATATAAATTGTTTCTATACTTTCTAAATAAAAATTTAACGATCATAAAATACATATTCAATAGAAATATATCAAACTTAAAAATTCAAATTTTTGAATCAAAATTAATATTTTGAATGAATTTGAATTTAAATTTCATAATTCTTAGTTACCCATCACCAAACAGGAAGAAATTTTCGAGACAAGGTGTCATGTTTATTATTATTTTTAAATTTTCGGTAAATTGGACACCAGTTTTTAGATTACGTGCATTTACTTTAGGAAATACTTAGAGGAATTTGTGTACTTAAATCTACGTAGTATTAGTACATAGTAACATATATGTACTGTATATATATATATATATATATATATATATATATATATATATATATATATATATATATATATATATATATATATATATATATATATATATATAACATATTATAACATATAGTAACGTATACAGAGCAATATTGTAATTGTACAATAAATTTGATTGCATTTAACTTAAATTGTTCTTTATATGAATATTTAAAATTTATTGCATATATCTAAAAGTTTGCTTTTTTTAACATTAAGGCAAATTGCAAGTGTGACCTCTCTCTCTCTCTCTCTCTCTCTCTCTCTCTCTCTCTCTCTCTCTCTCTCTCATACTTAGACTACTCATATAATATATTATATTCACATTGATTGTAACAGATATTATTTATTTCTTCATTTACAAAAAAAACGTAACAAAATGAGCCAAAATAATATTTGTGGGTGTGAAGCATTATTCACATGACGCGTAAATTTGACGTGCGTCAACGTGCGTCGACGCGCGTTACAAAGTTGGAACAATGTAAACAAATGTAGCCATTCACATGCAATTTTCAAAAACCATGTGAACGGCTCCATTTGTTTACATTGTTCCAACTTTGTTACGCGCGTTGACGCACGTTGACGCGCGTCAAATTTACGCGTCATGTGAATAATACTTTAACCGTATTTACAGTTGGCGCCAGCTAGGGATGCAACCAGTAAGAGAGCGCCTAAAAACTGTCCATTTAGTTAACGTTACCCCACCTCCTAGTGACCTTGAAAGCTTGAGCTTCTATTTGCTGCCCAGGGGAAATCGATAAATTGCCCACATCTTTACGTGATTTCTAGAGTAGAGTATGACTACGTCTATATACCAAACAAAACGTTGTAATTACATTATGTGAAGTAAGCATTCACGAATTGAATTTTTTTAAAGTAACAGTAATACTGAATAGCATTTATCTTAATCTCCGGGAATAATTGATTGTCTGCTGAAAATTACTTAAATTTTTTTTAATATTTGCGTACACCTTAAGGAAGGTGTCGTTGGTTCAACTTTTCTCTTTTTTTTTTATCATCCTATAGCCATCAAATTTTTTACCTTTTTATGAATAGCTTATAAAGTTATCTAATGTTGGTGATTATTTCACCTATTATTTAACTTAAGGTTAGATGAATAAACAAAAATAGCATCAAATTAAGCCATGTGGGTATAAAATTTCAAACTTCTGTAATTCAAAATTTTGCATTTATACTCTTCTTCTTTTTTTTTTTTTTTTTTTTTAATTGTGTACCTCTTAAATGTATAACGGTGCAAAATAATAATAATAATAATTTAGAATTTGCTGAATTCCATTACGTACCTTCGTCTTAAAAGTGCCCATAAAAATGAGCTTGTCTACAAATTAAAGAAAACTGTTGCAAAGAAGCAGAAAAATAAATAAAACAAGATATCATTTTCAGTCTTTATTTTTTTTTTCTTTCCTTCTTTCTTTATTCTCTAGAATGTTTTTACTATGCAAGTCTTTGCAACTTTTTATGTTTTTCAACTTTCAACAAATAATAATAATACCAAGCAAGCTTTGTAGTTATGCATGATGAAATGTGTATTATACTGTATATATATGATATATTTTTTATGTGAACTGTGAATCATTATTATTTGTAAGAACATTAAAGATCAAAGATATGCATTTTTAATATAAACATACAAAGAAATTAAAATAAAAAATATATATTGCTTTAATAAGCAATTCGCTCATTTTATATCATAGTAGTATTTTTTTTTAATACAATTTATAGTAAATTATAATATAAAATATATAATAAAATAAAATATGAAATTTTATACTTTATATTTACATAATCATTAATTTTAATTGCGAATATCATTAAAAAATTCAAAAAATAAAATAAACTTATAGAAAAGATTATATTTCTTATAAAAATAGCAATCTATTCAATGTTAAAAAATATTAGCTTGAAAAGTTATACTATAATGAAAGTTAGTTTTGTTTAATTTTGTTTCAATTGAATTATAAAAAAGTGCTATGACTTTTGCGTTCATAAAAAATGCAGGATATTTTATTTCATTTGCACGTGGAAATTTAATCAATAAAGTGCACTAGCGAATACATTAATCAATATAAGCTATTGAAATTATGTCAGTGTTTTATTGAGACAGGTTTATTGTTACTTTATAATAAAATATAAAATGATTATATTTAATATTGAGATTTATAAAAAGGTAAATAATATATTATTATTAAATTTAATTAAATTAAAAAAAAAAATCTGACATATTTCTTTTCTTGTGACAGGTATGGAAGTGACGTGTTTTTTTTTTGTGTTTTTTTTTAATCGTAATATTTTTATTGATTCTTTTAATAATAGAAAAGTACGAAGAAGTAGGACATGATAAATATTACATAAAAGTAATAAACAAGTATAAGAACTTAGTAGACCATGTAATTCGTTTTTTTTTTTTTTTTTTTTTAGTAAGGCGACAAGTTTTTACCAAAAATTATAAAATATGAGTTTTTTCTTATCATTTTACAATATTATTAACAATAAGTATGTATAAAATAATATAGCAATATTACATTCTCTTATGAAAAAGAAATTAATAGAAATTGCCAGTATATTTTGGTTGTTAAGCCAATACACATGCAGTTGTTTTTCTGTGCATTTTTAATTTTCATGAATTTTTAGAATGATTTATTATGTAACACGTTGATTTATATACTATAAATAAAATTATATGATTGTGTGTGTGTTGTTGTTTGAAAATTGTTTAGACTACAAGTATAAATTATTTTGTAAATTTTTAATTATATGGTATAAGAAGAACCAACTATATTTAATCCCATTCAAAAAATGATTTTAAAAATGCAGTCATGAAGTCATGAAGAAATCATAATTCTGTTGCTATAATTGAGAGAGGTATTTTTATTTAAAATTGACAGATGAAAAATTTACATATATACAACAAAATGAAATGGAAATAAAATACACTTACTATTTTGTATTTTGTGTACTTTAAATATGTTTCCTTTACAAAATATCTGTATGAAGATAACGTATGTTTAAATTTACAATTAATTTTACAAGCCATATGTGTCAAATCCAATGATGATAATTATAATAATCATATTTAATATAAATTACTAAAATTTAATTAGTGTAATAGTTATAACTCTTAATGTTGACATGTTTCAACTTTATCTAATAGATCGACATTTCAAAGTTTGCAAATTGTGATTGACCTTGTAAAGGTTAAGAGATGAAATTTTCTGATAATTGGGTATGAAATTCACAAAACATGAGAACCGGGCTATATAGTAGAAGTTTTGGCATACAGAAGAAACTTTTACTTCTAAAGAAATTCTATAATATAGTATATTATTATATATATATATATATATATAAGCAAGTTTTTGGTTGTCTGCCAATATCATTTCACATTTTCTTATCTGTAACACACTCTCTTTGCGTTACCACAGTCTTTAATACCGTGTTTATACATGCATGAGCTAATTCACTTTTTTTTTTGTGTGTGTGTGCATACATATAGGGTCAAACTTTTACCTCATAAGTAATAAGATATTTCGTTGTATAGTAATAAAAAAACTTGTTCTCGATATAGTTTAGTGTAAATGGTAGTTGATATAATCATATTAATTGATTTTAAATTTCTACATTACCTACTTACTTACCACCATAATATAATTGATATAAAAATTTGTCCACAATTTTTTCAACCTTTTTAATGTGTCCGTTATTATCTTCCTCGTATTCATAAAAAAAAATTCAATTCAAGGAAATATTTTTACAGCTTTTATAAGTAATATAGATAACATAAGTTATAATTGGTTTTGTATTTTCCTGTCTATCTTATTGTATGATAATTGTGGCCCATATTTTGAAGTACTGTTATTAACGATTCGAGTGTAAGTATACCAAGCACATGTGATTGGCTATAAACAGGGTGAAGAGTGCTGTAATTACATCTTGATAGTTGACAATAGTTATGTATGCATGTTACATAATTACAATTATTGCTGGAAAAATTGTCGTCATTTGTTTTTCGTAAAAAATAAATAAATAAATAATAATAATAAATATAAGCAAGTTTGTAAAGACAAGTTTTCTCAAAGTTTCTATTTTATTATAGATTGAGAAGTACTTCTACATAACATGATTATTATTAATAAATAATAACATTCAAGGGATATCAAAGTGGTATAGAACAGAGTGGAAGAGAGAGAGAGAGAGAGAGAGAGAGAGAGAGAGAGAGAGAGAGAGAGAGAGAGTAAAGTTTATCGTATTGAAACTTTCCTGCTAAAGTAAGTTATATTGCACAACAAGATACTGTATGATTAGTGATAAATAATGGAACACTAAATGACACCACACACATATTGCATTGTTCTCAAGCATGTCTCGGGTGGCAAACAAGCGAGATAGTTCAAGAATTTTGTTTCACAAGAGAATCTCCAGCCTTGGTCGCGACTAAGTGAAGAGTAATCAGGCCATCGTTAAAGAATTTGAACAGTTCTATCAAAAGCAAAAAAATAATAACAAGTAAAATGCCTATTTTTGTTTTATTTTCTGTCAATTTTTCTTGGCATGCACAATCTTAATGAGGTATATACACATTAAGAACAAAGTTATAAAGAGAATCTGAAAATGTTTAAATCGCCATTTTTTTTATCAGAACTTGAATTGAAACGTTAAAAAAAAGTTTAGTTCTATATGTGGATTTTTAAAATTATAAAATTACAATACTTACAGAAGAGAAAGCTGTTTTCAAATTGTACAAAACTGTTCTATTGCTTGCAGATAGAGTGGGCAAGTTTTGCAAAGCAATTACCTCCACAGCAATCTTGCCTGCAGGTGCTACAAAACTTTATATATCTCACCTTACAATAATCATTACCGCCAGCTTCAATACTTTGTTTTTATCTTCTTGTAAACTTAAAAAAAAAAGTTTCAATCATTTTGCTGTCGATGGAATATTAATTCACTTTAATCTATCTTCAATATTAAAATGAAACAATACATGTGTAAATAATTTGTATAACAAAATTATTTTAACGTTTTTAAAAATTATTTAAGAACTAATAGTTAAAAGATTGATATACCAATGCTAGGTTATAAGAAATATTAGCATTGCTCGTAATCATTAAAAAAATGTAGACATTACTAGGTTGAAATCAATTTTGTCATTTATTTCTTAATTATAACGTAGCACATGTTCAGCATCCAGTACACATTAGGGAGTGGGTTTTAAGAACAAAACAATGTAATTAACATTATACCTTGTATAGCGCATTCCTTTTTATTAATTTATTTAATTATTTTCAGTTTTTTTATGTTCTATTGAATGCATTTTTAACTAATGTGTATGTGTGTATAAACAAAGTTGGCAAATATAATGTATATACTGAGCTGGTATGGCCGAGTGGTGAAGGCAGCTGACTCGCAAGTCGCAACTCTGTACTCCTCACCGACCGAGTATAGGTTCGAGCCACTGTTGGGTGCGTACGTGTGAGCACAACACGTTGCACGATGCATGTTTACATGCATTCCATGACGACGCACAGCATTCGGGAGGTGCATGATCGATGTGATTGCACCGACCAGCCTGCCTAGACGTTTCCAAGGCTTTTCTAGGCTGTCATGGCGAATGCCGGGCTGTGTACTTAGGACGTGGCCGGCCCGTGTGTGCTTTTCCATTAATTGGAAAGTCCTTACCTGTCGATAAGACAATGTCATGACTGGGACTGGGATTGGTGTGGTGTAGCACAATAACACAATATGGCAATCAAAAAAAAAAAAAAAAAAAAAAAAATATGTATGTATTATAAATATATATAATATTATTTAACATAACATATATTATACATAATATAAATTCTTTGGAGTTCCATTGAAAGCCTAAAATATATATTTTCAAAATTACTGTACTAAATTTATTAAACAACAACTACATAATTAAAAGATATATTATATCCTTTCTCCCCTAGTCATGGTCTATGAAGGTGATCACTCAATTGAAATTGTACATGGTGACATGTCTAACCTGAGTTTAACAGTAGTAACCAGAAGTTAGGCGGTGGTAAGATTAGTGGAATATAGGGCTATATTCCAGGTCTTGTTAATTTACTTTTTTTGTAAACGTTTATGTAAGATTAAGTAAAAGAAAAAAAAAGTAAAATATAAATTGCAATCGATAGAGTATTGATGTGTAAGAGAATGTTGGCAATGTAATGAAAACATGGCACCTGTGCTCTCTCTCTCTCTCTCTCAGTCTCACTCTCATTCTCACCCATCACTACACACCTATTTGCAGTTGAAAAGACTAAGTCTCTCTTCTCTTCACCTAAAAGTTCATCAGTGCTAATGGATTTGGCATCACATTGCTTACTTTTACCTGCTCTTAAAATCACTCTTCATTTCTCTCTCTCTCTCTCTCTCTCTCTCTCTCTCTCTCTCTCTCTCTCTCTCTCTCTCTCTCTCTCTCTCTCTCTCTCTCTCTCTCTCTCTCTCTCTCTCTCTCTTCTTTCGTTTTTCATATAAATATACATATCTTTTAATAAAGATTATTCATATAGTTATAATTATGTTTTCTATGTTCATTTGAGTGAGCATTTGGCTTATAATCAAAGTTAATCTTAATTTTAAGATAATAGGAGAAAATAATGTTTAACCCAAGTAAAAGGGGAATAAAAAAAATATGTATAAAAAATGTCAACCATTTCTATAGAAATTTCTGGCTTAGTTCCATGCACGTCTTTTTTACCTCCCTGCCTGTATTCAAGAGAGAGAGAGAGAGAGAGAGAGAGAGAGAGAGAGAGAGAGAGAGAGAGAGAGAGAGAGAGAGAGAGAGAGAGAGAGAGAGAGAGAGAGAGAGAGAGAGAGAGAGAGAGAGAGAGAGATTCTATGCATACTATACCTCCAAGTTGTATAGCAGTTTATAGTAATAATATGATGATGAATGACGTTATGTCAAGAAAAGCAAAAGGTTTTTCTACTCACCTTTTTAAATATAAAATGACAACTAAATACATTTAAAGTAACACGTGAAGACAGAAATTACTTTAATCACATTATAAAAAATTAATGCAAGAAGTTTGGCTTAAAATTTTACATCGTTAAAGAGTATTTGTTTTACTCCAGTTTTTTTTTTATTTTAATGATGAAATTAACTTTCTTTATACTAAAAACGTAGAATACCCTGAACAAAAAAAAAACTTGTCTAATATCCTTACATACTTAAATATCAACGGAGTCATTGATTTCTAATTTATTTTCTATTTAAGAAATCGCAGATGCGGGTTTATGATGTCACAGCTCGCCTGTTTTTGTGCGCGTTGACCAGTTCGCTGTGACGTCATACACCCGCATCTGCCATTTTATGAATCGAAAATACATTAGAAATCAATAATTCCGCCGAATAATCAATGATGATATTTATGTTAGGATATAAGACATGTTTTTTGTTCAAGGTGTTCTACGCCTTTAATTGTATTTTTAAATAAATATAGTTCTAATAGCAAATACATAGTTGAATTATTAATAAAGTTGTATAGGGGTTAGAAATAATTTATTGATTCTAATGATTAAAATCATTGATGAGAAGATCATTGACCGTAAAGAGTAAAAGGGAAGTAAAGAGATACCTACTATTTCTTTATATTTTATTAAATATCCTTATTCTAAATCTTAAAAAATGACTTCTTAGTTTGTTACTATAGTAGAAATTTAATACTGTAGTTTGTGAAGGATGTTACAATTAAAAAAAAATTTAACTGTGTATGAAATCAAATATTTGATATTTGAAAAAAAGTTCAGTCTAATAAAAATAAGAAATGAGACATTTTATTGACCCAGGCAGTTCATAGTCGTAACATAACATTGTTACAACAAGCGTTGGTCTAGTCAGTATTCATAATTTATAATTAACATAGTAATAAATAAATAAATAAATAAATAAATAAATAAATAAATAAATAAATAAATAAATAAATAAATAAATAAATAAATAAATAAATAAATAAATAAATAAATAAATAAATAAATAAATAAATAAATAAATAAATAAATAAATAAATAAATAAATAAATAAATAAATAAATAAATAAATAAATAAATAAATAAATAAATAAATTTATAGCTACACATTATAATAAAAGTTTCTGTACAGTCTTATCTTTTTACAACCATAGCAATGTTTTATGCAAGACGTGATAATTTAGTCAGTAAAATGTTCCAAATTTGAGTGTGTGGGATAAACAATATCATTAATTGAAACATTAATTTCACAATTTTAAAGTCAGGGTCCAAGTATTCGGATAAAGTATAATATTCTTTATATAATTAAAAAATCAAAATAGGTTTTTAAATAATGTTTAAAATTTTGAAGTGATGTTGGTAGACTATCATATATTTTTGCTGTAATATAATTTGGGCTCCTTTCGTATAATTTAGATTTATGTTTTGGAACCGAGACCTTCATAGAATTACGTGTGTTATATAATTATTAATATTGTTATTATTTATATAAAATGTCTGATTATATCTTTTAAGTATTAAAGCACAAACATACTATCATACAATATGTATAGTCAGCTTTATTTATTATTGCGTGGGTATATAGAATGAAAAATTACCTTGTCACTTGGGTATAGTTACTAATTATAAACTAATACACCTCTTACTATATAACTACTATTAAATACAATTAATAAACATATACCTACTTAACTTGATCTATTACACATTAATGTATTGTAATCTAAATTTAGCAAAACATGGGTGTAAATTTATTCAAAAAATGACCTATGTTGGTACGTTAACCTCTATTGCATCATAAGATGAACGGATCGCATTTCTAGGTAGGTCGTTTACGTATATAGTGGCGTATTATTATAAACCTACAGTTGTTACGGTACATATGATCTGGCAACCTCATTAAAATAAACAAATGCAATATACTCCACACACTGGGTTGCAGCTATATTGTATTGTATATATATGTAGCTAAAGGTCTTTTGACACGGTGCAATATTTTTTAATGTGCAATACTATGCATGAAGTCAAATTTATTGCTTGCTAAAAAATCGTGTTTTGTGTCAACAGGGTGTAGAGGGGTATAAAAAATATATACTTTGTTGTACATAATCATTTCTAAGGATTTAGCGTTACAGATACATTACACGATGTATATATTTTAAATTTTTATTTTCATATATTATTGTTATGTTTACACCTATTAATTAAAAAATCAAGTATTTTTTTTTTCAAGCTTAAATCAATAAATTTTTGTTAGCTGGTGTATGAAAAAGCTTCTATTTAATTATTGTACTTTAATCACTGGAAATCAATTTAAAATAACTAAGTAATAAGTAAATATAATTATAATTAACCGTTTTTTCTTACGACTTAACTGCGAAAAGTGATCTAAACTTAACGTCCCATTTGTAACAATCATACTAAAATAAAGGCACTAAAATCACTTGAATTTATTGTCGCTTTCTATGTTTTGATCTTAAAACGTATTAAATACACTGAAAAAACTACTACTGATGGCAGGTAAATGAATCCTGTGAATTCTAACAGGTAAGTATTAACCAGGACATTACGTAATGCAGATAAAAAGTTACCTAATTTATGTGAGCCAGTAGTGTGTATTACTTGCATTATAGGTACTATTGTTTTATAATTTAACGCCTGTTCCAGGTTTATGCTTATACCTATTGAAATTTACAAAAAAGATTGTACCTGGCATTAGTAGTAATTTTTAAATTAAATCTTGGTACTTGGTAAAACAAGTAACCTGGCAAAAAAAAAAAAAATATCAAATATATTATTTTTAAAGTATTTATGTATCATATTTAAAACAATTTATAAATTATACTGACAGTGAGATAAATTTACTTTTTCAAAACTTAAGTAAAAATACGTTGAATAAATAAACGAAATTAACAATACATAGAAGTTTCTATAGTTTTTTAAGGCGTAGGTACTAGGTAGGTGAATTCTGGTTTAAGTATATATACAGTATCTAACCTGTGTATGCGATTATATGGTTAACTACGTAATACAAAAAAAAATACCATGAAATTAAATAAACTGAAAGAAATTGAGCTTAATTAAAAAGAAAATTATACTGCTTTCGTCCTGTTAATATATCTTTTGATTCAAGGCTGATACTTTTTTCAACTTCGTTTTTTAAAACAAAAATTTTAAAACAGAATTTAATTTATTTATTTTTTCAATTGGATTATATTTGGATGATGGTAATAAACTCATATTTTATGAGTTTTCGTTTAAAGAATAAATACAAATTGAAGTATATTTTTGTGGCAAGTAGGATGTGTTTTTATGTGCTTCAAATGACTAAAGTTAGTGGAGAGAAAGAAAGAGAGAGCACAATAATTTGGTGCACACGATCCACTGCAGAATTCAATTAAAGAAACTCAAGCTTCATCTAAAATAAAAACTTATTATTATTATTTTTTTAAACTTTATTATAAGAATTATTTTTACTTTTATGTATTTCTTTGGTTTAATTTTATATAGAAATCTAATGTCATACATATTAATGATTTTTATTTTTAGTTACAAAAATATGGAATAAATTATATAATTTTCATTTAAAATACATACTTTAGTATAGTAAAATATTCATTCTATAATTTATTATTGTTATTTCTTTTTTTAAAGAAAAACATTACATATATAATAAATGTATTTCTTAGTATTATAGTAGTATTATTATAAAATAACATATCTACTACATTATTCATTTTATAAGTAGTAGTTATTATTTCTATACAGCTATTCTTGTATTTCACCACTATATAGAAGAGAATAGAATGATATTGCGCTACATAGTATGCACGTAACTTTGGACCTCGAATAAAAGAGGTTCAATGGACGTGCTTAGATATTCAAGAGTAAAGCTTATAAACTATACGAGACTAAAGAGAAATTTTAAACTATATAATAGTGCCACTATAACTTAGATATAGTATAGAATTTTCACAATAGGTAATGTATTGATATATTAGGTTTCCAATTAATATTTCATTAAAATTATTACTATACGAGAATAATAAAATTTAGCCATATCTTTTTTTTTTCTTTTTTTTTTATTATTATTTTTTTTTTATTCTTGTAACAATCATGGCTAGTTCACACTGAGCTTCAGTATTATGTGCGATTATGTAAAAGCATTGAATTTAAACAGTGCACGCACATTTTAACTTAACGTTTTCATAGTACTAAAATATATATTACAACTTGAACTGGTACACTTTACATAAAACATAATGTAATACAGAAATAATCACATATGGTACCATACTACCATATACTGTGAGAAATAATATGATATTATATTGATTTTTAAAATTAACTGAAAAGTTATACTGTAATAAAATAATTTAAATTTCTCATTAATAATGTCCATAAAATAAACTTTAAGGCTTTATAATTGTAAGTGTCAATATAGTAATGATGAACTTGTATTGAAAGTGATAGTAGATTTAAAAAATATATATATATATATATAATATATATATATATATATATATATATATATATATATATATATATATATATATATATATATATATATATATATATATATATATATATATATATATATACAGTTAAGTCAATACGAATAGTGAAAAAAGAAGACAGTGCAACCATTTTATGCAAAAATCTATTATTTGTTTAAATGAAACAAAATATGTTTAATTTTGTTTAACTTTTAATTTATTTATTAGACAGTTTAAAGTAACATAATTACACAATACATACGTAATTCGTAATCAATTATACAATTCACTTAATAATAATACTTAAATTAAACTTAATGCTAGACTATATGTTACAATACATTTATAAAAATAAAACAAAAACATTTGTGTGTGTGTGTGTGTGTGTGTGTGTGTGTGTGTATACAACCTAGCCTTCTCAAATAGATAGTTGACATAATCATCAGCTCTGCAATACTATTGCTAGCTTCATGTCTTACAAGTTATCTACAATACATTTTTATATTTGCAATCTTAATTATGATTATACACAATATAAAGATTCTACTTAAATTGTTGTATTTTCATTGTTGAAAGGGTACAACAAATTTTCATAAAAAAAAGCCTCAATTCTTATTGTTTTTGTCCTTTTTATTTTTTATTTAATGTATAATTTACTATAATGAATTTTTTGAAAGCAATTGAACTGACTGATAGTGATAAGGCTATGCCTTGGTTGGAGTTTTTACCTTGTGGAAATTTAAAAAAAAAAAACGTCATTTGATTTGACGATCATTGTGAAAACTACCCGCAAGAATAAAAAAATCCAAACTTCTATTTTTACATTATAATTTGTACGAGCTCGTACGTATGTTCATATACACTCTAAAAAATGGTGCATTACTTTAGTTACGAATCCTTACTTATTTAAGATATTATACACTTTTAAGTTATTATGAGTAGCTAAAATAATGCATTTTAGCAAATTATTAAAAATAGCTAATTTGACTTGAAATAGCTTAAAAAACTTTTTCAAAACTTAAAACAACTTAAATTAGCTATTTTTAACAACTTGTTAAAATGCATTATTTTAGCTACTTATAATAACTTAAAAGTGTATATCTTAAATAAGTTAGTATTCGTAGCTAAAGTAATGCACCATTTTTTAGAGTGTACCAATAGATATTATGTATAAAATAAAAATTTTGACAAAAAAAAGAAATTCGTGTGCAAGTTATTGTTAAGTGTGATTTTTTTATGTGCTTATATCGTCCAAATTTACGCTATAACCTAAAGTGTAAATAGAAGCTCAATAGAAATATCTCTCCACATATTGAAACATTTTAGTTCCACGTTACAATGTAATGACTGTATAATGTTAAAGCACGGCTAGTGATATACAACTTTAGACTTATTGGACTTAATATTGCTTGTGAAACATTATCCTTAACATTACTTCGTGCATACGTTACTCGTCTTCAATTTGTTTGCAAACTAACTACGTAATAATATATTACATTAATTAATGTTATCACAATTTTATTAACTTAAAAATTATGTTTTGATAATCATGTATAATAAAGGATTTTATTAAGTTTAAATAAAAATTTAATAAAATGTTTAATTGTGGAATCTTGTAATTCAATTATTTGGTATCAATAGGATTTAATTATAAATTTATTAATCAAGGTAATAATGAATCAACAGTAAGCATATATTTTAAATTAACGTAATAGGAGCTAGTTAAACAAGTTGTTAGATTAAACTACTAATTAAAGCTGTTTATAAAATGATTTTTTTTTACGAAATCTACAGTACGTTATAATATACAATAAAATAGTAATTCAAAACATTATTTTATTTAAATATATATCCCAAATAATATTATATAGCCCACGCATCTTATCTCTCTCTCTCTCTCTCTCTCTCTCTCTCTCTTAGTTTTTTCAATACCCTTTAATTTAAAAAAAAAACTATTAATATTAGTCAGTTTCAATCTCTATTCTCATATGAAAATAAATTCCCATAATTATGTAATAAAAAGTATAGTACATACATAACGTGTTAGAAGGAAATAAAACTTATTATGAATGGCATTTCATGTTGCTTGCTATTATTATAAACTTTTTATTCTAGAAACATGAATATTAAATATAAATAGTAAGTACGAATGTTCTGTTACTTATCTTTTATATCAATTTAGTGGCTGAGTATTTACAATTGGCTGTAAAAAAAATAAGGTTTTAAGTATTTTATAGCATTCTTATAATTAAAGACTGAAAATGTTTCTAAATAAGGTCAATAGAAAATTGTTTAGTAGCAATTAGTAGTAATAGGTTTTTGATGTTATATGGCAATATACAAAAGAAGTGATAATTTACTTTTCTTTTTCTATTCACCTGTAATGTAATATCTAATGTAAGTAGATGACTTGCGTAATCCAAAGAGGATTCCAGCTGAAAAGTAAGGTATTTTTATAGATAGGTAATCCAAAGAGAATATCGTTATTCAATTTTCTGTTGCATTTAATTTTATTTTATCCTGGAAGTTATATTTTGTTGCTCATTTGATCAATGTAATTTTGACCCGCAATACACGTCTCCAGCTGACCTGTACTTTTCATCGGGAATCCTCTCTGGATTACGTAGGTTATCTACTTACATTACTGAAAAGTACTGGTCAGCTGAAAACATGTATTGCGGGTCAAAATTACAATGATCAAATGGGCATCTTCCAGGATAAAATCAAATAAAAAGCAACAGAAAATTGAATAACGATATTTTCTTTGGACTATCTAATGTATAGAAAAAACTTAGGAATATCCACTGACAAGATGAAAAGAAAATATAACGTCACTTGTAATGGAGCTCATAGTCATGTATCAACTTAGGAGAGTTGACATTATACAGGTTCTGATTTCTGCTAATTGCTTGGTAAGTTAAAACATTTTTCAAGTCATAATGAACCTACACTTTGAACAGAGAAAAATGCATGCCTGTAGTTCTAGACGCAGCTATCATGGTTAGCAATGTTTTTATAGTTTGTGGGCATTTAATTATTCTCAAATCTACTGAGACTGAAAAGTCCAGTTTTGAAGCTATAAACAAGTTGTGGGAAAAAAAGAAGATAAAAATAATAAACTTTATCTTGTATAGCATGCAATAAATATAAGGCGCAAAAAATAATTAAAAACAAACGAACTATTATCTATAGAAAATAATAAACATTTTTTTACAGTTGCACGTTTTTATGGACTAAAATTATGTTATAGTTAAAGTAAATAATGATAATAACGATGTTGTAAACAAATAAACTTATGCTTCATAAACTTAAAAATAAGTTAAGCAATACGACGTGAAAATTTAGGTAAATTCTCAAAATTGAAAAACAAAATTTGGGTAAATTTTCTATCTTCGTCATGCACTAGATTCTAGGATTATTTGATTTTTGTGAAACATGTTTTTCAAATTATTAAAAAATATATTTTAAGCTCAATTTTCAAGACACTATGACGTTTTAGTTTATTCTGTGTAAACGTATCGGCATACTTTCTTAACTTATGCAGTATAAATAAACTGTTTTTGTTTATCCACATGTTGTGGCCGATCATTGTATAATCAATAAGTAGAGCAAATTGTTAAATTTCTAAATTTAAATAATATTAAATAATATCCTATCTGACTTTACTTTATTGCAATAAAATGAATAAATTTAAAAGAATTAAATTTTACACCACATTTGTTACAAAAAAACGTTTATATCTCCTTTTCTTTTCTTTTTTTAAACCAAGAAGTGACTTTGCAGTTTCGTAATTTTATTTCCATGACATTTTTAATTTAGTAACTTGATTTCTCTCTCTCTCTCTCTCTTTTTTTTTTTTGAAATTTTTTAAAATATATTCTTAATTATTCATTAACAAATTTTTTTATAAATTTCTCCATAAAAATAAAAATTGTAATAATTAACGGCTTTTATTAGGCGAAATCAGGCATACAACATCTAAATTTAACCCAACTGTTTAAAAGTACAGTCAGTTACAATGTTTGTTAGTAGCAGTAACATAACGTAAAAATTATTTTAAATAATGTCATTGTTATAGAAACACAACGAGAAAAAAAAAAACGTGACAGACAGACAAAAATAAATATCGTGTAACTCAGAGATACTTTGATAAAACATAAAACGTTGCAACTAAACCACCTTTATATTATGTAAGCAGTATTCACATTACAAAATTAACCATTGATTATAATATTCTTGTTGTAAAAATATAATAATATTTCTAATGTCAAATTTTGTTTTTATAATACTAAATATACGAGTACTAAATATATATAGAAAAAAAACTACGTTGTTTTGGCACCAAAAAAAAAAAGTTCAAAAATGTTAACGACGATAGTGCCTGACTTAGAGTGGCAATAGTCAAAAGAGGATCTTTATTTTCACAATAATTCGTACTACGTTATTTATATTCAGAAAAACCAATTCTATAATTTTCAAATAAAATTGAATGAATTTAAATATTTTTTTTTTATTAAAAAAAAGGGGGGGTAGTAATAAATATTTTTTAAATACAATTTGCCTTAAAAGTTGAAAGTAAAAGTTGAATTTTCATATTTATATGTCATACTAAAAGTGGAATTACTAGAATATTTGATTGTGTTTGTATGTGTTTATTCATCTTAACTTCATATTAAGTTTATAGTTCAGGACCGTTTAGTTTGTGAGATATTAAGCAGTCACCTACTTCCTTAAATAAGACACGCAGTTAAATAACAAGCATGTTAGTAACTTCACATAAAAAAGTGTTATTAAAATATAATGAGAACGCCAGTAATGTTATCTAAACTATTAAAGATAACAAATAATATGTAATTAAATATTACTAAAAAATTGAATGATAAAAATAAATATATTACAATTGCTTTATACAGTATATTTTAATGTATGAAGCACAACAAGGTAATAAACAGACGTAGATAAATTGGCAACCTAGTAATATTATTCATGTGTTATTTTTTATTGATATTGGACAAAATTCTAATCAATCAACACATCAATGCTTTAATTTCAAAAAAAAATAATAATAATAATAATAATAACTAACAAAATGTTAGACTTGTTTGTGGTAATATACTGTACAGAATATTTAAATACTCACTATATATTAAAGGCATATTAAAGAGCATTTTGAACAAACAACATGTCTAGTATCCTAACATACCTGAATATCAACGTTGATTTGGCCGGAGTCATTGATTTCTAATTTATTTTACATTCACAAAATGCCAGCTGCATGTTTATGACGTCACAGCTTGCCTGTTTCCGCGCGCGTGGACTAGTAAGCTGTGACGTCATAAACATGCATTTGACATTTTGTAAATGGAAAATAAATTAGAAACCAATGACTCCGGTCAAATTAACGTTGATATTTAAGTATGTTAGGATACTAGTTATGTTTTTTGTTCAATGTGTTCTATTCCTTTAATAATTGTTTCTATAATTTACAAATGTATATTTTATATATTATTATTAAATAGAAAAAAAAACTGTAAAGAGACTGTCGATTTAATCAACTGCTCGTAGGATCCAATTTGCTTAGGTACCAAGTCGGTATTTTTACTTTTCTTTTAATGCCCACATCCCTACAGGCACCACCCTAGAAATCCTTCCCACCTCCCCCCACTACTTCTGTTGGATACTATGAGCGCTCGAGAACTTGATCAATGAATATTACAGTATATTAACTTAAACAGTATAATTATACACGGAAAACATAAATTTAAGAAATTTTACAGATACATAGATGTAACTCTTCAGTACAAACCAATAACTTGTTTGAAAGAAGTTTAAACAGTAACTCGTTAGTTAACGTTATTTCTTCAGAGGTAAATAGTTGACTCTTTTAAATTTAAAAAACTTTCTATGTATCTATAATGAATTTATTTTTAAAAAAAAGTCTAAATAGTACCCTTTTAGTAACTTTTTCCGTGTATAAATTAAAATAATAATATACATAATATTGTGGTTCATATTTTGCAATATTAAATGAAAATTGCATGTGCGATAACAACAGAAATTTTTGTGATTAAAACAACTTACAAATTTCACCTTTCCGTTTTTCCAATGATATTTTAAAATGTAGAGCATTGACCTTTTTGCTTAAATAAATTTACAGCTATGTACAGTATAATATAACCATGCATAATGTGAAATACTTCAGTATTTCTATGTAAACGATTCGTGCAATCTCAATTACTTGCATTCTTAAAAGAAAATTATTGTAGCTGTACAATTTAAAAAAAAATACTTACATAAATAATATCGTCATTTTTTATATAATTTAGTAGTGTATGTACAACTACTACAAGCAAAAAGCAAGAAACGTCGTGTTGTAAGTACTTGTTAGATATGATTTATTTATTTTCAAGTAAAGTTTTTTTTTTTCTTCTGTAACACCAACACTGGAATCCTACTTGATTCAAGGTGAAGGTGAGAATAATACAGTACCAATTGTCTGATAGAAACTGCAGGTGGCAAAAAGAGTTTCTATCAGATAATTGGTACTGTATTATTCTCACCTTCACCTTGAATCAAATTGGATTCCGGTGTTGGTCTTACAGAAGAAAGAATTATTATTATCATTTCTATTATTTTTAATATTTTAAAACAAATATGGATTAGTACACTTGAAAATATTCCAAAATTCGTAACGCATAATTTTAAGAAATGTTTGTTTTTTTAAATATTATATAAATTTAAAATTAAAACATTAACATTAATATAAAGTTCATTTAATACTTTCTTTTTTAATGGATATTTTGAAATAGTTTAAAATTGGATTGAAATCGATGATAGCATTTTATATACATAATTTTAATCTTATTTTATTATGAAATTTTATTTTAGATTTTCTAAATCATGAGAAAAATTTGGCACATGTTTATGTTTCTACAATACTTTTATTCTGTAAGTACAAATATCAATAAGTTTTAAATTTAATCTTTAAAGGCATAGACAACATGAAAACATTAGCATTTATAATTACAAAATACTTGATGGGACTTACACAAATAACTATAATTGATCTCAAAACCCAACTGTAGCGCCGTAGCAGTGATGATAAAATTGTGATTTATGCAACCCGCACAACATTTTTACACTATTTTTTGCCTGTTTCTGACGTCATAAACAGAAATATTCACGCAAATTGCATACTTTACAGTTTTTTTACGCTCTCTTGAGGGGCCACATTTTCATTCTGGTAAAAATTACCATCAGTTTTGTAAATCCCATTTTGTGTTAAAGAACATGTTGTTTCATGTTTTCTATGACTTTAAAATTACTTGTATGGACTACACCTGGGTATTTCATTTATTTAAGCGAGAGAGAAAACATCAATGAAACAAAATTAAAGTTTTTCTTATAATTAACAATAAAACATAATATGCATATTGATAGCTGTAAAAAAAAAAGACCGGGTATAATTTAAAACGTGACACGGTAAAGCGATCGGTAAAAATAAATGAATTTTTTTTTCAGTTTACATTATAACTAATCTAATTTCAATTCTATTTTCACCAACTGTAAGTGAAGCTAAATTATAAAACATAAAAATTATTTTTATATATAAGAATATAAGAATTTTAAATTATATATATATATATATATATATATATATATATATATATATATATATATATATATATATATACACACACATATATATAAATATATATATATATATATATATATATATATATATATATATATATATATATATATACGTACGTACGTATTGTACAAAGTTATATTTTGTATACACAGGTTTACGCTTGGAAAATTAATACCGCAACTTCACAACATACTTCTCAATTATCTAGCACTAGTGGCAAAACAAGCTGTCTGAAATATTTGACCAATGTTATGAAAAAATCACAAAACAACATTATTGATCCAAATAAATTTTATTTTGCAATCAGTGGGGATGCTAGTGAAAGGTAAGAGTTTCTATATTAGAAAACAAAAAATTAACATGAGGCAAGGATCATTATAATTATGACATCTAAAATATTATTTTTGTATTAAGAAATTCTTAATTCTGCGATATGTGTAGAGCATAATATAATGTTTTAATAAGGCTGATAAATTGATCACTCCAAAGACTATGACGCTTGACAAGTTGATTTTTGAAATTATGTAAATGCACAAACATTAAAAAAAAATCCTTCTTTATAAGATCAGTTGACTCTAAAACCAAAATTTCTTTGCACCCAAAAATTTCTATTGCTTAATAATAAAAAAATAGACAAGATAAAAACATTAACACTAACATCAAAAAACACTTGATGGTACTTGCATAATTTGTCTCAAAACTCAACTTTAGTACCGTAGCAGTGATCAGAAAATTTCAATTTATGCAACGCGCACAAAAGTTTCATACTAGTTTTGGCCTGTTTCTTACGTCATAAACCGAAATATTCACGCAAATTGCATATACAATTTTTTCACGCTCTTTTATGGGGCCACATATACATTCTGGTACACATTTTCATCAGTTTTGTAGATCCCATTTTGTGTTAATCATTAAAAAGAACATGTTGTTTCATGTTGTAATGGCTTTTGCATATGTATGACCAAGTGTCCATTATTTCTTATTCAATAAAGAATTCAACTTACATTAGCTACAAATATCAGCGCAACTTGCAGCTGCACGAGTGTAATTTAGTTACAGGATTTTCCATTCCCCTTGTCTCTTGTTCTAAGCCTCATTTATTCTCTAAATAAATTGAAGATGCGCTTTTAACTTTGTTGTGCTTTGCAATTAAATATATTTGTAAATTCTTAGAAGCAAAGTTTACTAAATTAAAAATTCTCAATTTAATTGTGTCAAGTTAAGTATGTAAATTAATAAGCAGGAATCGAAAAAGCATTTACATTTAATGACTCTTGTATGTTAATGTGTATGTATTTGAAACTTAAATATGACAGGAATTTTCTATTTTTGAAAAAAATCTTAAAATTTTTTTATTTTAATATAAAAACAATTCATTAAAACTGATTTTTTTCTTCTTTTTATCTTAGGTTTTCTCCTAAGCTAAGTGAGGATTTCTCATATTGCATAACTCAGATACGAAACATGAAGGTAATATTTCCTTAACTATGTTTAAAAAAACAACAATTTAGATTGAATTATTAATTGTATTGAATCGTGTGTGTGTATTATATATTTACACACACACACACACACACACACACACACATATATATATATATATATATATATATATATATATATATATATATATATATATATATATATAATGACTCACATTTTAGTTTTTTTAAATCACATTTTTATAAAAGAAAATAATAGTTTATTTTTCTATATGTATTTATTTAGGATGAGGAAGAACTTATAAGTGTGCAAAATGAACATCAAACAATAAAAGAAAAGCAGCTGGAAGATAAAATTAGAGAATTAACAAAAATAATAGAAGAACAAAAAGTAACAATTGCTATGCAAGAAGAAGAAATTATTGAACTACGAGAAAATATGTTTAGTTACGGTAATCTTACAGCTATAGATTCTTTACAATTGGCAAGTTTTCGTGGTGTTTGTGAAGATTCTTTGGCAAGCGTTGCATCTCAATTATCGACTTGCAGCAACTCCTTATCAACATGTGATAGTAACTTAGTTTCATGTAACAGTGCTAAAGCTTTTTGTCAAAGTAGTTTAAGTGCTTGTAACACCAATTTAGGTACATGTCCTGGTGAACTAGCAGGTTGTAAATCTTCTTTAGGTGGCTGTAATATGGCTTTAGGTGCTTGTCAAGCCAGTTTAATTGCTTGCAACTCCAATGCAGGTTCATGTCCTGGTGATCTAGTTACTTGTAACGATGATTTAGATACACGAACTATTGAACTAGCCGCATGTAACGATGATTTAGATACACGAACCACTGAACTAGCCGCATGTAACGATGATTTAGATACACGAACTACTGAACTAGCCGCATGTAACGATGATTTAGATACACGAACTACTGAACTAGCCGCATGTAACGATGATTTAGATACACGAACCACTGAACTAGCCGCATGTAACGATGATTTAGATACACGAACTACTGAACTAGCCGCATGTAACGATGATTTAGATACACGAACTATTGAACTAGCCGCATGTAACGATGATTTAACTGCATGTCAAGCAAGTTTGACAGCTTGTGAAGTTAGCTTAGATGTTTGCGTTGCTGATTTAGCAATCTGTGAATCAAGTCTTATAATTTGTCAAAGAAACGCTACTCAAGCAGTTGCTACTATTCAGGCTATAAGTGCTACTATTAGAAATTGTGAGACACAATATGGTTATGCTATTGAAACTTTAAATCAATTGTGGTATGAATGTAATGCACATAATAGCATAATAAGTGACATATTGGCAAGAAAGATACAGTTTCTTAGGACAAAATTACAGCAACTCTTTGGGCCTAATGATTTTCTCATTGCAAAAATAAAATAATTTTTATTTTTCATATATTTATTATAATAGCCTAATATTTTAAACAAGTAAACCTTTACGATATATGACAATTTTTGAAGCAATAAATTAAAATCGTAAGAACAATATAATACACTAAAGGAATATAATTGTATGCAATATACAATTATAATGTATTTTAATTTCTTTAATTGTTAAATATATCTTTCGTTACTTTATTTTTGTTATAAATGCTTATGTTTTTCTCTGGTTTATTCCTTTAACTGAGCATTCAGATGTTATTTTGTTTTTTGGTATCATTTTTTCCTATTACTTTTCATTAATTGAAATAAAATTATTTATTTTATTCACTGGCCTTATATAACATAGTTATCTCAAAAATTAATTGCAGGACCACCTAAAAATGCAAAAGAATTGAAAATTCTTAGTCACCTGTCTTTTTTTGTTCTGATTGGTAATACAACATATAACGACCAATAATATTAATTTTGTATTACATATTATATGCTGTTTATATTATAATCATGTATTATGTTGTGTCGTTTGTGTCTTTCAACTAACAAGAAAAATTAAACCTTTACGATATAATTATGACATTTTTTGAAGCATTAAATTAAAATCGTAAGAACAATATAATACACTAAAGGAATATAATTGTATGCAATATACAAATATAATGTATTTTAATTTCTTTAATTGTTAAATATATCTTTAGTTACTTTATTTTTGTTACAATTTAAATAGTGTAAAAATAACCACAATTATTTCAAGGTGAACAATAAACTTATATTAAACAATTTTACATATTAAATTCCTTAGGTAAATAATAATATAAAGTTAAACAATAGAAATATTGATAAATTTTGTACTCTGCATATTTGATGATACTTAAACAAGCACTTTTTTTCAATACTGAAACAATTAAAAAAATTAAAAAAAAAAATCTTATATAAAAAATTATATTGTTATTGTCAATTTTTAGAAGTAAAAGTAAAGTAATTCTTTATTTAGATAACTAATAAGATAAATCATGGGTACAAAACTCACATATATTATATATTACATAAATATTTTTCAACTCTATTTAAAACAAAAGACATTATTATCAAGAAACATTTTATATATTTTTTGTTACCATATTGTACCGTTTTTTACTATTTCTTTAGAAACTTATTTAGCAATAGAAGTTTTTCCTAATATATGATTTTTTTTAACAAATTCTGTACGCATTCTCTCTCTCTCTCTCTCTCTCTCTTTTTTTTACTTTACCCACAAGTTATCCACTCAAGCACTCATTAGAATGGTACTTATAGGCATAGGCGGAAGGAAAAGTCAAACAGGCTTTTTCAGCCCACAATACCAAGTATGGTACCTGACAAGACCCGTAAAGCGGAAAAAAGGATTTGGGAGGAGGTAAAATGTAGGGTACTAGGATTTGGAAGGTAAGCGGCTGTGGCCTAAAATAAAAGGAACTGCCCCGGTATTCACCTGAATTGACGAAGGGAAACCACAGAAAACCTACGTCCTAGGCAGCCGACGAGAGATTTCAAAATTTAATAAAATAACTTTGAACTTAAAAAAGTCAAAGCTTTGAAACTCCTCTCGCCTCCCTTCTATACATTTTATCATCGCAGTAATAGATCTAACACTTATTGGTAATGAATAAATAATTTTACACCATTAACCATAAGAGATATTTGAAAGAATTAATTAGAGATATTTATATTGATTTTGAAAATAACAATTTAATTATGTATTTTCTTATTATTTTTTCTTTCGTTGAATCCTGATCTACATAAATATCTATCTATACTATAAATAGTTTTATATTATGCAATTTATTAAAATTGAAATTATATAAGAAATTATATTTAATTTCGCCGTTCTAAATCGAGTTTATAGGGTCTATACATTCATGTTAAAGTCGACGCCATGCGCATGTTGGATAACTCAATAACATGGGTGGCATAGGACAAAAAATCATTTTGCCAATCAAGTATGTGAGAAATATAACAAAAAATTAACCAATTTCCAAAAGAAAATTGGCTTAAATGAAGTTTGTCCTATGATGAGCAATGTTATGCACTACTCCAGAATGGCCTCCAAGTGCAATAAATATGACGTCATCCGCATACACCCTTGTATTAAAACATTTATTACGTTATGAGACAAGATTTTTCTTGGATTAAATTCCATTAGCTAGATCACATTGTTGTGTGAGAGATTAAATATAAAAAGTGGCACATGATGATTTGACGACGCGTATAAAGTAATGTCTTTAATTCTTTTAATCCTCCATGTATTTACTTAAGTTTTTAAAAAAAATCCTTTCTTCAGCATTCAATGTTTCTAGGTAATTTCTAAATAAATGGTACCTCTCTTTCTCTACATGTTTTGAATCAAAAACTTCTTTAATTATAATTTTCTATTTTGACTTACATTTCTTGAATTTTGATATCAATTCTATCTTTATTATCAACAAACAACGGATTTAAACACCTTTTTTCTTTGGTATAAAAAATAGTATACTTACTAACTTTAGTATAGATTTTACATAAATTATGTAATAATTTATTAAAATATGTTACAACTATTAAACATATAGCATTGAAATGACAGGTTGTTTAAATCTCATAAATAAAACAAACCTTTGTTAACACTTTTGGAAAAGTAATTTCTGTTAGATTTTATAATATTTTTAAAATACAACGTAAATTTTAACGGAACTCTAAAGGGGAAAAGAAAGAAAAAAGTTGTAAGAAATGTACAAAAAATTATAAACCAAAATATTTTTATTAGATCTGTGAAAGATAGAGAGAGAGAGAGAGAGAGAGAGAGAGAGAGAGAGAGAGAGAGAGAGAGAGAGAGAGAGAGAGAGAGAGAGAGAGTCATACAGGGAAAGCTAAAAAAACGTTTAAAAAGGGTTGCTCCTTTATTATAAATAATAATGTTTGTTTGAGACAATTCGGTTAAAAAAAAAGAAGAAGAAGAAGATTTTCAGTGTATTATATGAGTAGTTGAAACTCACTTTTCATTTTCACTCTTTTATGTTTTCATCACTTTGGGTTCATTGCTCCTGGCGGGGTCATCATCATAATAAACGTAATATTTTGAACGTACAATATAAAATATATGTGCTTGAGAGTTATGCCTTGCAGCGTTTAAACATAATATTTCTCTCTTTTGAGCCAGAATAACATTCACAACAAAACAAAAACCTTTCTTTCTTAATTAAATAAAAGTAAATGTGTTGAAAGAAGTCTGAGAATATATTAAAAAAATAATAATAATTTTGAAATGAAAAATTGTATTATATTATATTATATTATATTATATTATATTATATTATATTATATTATATTATATTATATTATATTATATTATATTATATTATATTATATTATACTATACTATACTATACTATACTATACTATACTATACTATACTATACTATACTATACTATACTATACTATACTATACTATACTATACTATACTATACTATACTATACTATACTATACTATACTATACTATACTATACTATACTATACTATACTATACTATACTATACTATACTATACTATACTATACTATACTATACTATACTATACTATACTATACTATACTATACTATACTATACTATACTATACTATACTATACTATACTAAACTATACTATACTATACTATACTATACTATACGTTGATTCTAGGCATAATAAATTCAGTAGAAACACTGCTACGCAATCTATCACATTTAGGTCCATTAGAGACTCTATTAACAGACAAGACAGGCAAATCAACAATACCCAGCATACATTTATGCAAGTAAACAACGTCCTGCCTGAACAGGTAATTGCTAATGCTAGATATTTTGCACATTGTATTTCTTACCTAACTCTCGTGCCTAAAATTTTGCACCATTATTATAGTTATTTTCATCCCTACCAAGTATCAAACGTGCAGCTCTATTATGAACGCGCTCAAATTTATTTAACTTTCGAGCTGTCATTGGATGCCACGCAGGTATGGCATACAACAAGACAGGGCAAACAAGAGAGTGATAAGCAGTTCACAGAGCGTCACGTCTGGACCCAGTTAAAGACCCTCTTATCATTCTGCCCATTCTTAACTTCTTTTTGTCTTCACGACGTTTTGCGCTCTACGTTGGACGAAAATCCAGGTTTGTGTTTGTATATTGTATACAACACCGTACCAGCCATGGTTATCCCGGAATCATCACGGAGACTAGAAATTACTCACAAAACTCTCATATCAACTGGACTTTTAAATAAAAATAAACAAATAATACAACAATAATCTCTAGTTTTTTTTTCTTGTGACCAAAGGTAAGTGACATATAGTTGGGATTTTATATGGTTGGCTAGCAAAAAAAAAAAACAAAAAAAAAACATTGCAATTTCACGGCCAGAGGATTCTTAACAGCTTTTTGTAAATAAAATAAAAATATGTGCAGACACTGAAAAATGAAATTTTCTTCTTTCATATATTTAACAAGTTTTTTTCTTCTGCTTGTAGTATAAAATAAATGTAATATTTGTCATGATAAAAATGGTGAAATATGTCAGACAATTTTATAAGACAAATAAATTATACTTTTTACGTCCTAAATTTAATTACATATTTTTAATAAAATAGTTTTATTTATATATTTATATTTTCAATATAGACAAAGTGTTTAAAATTAGTCACTATATAAATTGGTGCAAGAATAAAAGACATATTCATAACTCGTAAGTAACTTTGCGATTTTACAACATACAAAAATAAAAATTTATTTCTTATTTTTTAATTGGAATCTAATATTTTTTTTACTTTGAATAAAAAAAATATATATTTATAGCTACTAATCTCTGAGTGCCTTAAACTAGAAATGTTTTACAGATAATACCTTAAAGCCATAGACTACATAAAACACCATGTGCTTTTTAATGAATAAACACGAAACGGGATCTTCAAAACTGTTGGCAATTTTAACCAGAATGTAAATGTAGCCCCACGAGAGAGCGTGAAAATACTGTAAAGTACGCAATTTCCGTGACTATTCATGTTTATGACGTCAGAAACATGCAAAATTAGTATGAAATTGTTGTGCGGGTTGCATAAATCGAAATTTCTAATCACTAGTACGGCGCTACAGTTAGGTTTTAAGACAAAATAAAGTTATTTATGTTAGTCCCATCAAGTGTTTTGTGATATGTTTTTCTCTGGTTTATTCCTTTAATTGAGCATTCAGATATTATTTTGTTCTTTGGTATCATTTTTTCCTATTACTTTTCATTAATTGAAATAAATAAATAGTTCACTGGCTTTAGATAACATAGTTATCTCATAAATTAATATCAGGACCACCTAAAAATGCAAAAGAATCGAAAATTGTTAGTCACCTGTCTTTTTTTGTTCTGATTGGTAATACAACACATATCCACCAATAATATTAATTTTGTATTACATATTATATGCTGTTTTTATTATAATGATGTATTATGTTGTATCGTATGAGTCTTTCAACTAACAAGAAAAAATGTTGCAACATAAATTAATGTTAAAAAAAAGTGCTGCATTATGCAATACAATTTACATAAGTGTTTCTCATTGAAATATCCAAGTATATAATGAAGGCAATATGCTGTGTACAAACAAGTACAGACAAGATGTAAGGTTCCTGTTGTAAACTATGGTAATTTGATGTTGTCTGCAAACGGGAAAAAAATATTTTTATTTATACACTGAGAAAAGAAAGTAGTAGAGGCTAGTAGTTTCAAACTGGTCTTTAAAGGGATCCTGGCATGGTTACCAGTCCTCCCAAAACTAAAGAAATGCGAGTGTAATGTGGTCTTAATGCATTATAAAATACATTTGTGACTAAAAAAAATTATTTGCCCAATTTTTAATTTTTTTTTTAAATAAATTAGCCTAATTCTATTTTTTAAATGGCAACAATGTTGCTTCTTCAGTGAAAGAAATATTAGTAAACGATGAGAGGGAAAGTAAACTATGAATTGAGGGAAAGGAGTTGAGAGAGAGGAGGTGCAGTAAAAAAATAAGCGAACAAAGAGCAGTTTTTCAATAGAAGGGAATACCTGATACCTGAAAAAAACGACCCCAATTATAACGCGTCAATGATTTTGATAGTTTGCGAAGAAACAGTCACAGAGAATCAAATTAATTTTAGATGTTAGTTTTATTAAAAATCATGCATATTTCTTTTTTGATCGAAGTTCTAGCTTCATTTTAAAGCAATATATTCAAATAAAAAACATTACGTAATACTCATTACTTTTAAATCACTGCAGTTCAAAATCTTGCTAGAATTCGATCAAAAAATAAATATGCATGATTTTTATTAAAACTTAAATCTAAAATAAATTTGATTCACTGTGACTGTTTCTTCGCAAACTATCAAAATCATTGACGCATAAGATAATTGGGGTCGTTTTGTCAGGTATATATGCAGGCGCGTGCCAAGCAAAACAAAACTATATATTCAATTTTCTGTATAAGGCTCATTTTTCCTCTACATGACACTGAAAAATAACCCTTATGCAGTTCTGTGTAAAAATTCTATGAGTTGTGACGTCACGTCTTACAACCCCTTCCACAACTCAAATCACTATTGTTAAATTTTTATACTGTGCAGGTTTGCCAAACCTTTGCCTGTAGTAAAGGTGACGTCACCTTTACCAGCTTTTTTTTACTTCGTCCCTAAATATCCCCAATTTGCAGCGAACTTTGATGAAAATGAATTTTACATGTATTATAACACTCATGTTAACGAAAAAATGCCAAAAAACGTATTTTGAGGCCAGGATCCCTTTAATAAACATTTCATTTATTTCGTTTTATTTTCTCTATAGGGTGTGTACGCATGACGTCATTATAAGTGCTTTTCGATGCTCTCTTGAACAATGAATAACATTGCTCAGCATAGGACAAACGTAGTTTTTGGCTATTTTCTTTGGTAAACACGCTATTTTTTGGTCACTATTATTTTTCTTGCATACTTGAGGTACTAATTCAACCTGTTAACAACATCAATGCTCTCAAAAAAATTGCGAAATATTTTTAAACTGGCAAAATGTGCCATTTTCCTATACCGGCCAATGTTATTTATTACTCACTTATGACTTATGACGTCAACTTTAACATGAATGAAACCACCCTATATAAAAATATAATATATTATCTATAAAATTATCCAAAAATTTATTACAAAAGATTAAACTTTTTTTTTTAATTATTATTCTCTACCAGTGCATGGGTAATGACTACTAGGGTGGTGGGTGGGCTGTGTAATGCACGATGTCCACCACTCGTGGCGGCCGGGGAGGATGCTTGTTTGACGTCCGTGCTGTTCATAGGGGGTGCTCCTTTTCCATCTGGATATGCGGCCGGTAATGTGTATAACATCTAGTATTTTCTTTTTGTTTTCTCTTATTGTTATTTTATTATTTTATTTTTATTTTTTTTTCCTAGTTTTATTTTTTATTGTCAGATATTTATTTTTATATCTGACTTACAAATATTTATGTAAAATAATTATCTTCTAACTTAAGCAAAAAAAAAAAAAAAAAAAAAAAAAAAAATTACGTTTTAAAGAAATGTTTGTTATAAATTTTTTTTGATTTATAGGTATCAAATGTATAAATTAAATCTTATTCTTACCTGTTTTTTTGCTTTTGTAATTATCTCATGTAATGTTGTGGTCAAGGTTTTGTAAAATAGGGCTGTTAAGCCCTCACAACGCCTTAATAAAGTTACTTATTATTATTATTACTAGTGAAATGGATTCAAAGCATGATATACTAATGATTAGAGGTAGTACCTACATACCACTGGCACTCATCATGCTTGAATCGGCACCAAAGCCTCTGCCAGTTTAAATAAATGCATAGTAAAGATGCATTTGAGTGTTGAAAGTAAATATTTATTTTCTGAGTGTAGATTTACTCTCTATAATATAAATATTATATAAAGATCACAGTGACCGTTATAATGAAATATAAAAGTTTGCCTTTAAAAGTTAGTAAATAATGAATGTTCGTACAAAATATATAAAATCCTGCAATTTTTTTTTGTATTGTATAATATGATGATAAAGAGTAAAAATTAAATGCAGTACAGTACAGTAATTTTTTATAGCATTATTTTGTATCAATATACAGCTCTCTCTCTCTCTCTCTCTCTCTCTCTCTCTCTCTCTCTCTCTCTCTCTCTCTCTCTCTTATTTTGGCGCTGTTGCAATAATCTTTATTTTTTTTTTAACTTTTTTTTTTTGCTAAACTTTTTTACATATCTTTTTACTTGAATAAAGTTTAAACACCTTTTTTTTTTACTATGCAAAGTAATTAATAGATAATATATTAATGTAAAAATCTCGAAGTCAGCAAAATTTTATTGAATGTAAATATTGAATTAATAAATTCTCAATATGAGAATTGTTAAATAGTCTTAATTACCAGAGAGAGAGAGAGAGAGAGAGAGAGAGAGAGAGAGAGAGAGAGAGAGAGAGAGAGAGAGAGAGAGAGAGAGAGAGAGAGAGAGGAGAAAAGAGAGGTGAGTAATAAATTTGATTCATTCCAATAATAATATGTGTAATAGCGATATAAAAATCCTATCAAAAAATTTATTTCTAAGTTCTTATACTATTTTATCTCTTATAAATCAATACGTATATCTAGAGGGATCACGATAAAGTCCCATGGGTCATTTTGATGCGTAAAACTGACGGTTAAAACGAGTGGGTTTGTAGGGTAAGCATGCGTTTTTTCTTCTTCTTCTTCTTCTTCTTCTCTCTCTCTCTCTCTCTCTCTCTCTCTCTCTCTCTCTCTCTCTCTCTCTCTCTCTCTCTCTCTCTCTCTCTCTCTCTTCCTTTCTATCCATCCCTCTCTGGTGACTGAGGATATTTGAGTGAAAGTTAGAAACAGGGGGAGAAAAAAAAAGGTGCTCCATATGGATGTACCATTGAGACTGGACCACCTACCTATCGCCATCTATCACTTCGTAAAAGACGCTTGCTAACAGAACTCTGTTGGTCTCTCTCTCTCTCTCTCTCTCTCTCTCTAACTTCTCACGACGAATGCAATTTCCTGTCCCTGGAGTTCTCACTCCTGGACTTTGGAGAGAGAGAGAGAGAGAGAGAGAATTGTGCTTTTGCATTTGTCTTCCGCACTAAAACCTAAATTGTAAGACGTCGTTTGCTCGCTTATATGATGACAGTTCAATTAATGAGAGAAAGACGTTTAATTTTCTCTCCATATCCTCTTTTCATCTCCTTGTATTATTTGCATCAATGAAGTATGTTTTATTTTATTTAACATACAGTACAAAAATTTAAAAATTAATTACAAATTAAACTAACCAATACATTCTCTTGTATGTTTTCATTAATATGTATTTTTATAAAATAAACACGATGTTTTATTTAATAGTTATATTATACAATTTAAAACTAAATATTAAGAGCATAACCTGGATCTTTTTTTTTTTAAATAATGCCGAAATGAATGATGTATAGACATTCTTTTATTAAAAAATAACAAAAATTTATAGAACTAATCAATTAATTTAAATTTAATTCTATCAATAATAAGTATAAAAATATTACTGAATTTTTAAGTAGATTTTATGTTTTCTTGGGTTGTAAAAAATATTATTGAAGTTTTACTTTGTTGATTGTTTTAGTACGATAAGAAGTGGACGGTACAAAAGCTGTAGTAACTTGCCAACAATACAATTGGTAAAAAAAAATGTAATAGTTATTAAAGTTTTTATACTTGGAAGTTAAGTTTGAAAAACGTGATACAATTCATAGATTTTGTTTAAAAATATAATTTACCCTTTATACAAAAAAATAATGAATTTTTTTCTTGCAAAATTAATAGAAAATTTCCTCGTTATTTGAGGAATGAAAAAAAAGTGATTTTGTTTTTTAATGTATTGAATACCATGTAATGAAATGTAAGTAATGAAAGAGAATAAGCAACAAAATATTAAAAACTATCAATTTAATACTTTCGTTATGACGGAGCAACAAAATACATGACGTGCAATTTTATTTCACGTTTAATATTAATTTTGGTTCAATTTGCAGACGGCACATGACAGAAATTATTCTCGTCTCTAGCTGTCATCTGCTTCTGGCGTATCTTATCTCGGGGGGGTTTAGATGAATGAAATTCACATTGCGTTAGACTGTGAGGGGGTGGGGGGTGGGCGGGAGTATGAGATGTCACTTTATGCCGTGCGTATATATATATTATTATGATGAGTACTTTGCGTGAGTATTAAAAGTGTCACGATCTTATGCGAATAGAAGCCACATATATTTCATTATGTATAATAGTATAGTATAATATAATATTCAGTTAAAAATAAAGATCGATAAAATTATTAAACATGTAAAAAAAAAAAAAAAAAAAAAAAAACGTAACTCATAGTGTATATGTATAGCCTGTATAGCAAAATATAACTATATAACATTATAATAGGTATCACGATTTTTTTAATTACGTAAACAATTAATTAAATAATTATGTACTAATATTACTATTATTTAATATTGTTATTGTTTTTTCCATTTAATTGATTCATTATGTAATATGTTATACATTATATTGTTATAGATAATTTGTTCTAAAATTAAGTTTGTATAATTATTACGCTTATATATATATTTTTTTTTTGTTTTTTTTTTGTTTATGAAGATATGTACCGAAATAAAATGAATAACTTGCAATTTTAGTGTTGCATAATATAGTTGTGCAAGTTTTTTTATTTTCTTGCGGTACGTTGAACAACTTAATTTAAAATCCAAACCTTATTTCACTTAATGTGTAACTTTATTCTGTATGGTATTTTTATTACAAAGATGATGTATACAATTTTGTATATGCCATTGACTGTAACTAAAATTTTAAATATTTGCATTTTAAACTGAATAAAATCCTAAATGACAATATAATGAACAAAAAAAAAAAAAAAAAAAAAAAAAAAAAGAAAAGAAAGAAAGAAAGAAAAGAAAGAAAAGAAAAGAAAAACGACAGAAAGAAACAGGTCACGATGCCTCCGCGCCAAAAAGAAGCATCTACACTTTCCAGATTTACGGCGAGTGGAGCATCTGCACTTTCCACCGTGAAGCATCTGCAATGTTAAGTGAATGGCCGCTAGTCCACTCGCCATGCTGCGGTGGAAAGTGTAGATGCTTCACTCGTCGCAAATCTGGAAAGTGTAGATGCTTCTTTTTGGCGCGGAAGCATCAGGAGTAATCACAAATCATTCAGACATGTTCATAAAGTACATTATCAAATACTGTGTTACCTAATTGTATGTAGTTTCTACTTACTTTTTTATTATTATTATAATTTCACGATAAAAAATATTTTACTTATACGAGTTTTGATTGTATTTCTTTATTTTTTTATATAATTTATATAAACTGGTGTAAGGAAGACAGAATGACATTTTTCATTTGTCAATAAAATATTATAAAACTTCTATTATTTTTATGTTTAAATAAAGTTGTTTGTTTGACAATAATACATGACGTACATCAATTACTATTGGATATCAATTCCTTATGAAAATAATATACAAATATCATTTAAATTCTAGGGAAAATAAGGTAACATTTAATCTTTAGAGACCTCAGCGAATCAAACATGACACCTGGGAAATAAGTTCAAGTGCCACTTTTTTCCTTGCTTTGATGTGAAATACCCTCCACGCAAAGCAATATAATACCCAAAAAAAATATTGAAGTTCAGACAGAAAAAAATTCGTTACTCTCTTTCTCACATTCAAAAACGATACAATTTATAAAGTTTAAATAGTATAAAGAAGAAACTCTCACAGTATGGCAGTTTTTATGGCAGGGAAAAGAAAAACCTTTTATATTATATATAATATTTATATATATTTTTTTTTTTTGGTTGTGTGAAAAGTAAAAAAGAACGCTGCAAGGAAAGTTTTTTTTTTTTTTTTTTTTAAGATGATAAAAGCGTGTTGAATTTTGTTGTTTAATCCGGATTTGTGCTGTTGAAATGAGCAAAGCAGATCCAATCCTGAAGTTAATTAAGCTTCTCTAAGTCAGACAATAACAAGACCGAAGTCATTTACACCTCCTTTCTAACGTCACAGCTTTATCTCATCTTATACTTTCTTTCGTGCTTTTTTTTTATCCCCCCAACCAAACTCTTATAGCAATGTGGTTCAATTAAGACTTGAGTAGACAACTAAAAGTTTACAGTTTACAGTTTTTTTTTTCTTCAAAATTGATGGTTTATTTAGTCAATTTTTAGATAGTAATAATAATGTATCTATACATTTATTTTATAGCAATAAAATAGTAACGATTTATATATACTTTTAATATAGCTTTTTTGTATGAAACAGCGTTTACAATATAAATATTTCTACTTTTTAAAGTTTTAATTATTTTATATATAAAAAAATAAAGATTGTCACTTTTAGCCCTATATACCAAATGGGTGAAGAATATTTTTAATGAACATTTTTTTTATTTGTTTGATACACTTCTATTTTAAACGCTTAAAATGCTAAATGCTAAAATGGTTATAATCATTTTAATGATTATGAAACCTGTATTTTGTCCGAAAAAAAAAAAGTTCCCGCGAGTTAATTATTGGCATGTAAAAATATATATTTGACATTGTCAACTATTCTTTCAAAACATATCAATTAACTTGAGATATTAAGTATTATTACTACGATTTATAATGTCTACATTCAAAGAACTTAACAATAAAAAAGGGGATTGAAATTATTTTATAAGTGACACTGTCGTCACCTGGATTAAGTGGGGAGAAATTTTGCCGAGGGATGAAGTGAGAAGCTAGCGCGTCACGTCACCTCATCACTTTGTCATGTAAAAATAAAGAAAGAACAAAGTACCCACTTCAGACAAAACTTGAGAAGCAATCAAGAGCTTGAGGGTAAACAAGAGAGGAGGGCAGAAAGGGGATCAGCTATCCCTCTGACTCATAGAAAACCGGAAAATAAAGAAGAAGAAAAAAATGTCTTCAATTTTAACCGCACTTTTTGATATTTTTTTTATATACTGTTTCCTCTTCTTAATATATATATATATATATATATATATATATATATATATATATATATATATATATATATATATATATATATATATAAGAAAAAAAATAAAAAAGCGGAAATAATATAAGTTTTATATTTTTGTATTGATTTTGACCAAAAAAACATGAGGTAAAAAAAATCGACCAAAACTCATTTTATTTTATTGAAGATAAGTTTTTTACATTACTATGCTGTAGAATTATATAAAAATAGATTTTATATATATATATATATATATATATATATATATATATATATATATATATTTGTTATTCATTTATTAGATTACTGTTATGATTTTTTTTCTTTTTGTAGACTTACTAGAAAACAAACTTTTAAGTCAAATTTCATCAATATACTCGTACATAGATAAAGATGCTGTAAAAAATCAATAACAGTAGTTATGTAACTTATAAAAAACTTTTCTCCTCTACTCATAAAATAATATTGCTTGTGATAATTGTGTAAAGTATTTTGATTGAACTATATATATATTATATATATATATATATATATATATATATATATATATATATATATATATATATATATATATATATATATATATATATATACAGTATACACACACACATACATATACATATATATCCGCTAGCATCTCATCCGTACCAGTCAATCGCCAACTTTCTACTCCTCAAAACCCTATATAAACAAACCCTAAATTTATCCAATTTCTTTATAATTTTATAGTCAATGGACTTATGATTTTGCCACCTGCATCTATCAGTGCCAAAGAGTAAATGCTGAATATTAATTGTATATATACGAATTATATATTGTAATTGAATCGATTTTTTGTTATTATATTATATACCTACTTCCAAACCACCATGTCATATTTTTCTCAAGTTTTATCTTTGTTGCTGTAATTGCTGAGAAAGTACAAACTTGATTGTTCTAAATTGTGTTTGTGTACACACGACTTAGTTAGTTTTCCTCGCTCGCAAGTCACAAGGCTATTTTCTTGTGCGTCATTGAGCTTAGAATTATATCGTGTTTCCAAGTCGGTCGCTCCATTGCCTGCTTTATGTAGCAAGAGCAAACGCAAATAAATCGTAGACACAAAAAAGTGACTTCATACTAAAACATCGTAATCAGAGGATTTTCTATTACATATAGGCTTTTAAAAGTTTATACTGTCTTCTTAAGCAGGATATATTCATTTTATACCGACGGAAAGGAATTTCACTATAAAATTTGGTAATACAAATTCATTCATTACATTACATAACAATTTAATACCTCGTGCTTTTTAGTTATACTATCATGAATAATGAAATGCCTAAGTAATTACAGAATAAATTGTCGTATATCTATAATTTTTGTTAAAATTATTAAAAATATCAAAATTTAGACATAGTTTATAATATACTAGAATGACAAATATCAATGGTAAAAAGGGAATAATTAGCAAGTAAATTTTTAAACTAATACTTAAAGTAAAATTACTTTGCATTTCCTAAATCTCATGTATTTTATTTCATATATCCATTTTATTGCATATATATATATATATATATATATATATATATATATATATATATATATATATATATATATATATATATATATATATATATATATATATTCAATATATCATATTCAGCACTAGCCAATAAAAGGCAAAAATATTGATTCTTTATATTCTCTATACTATAGCATACTTCATTTTTTTTAATGTATACTGTGTAGTGTGTACTGTACTGTACATACGGTTTTGTAATACAGTACATTGGTATGTCTATCACATAGAAAAATAATTAACAATAAAATACACAAGTACAGAAAAAAGAAAGTATTTTTATGCTATTTAATTGTTACCAAGTGTATAGTTATAAAAACAAAAATTATGATACAACAAAAAATCATTGAAGACTAGCTCTCTCTCTCTCTCTCTCTCTCTCTCTCTCTCTCTCTCTCTCTCTCTCTCTCTCTCTCTCTCTCTCTCTCTCTCTCTCTCTCTCTCTCTCTCTCTCTCTCTCTCTCTCTCTCTCTCTCTCTCTCTCTCTCTCGGTCCAAAGCAGTTGTATTTAACTGTATGTAATATTACATTCCTTCGTGTTTCATATCACAAAAACTACGCACGTTTTATTTTACGATACACGTTTTATTCTTTGTATTACTTTTAGAAGGTAGGGGAGGTCTAACCAATTATTTATTTATCTCTGTATTTTTGGTAGCAAATTTAAGAATAAATAAAACAAAAACGTACAGAGAAACTAAAAATAGACTAAATCTAACCACGGACTTAATCATAAATTAAAAAACTATTAAGATATTTTTAAAAACCTCTCAATTTTTTTTTAGGTATTTTAAATGGAAATTAATCAACTTCTATGAGCTTTGTGATAAATTCGTTGTTTATTTTTATTTTTTAACTGAATTTTACCGCTTTCAGAGATTTTAGTGTTACACACGTCAAATTTCTTGTTTTTCTTTTGATTTTTGTTTTTGCACTGAAAAATCTGATATTTAAGTCATTTTGCTTATTGTTAAAAAAAAAATACTTTCGTAGGTTACCTTTAACATTTTCAAACACAGAGGAACAAATAACTGTGCTCACGTGCATTGCATAATGTGTTAATTACTTTTTTTTTAATGATAAGACGGTGAAATAATATAATATCAGCGTTACTTAAGGTTATACATTTTTCTCATTGAAATTATAAGAAAATTGATTTTATTTATTTTATTTTGTCCTTTTTACTGTAACTGCTAGAGAAAAAAACAAAAATAGCCAGTCCACCCCTTTTTCAACAGAGCAAAGGGTTAGGGGTGGCAAGAAGAATGTCTCAAGAGAACGCCTTGATCCAATTGTTGTTTACTATTATAACAATACAACTTCTTTATTACAAATAATAAACATAGCAACCTTTAAAAAAAAAAGTAAAAAATCTTTATATTATTTCTTAAAAAAAAAAGAAAGAGAAATATAATTTGATATCTGTAAATGGCAAGTGTCATTTTTCAAAAAGAACAAAACTCAAACATCACCTAAAAACAGTTAAAAGAAAAGGGAAAAGAAATATGAGAAGAGAAAAAAAAACGTTTTTCTTTTCTCAAGTTACTCAAACTGTGAAAAAGAAAAATGAAGCAAATGATACTTTTGATTGCATCGTTTCTTATACTATCATTTTTCATTTCAACATATCAAAAGTATGAAAAAAAAATCATCTTTAGCTTATTTTTGTTATACGTCAAAAACTTCTATTATATAATAAAACATTATTTGATGGAACAAAAGGAAATCACTTATGTTTTTTTCATATTATTTTACGTATACATCTTTTAGCAAGTTATATATTAAATTAAAATGTAAAATAAAAGGTTCTTAATCGTTTGTTTATGCAGTTGACGTTTAGGCAAAACAATTTACAGTCTGTCAAGTGATGCTAATGTAACTCACTTTTACTTTTTTTTTAATTAATGCAGTGATGTTTGCCCATTTAATATATGGAACTATTTATTTTTCACAAATCAGCTAAAAAGTCCTACAGTTTCTTTTTAAGAACACTTAAATTATTGCATTTATTTATATGGTTTGTTTTGTTTATTTTGTGGAATTAGTTTATGAGGCAATGATAAAGTCATGAATAAAAAAAAAACAATAAAAAAATTTAGAATCATTTTACATTGTATTGAGGAAAAAACTCTAATATTATACCTTTGGAATGTTAGTTTTTTTAATAGCATTTTTAGTTCTTTAAGTTGACATCTATTAGATGGTGCATTGCCTTGTGTACCACACATCTAACTATCATTACAAAATATAGGAACAGTTAGTGAGATAGTGAAAAACGTTTTTCTGGCTTTACTTTTTTTTTTTTTTATAAATACAAGTTAGTTTTGTAGCAATATTTTTTTTTATATATAAAAAAACAAAAGCTCAAAGGAGAAATATCATCACGTTTGCAAATGTGTGAAAATTTGTTTCGAAAGTATGTAAGTGGTCCCAGTTGGACCATGTAGTTTGCCTACCATTGACTCTCACCATATACTGTAGAGAAACAGATCCAATACTCTGAAATAACTTCTTCGATTCTGTCTTTGTGTGTATTGAGAGAAGGAAAGAGAGAACTACTGTACGTACATTTTTTTCTTTTCTCCAAAACTGCTGAAAACCAATTTATAATAAAAAATAACTCTATTACATTTTTTTTACCAACTCTTTCTAACAACTCTTTTTATTATATTGAAGAAATAAAATAAAGAGTAAAGAATATATTTTGACAATACATTATAAAAACCTGTACACATGGTACAACATTTTCATTATGCAATACTGATGATTGCATGAAAATGTAATGGTATTTAAAGAAGATTGCAAGCAATTAAATATATAATGTAACATTAAAAATAGAACCCCTTATAAGCATGTCTTAAGAGTTAAAATAATTTTCAACTCTGAAATTTCTAAACAACGGAGGTTAATAACCACATTATATTTACAGACCCGTGCTATTTTATCAAATAGTTGGTTAAAAAAAATTCAATGAAACTTATATTAACATTGACGGGATATGTAAACTATTGTGCACGCAAAAAAATTAATACTATAGAAATGTAATAGGTAGACATATAAGCTAGAACACAGGTATTAATATACTGCAATAATACTTAATGCAGGAGCAATATGCTACAATAAAGGTGTGACTCACTTAGATTTAGTGGTATTGTAGTTTTATAACTACGTGTTCCAAATTCGACTGTACTGTACCTATTGCAAAATACAGGATTCATGTACCTGCCATAAGTAGCATTTTTTTTTTTTTTTTTGAGAGTATTAGAATTGAAAATCTTGCTGTATAAAAATTACTTAATATATCTACCTTAATAATAATATACTATACCTTACCTTTGTATATTACATTTAATTGCGTAATACTGGCCTACTTTTGCAACGACTACAAAAAGAAGTGATGCGTTTTTTTTTGCGTTTTTGCGTTTTTGCGTTTTTGATGGAATGTGTAGATTAAAACGCAGTATGATTTTTATTGTAACTGTAATTAAATTTTGACTGATAAAATTTTCGTATATTTATTGGAAAGAAAATATTCTGTATATTTAATCAATTCAAGTAAATTAAAGCAAGGTTTCTTCTCTCTCTCTCTCTCTCTCTCTCTCTCTCTCTCTCTTTCTCTCTCTTTCTCCCATAGATTGAATATAAAAAAATTTAACCTCTTATTCAAATCATGAAGCAATAAATTTTTTTATTAAACTTTTTTATAATACCATTTTATTTCTCTAAAATTAAAGTATTTCAATCTTTTTCTCTACAAGTCAAAGTTATATGTGTGTAAAAATAAAATATGGTTACTTACATTTGAATTTTATTATCATAAAAAATAGATGTAAAAAATTTATATATATACTTTTTTCAAAGCTTAACCTTTTTCTTTGTTTTATACATAAGTTTTATATATATATATATATATATATATATATATATATATATATATATATATATATATATATATATATATACGTGTTTGACGTAAATTTTGCATGCAGAGTTGAAAAAAAAAAGAAGCTTGTAGTGATAGAATAGAATTAAGTTTGGTTGGTATAAATATAATATGTTGACATTATAATACTTATATTAGTATAAAATAGAGATATAAATTGTTGAATCTGTAACAATTCAATTTAATGCAAAATCAATTTGCAATCACACTTTGGTAATTCTTACTAATTTACACGGAAAAAAAGAAATTGCAAGTAATTTAAGTGATAGGAAAAATAGTCAGTCCATACCTTTCTTTCACGTAATATATCAAAGTGCCAAGAAAAATACCTATATATTTGTGCCATTTAGCATAAATGTTGCATTTTTTTTAATTCTATAAATTGTTATTCTATATACAAAAAACAACTCTTATGCTATGTAACATAATCGCTATATATATAATATAATATAGCATTACTTATTTTATGAATAAATGATATAGTGAAATTTATCTTTACAGTACAGTATAATATCATAAGCATAAAATATTATGTATTTATTTTTGCACACGTGTAAATTGGTAATATTTTTATTTAACAATTATTTGTTTCTTTATGTCACTAAGTTTAAAACCTTATTTAAGGGATTTGTAATGACTACTTACTAAATAATAATAATGTGTTACAATCAATTTTGATATTTTAAATAATGCAGTTTTTCCTGTCTTTTTAAAAAAAGTAGCATGGTTGTTATTTAAAACTGCCATTTTTTATTTTTTAAGGTAAATATTTTAAATTTAACAAAAATAGTACTGTTGCATCTCTTAAGTTAACCCAACCCTGTTCTTCAGTAGGCAGTTACAAATTTTGCTTAAATACAATACTATTTAACGTTTAAAAACTTTAATAACTTTTATTATAATTTTGACTATAGTCAGCAGTTATAAACTCCCTATATATATATATATATATATATATATATATATATATATATATATATATATATATATATATATATATATATATATATAAAATAAGTTTGTAAAAGATAATGTTTATCGCTAAACTATTCATTGAACTATGAAAGGTTGATTAAATTTGCAAACATACGTCTACTTCACGCAAAAAAAAAAAAAAAAAAAAAAAAAAAGTAAACGTGTTCATTTAAAATTCCAGGATGTAAAAAGCTTTCTTTATTTCTCTGATAAGTACACAACTTTATTAAGTACATTTTATTTTACGAGAAATAACATTAATATTTACCTAGAATTTAAAATCTTTATACCACTTAAAGAAAATATTTTATTTATATACAAACTTATAGAAAACTTTACAAAGAAGTAAACGTAAGATGATTAATTGTATGTGGTTTTATTTTCTCTCGTATTTTTTTGTTGATTTAGTTGTAATTTCAATTTAATTGAAACTGTAAGACTTTAATCTTTTAATTCAGTATTTCATCATTCAAGCTAGTATAATAGCTGGAAAAAAATTCGATAAATAATTTAGGCCAAGCAATATATATTTTTTAAAGTTACTAAATAGATTAAAGACTTACAAAAATGCTTAATCTTGTTGCGGAATAAATTCATATTATGAATTTCATTATAAAGATTTTTTAATCATTATTTGTTTAATATATTTTATGAAAGAAAAAAATGCACATACCATTTTTTTTTAAATTTTTTTTTTTTACATTTCATACTGCAGATTTTATTTTTTTTTTTAATTTTTTTTTTACATTGAAAATTTTACTGTAGCTTACTGAGCCTTAAAGCTGCTGTATTCCTGAATTTTAATAAATTTTATTAAAAAACAATCTTTTAATCTAAATAACTTTAAATTCAGGAAAACCAAAGCTTTAAAGCTCATTAAGCTACAAACGATTTGGCATAAATGTTTATTTCATTGCACAATGTAAATACCGCATGCATTGGTATGGAAACTTTTATTAATGTAATGCTTCATGTTAATACATAGTATTGCCTAGATTCACTTTTTTAGGGATTCTATCAACGTTTAGGGGAAAAACAATAGCTTAAAATTGTATGTCACTTGCAGTGTTAGTTTATACAGTCTTTGATTATGATTTGCCAGATTTACAAGAGAGCGACAAAGCGTTTTATCTCTTGTCTTTTTTTTTATTATTTTTTTTTATAGTCATATAGGTACAGTACCATTACTGAAATGTAATTTACAATTTGCTTTTGAATCCAGAAGTACCAAGCTTAAATGAAATATATTTAATTATAGTAACATATCACAATAATAATAATATTTTTTTAAGTCACAATAAAATATGCAGCCTGTATATTTTTAGATTTCATATAATATATAAAATATTTTATTTTTCATGCTACGAAGAACATTGAAATATATAAAATTAGTTTATAGTCATGGAAAACACGCATCACAGCCTTACACAATTAGCTTCGTTTTGAAGCAAACAGATAGTTTCAAGCAACGGAGAAAAAAGAGCTATAGAAAGAGAGAGAGAGAGAGCTTTTTACATTTACGAGTTGAAAAATCAACAGATATCAAAATAAAATAAAGAATCATATAAAATTTTAAAATATGTTACCTAAAGTTAAAGTTTTTTTAAACAGATTCTAACTGTCTTTACTATTAAGAAAATAGTTTACAGATGTAAATAGTGCTAATTAAATAGATTTTAAGTTAATCTTAATTATAAATAACATTACATTTAATTTATACAATTTCTAAGAACCCATCAGATTTCCATTAGAAAAAAAAACTTATAACATTTTGAAGTTACAGATTTCTAAATAAAATATTTTAATTATATTTTATGCACACAGTGCAAAATATGCAACCACTTGGTAATGCATGTATTTTTTAAAATTCTAAGAATTTTAACTTAAAAAATAAAACAAGATAAATTAAAGTTTTTTTTTTTCCTTTCTCCTAAAAACAAAACCGGCAATACAAAAACCAAATAATACGTGCGTACATTTCTTCATGTTACTCTTTAGTATTAAGTCACCTTACATAAAAACTTATCAAATACACACACTAAAATGTGAGATCAGTATTTTATATATACTTTATTTGAACTTTTATCCGAACTGCATTGCACTGTAGAAGCATAAAACAGTAGGAAATATATTTGATTACAAAAATAAAAATAATAAAGGGAATAAAGACATAAACTTATAAATTTATGTGTATATGTACTATGTATATATATATATATATATATATATATATATATGTACTGTATACATGCATACATATATACTCGACTCAAAAAACCTGAGTTACCTGCCGTTCGACCTTTTACGGTATCACCCAGCCGCCCGTCCTTAAATGTGACAATGGGCGATACTTTAGGCATGTCCGATTTAAATCGACTGAGGCTTTTTGAGTCGAGTATGTATGATCACCTTATATTTTATTACCATACATTATAAAATGTATAAAAATTGTCTTCAAAAGCAACTAAATGTTAATGAAATGTACTAATTTTATATTAAAAAAAACTATCCTAAATATATAAAAATGACTGATGCGTAAACACTTTTATGATGCACGTGTTATTATGTATTTTTTTAATCAAAGTGTACCAACTGGTAGTTTGATCAATAAAGAAACTGAAACTAAAATTTATTTTTTTATTGTTTGATCGAAATAAAAAAATATATTCAGCTTTTATATTTTCATAAAAGTATCAGAATTTATAATGAGAATAGAGATATACATTATTATTATTATTATTATATCAACCTAAATTATCACAAAATAACAATTCCCTAAAGTTTATATAAATTTATTGTTTAATCATTAGAATGAAATAATTTTTGGCACAATTTTTTATTTACAACATAAACTTTGTTTTAAAATATATTTATTTTTAATTTAAAAACTAGATATCAATCATTATAAAATATTTGTTAAATAATAATAAAGTATATCTGAATATATATATATATATATATATATATATATATATATATATATATATATATATATATATATATATATATATATATATATACTCCTGTATACTTTTGGCATATAAAACACACCAATAATTGTCAATGTATGCAGATGAATTGATTACAGATCGCACTTTGCTATCATAAAACAACGGAGTGATTATTGGGTCAATGAAATTTTACAATCTCTCTCTCTCTCTCTCTCTCTCTCTCTCTCTCTCTCTCTCTCTCGCCCTCGTCTATTGTGAAATAAAAAAAAACACGTTATACGAACAACATAAATATTGTTTCTCCAATAAAAATGAACAGAAAAAAAAGTAATTATATTTGTATAATATAATTCCTATTACAACTGACATTAAATTTTTGTTTTCATAAAATAATAATAATAAAATGAAATTGTAAATATTTTATCCACTTTTCTGTAGCCCATATTTATTACAACACGATGATACGCCATCATATTTTATTGTAAAATGTTTTGATTTTAATAGTCTATGACCTGTTTGGTCATGTATATAAAAATATAACGTTTCTTGTAATTTTAGTATGAGGAAGATTAAAATATATTATACAAACTTTGGATTGTAGTTTCATTTTTGAACAACATTTTTTCTTATATTTTTAACCATAATTTTAATATGATAATTCCGGTAAATCAGAGCTTATGTGCACTCTCATCAGCTACCCGATGAAAAGTAATTTTTAATAATGTTAGATGCACAATTTTTTCAAAGATTTTGCAAACTACTTCCAGAAATTTATAAAAAAAATATATATCAAAAAATTGGCATAACATTTAGAACAAAATTATTAAACTTAACTTGTGTCTTATTTTAGTTTAAAAAATATATGGTTGACCGATGTTTAATTTACTTAATGTTTTTACCAGATATTAGGTCTGAGGTTTATATAGCTATTTTTTATGTTTCAAAATATCACAATCATGAAGCAAGTACACGCATAAAAATAATACGTAATAATTATGCTAGCTCATTTGCAGCACAATTTGTTTAATGCAGCATAATTTATGCTATACTTCATAGTAAGTAGCATAAATATTATGTTGCACATCATAATTATTTATGCTGTTCTAATTTAGCATAATTTATTCCATAATGTTATAAATACAGCATAAATTACGTTACTTATTCTTTCCGAACGAGAAAATATGTAACTTCTTCTATAGGATTTTTTTTTGTACGGGTCAAATAGAGAGAGAGAGAGAGAGAGAGAGAGAGAGAGAGAGAGAGAGAGAGAGAGAGAGAGAGAATTCATCGTCATCCTTATCATTATTTTATTGCTTTTAATATTGTAGATTTGCTGCCTAAAGCTAACAATAAATTAACCACTGCTCATATATATAACATGTTGTTGTTTTACAGTGTAGAAGGATTGCCAATGAGTATACAAGTCAGTTAACTTTAACAACAATAAGTTCATGCACAGTGTCACGTATTATAATATACGCACTAAAATCATCTCATTATTTATTATATGAAAGTTATTGTGAAATTTTCCGTTATAATGAACGTTTGTCATTGTTTCCTGGCAAGTTCATTAACTGGTAGAATGGAGCATGGAATTCCGGCTGTATAGTGTTTGTGTGAATGTGTGTGTGTGTATAGCAATTGAGCCGGTCACTCGCAAAAACCTATCAATCAAAGTAACAAACCTGCACCCCCCCCCCCCACACACACACACACATACAAGGTGCTATACTATACTGCATCACTGGATTACTCAAGCAACGCTTACATGACGATATAAGGTAGTCATCAATCATTAGTAAACTTTCATACTTTCTCGCATCTCATCGATATTACTTTCTAAAGTGAGTGTAATTACATTTTAAACTTTAATGTGTTGTCAAATAATGTCATTATTGCTGTTAAATACACAGAAAGATATATATATATATATATATATGAGGAGTCGCGGTGCAAAAGTGGATAAATCACTTTTAGCAAATTTTACAGGAGAGCAAAATTTTGTGCCGTTGTATTTTTTTTTAATTTTTTGATTGAAAATGGTAGATTCTATAACAAAGTTTATAATTTTGATGTAAAGTTTATTATTTTGATTGATTTGTAATTACCATTACCGATTGATTGGTCATTTTTTCTCCATTTGTCTCTTTTTGCGCCGGAAATTTCACATTTCATGCATTACTGACTGGGGTGTGGTTTATTTTTTTTTCCTATTTACATATTTCAACTAGACTAGTTGAGGCGAGTGTAAGCCCCCCAAAAAATTCCTTCCAGCCCCCCACCCCCCTTTTTTTATTTTTTTATTATTATTTTTTTTTTTAACTATAATATTTAAAATTTATTTTGAACATTTTATGACATAACTTAAGAACAAATAAAGTTAAGGGAAACATAATTGAATACTTTTTAAATTAAAAAGTAGAAATTACAGAGCGCAGCATTATTTTTTATTTTTGTTACAAAAATAATACATTTTTAATATCCACACAATAATTCTGATTTTTTATGCATTAATTTTTGAAACATTAGAACATACAGCACTATTATTAGTTTGTCATTCAATTTAAGTCTAAACGAAAAATTCTGTAGAATCCATTGTCTCATTTTCTACTTGTGGACAACAAACTGATTCAGTATCTGAAGCATCTTTATAATTGCTATCAGTATCTGTGATATCTGCTAGTAATTCTTTATAATATGAGAGAGCTTCAATAACTTTCCACTCTGTACTATAATGAGAGGTCAAAAGTTTATTAATATCTTTTAACTTGGCATCCTTTATTTTTGTACCAGTGTGTACAACAGTAAAGTTAGCAGCTTTCAATGTTTTTTTTTTTTGTAAAATTTTAAATGCACCATAGTATCAGTTTTATAAAATATCTCTCCTTTAATTTCAATGGACCTAGGATTTTTTTAGCTATTATTCTTTTGCAAGAGAGAATTTTAAAATGCCATGAAATACAAGTTCTTACAATTTGTTTACTATAAGATTTCCAATCATAAATATTGAAGTCAACTCCTAAATGTAATGGAGTGGAAAATTGTTTTAATACATCAATATATTCCAATTTTCAAACCTAGTAAATAATAAAATATATTAAATGTTTATTTTATTATCATTAATCTATGATTATCTTACCTGATCAATTTAAAATTAATTAGAAATCAATTAAGAAAGAAAGAGCCAAAACACACGTGTTTTTAAAAAAACTCCAGCTGATAGGTCACGTGTAGCGAATACGCCACTCTCATTGGCTGAAAAATTTGTCCTTTTTTGCTGCGGCAAGTAACATAGATTTATCCATTTTTGCAGCGGAATAGTTTTTTCTTTGTGGTTTGTAGGCGGGATTTATCTGTTTTTGCACGATATAGGTTATTACCCCTATTGACAAGATAAAGAACTATACTTTTGCGGGCTTAGTTCAGTTTTGAAAAAAAAGCGATTTATCCACTTTTGCACCGCGACTCCTCATATATATATATTTTATATATATATATATATATATATATATATATATATATATATATATATATATATATATATATATATTTCTTTTATAAGAACACTATCATAATAAATAAGGAGGTAAATAATGAGACTTTATTCGATTACAAATTTAACCTGACAATATGAAGACAAGGGTACTGACATTTAAAAAGCGGAAAAGGAAGTGCTGGAAGAGGAAACCACGTGACGGTAAAAGTGAGAGGTAGCTCAGGTCTAGAACTTTTCTCCCACTTTTACCGTTACGTGGTTTCCTCTTCCGGCCACTTCCTTTTCCGTATTCTGAGTAAACATAAGCAATCACTTTTACCGTCAAGTGATTTCCTCTTCCAGCACTTTCTTTTCCGGCCTTTTAAGTAAACATAAGCCATCACTACGCAGTAAGTTACAAAGCATTAGATATATGGAAAAATCGTAAATGTAGTAACATAGCAGCTTGTTTTGTAAAGTAAAGTGAATCTCAACAACAGTGATTGGCTGACCAACAAAATACGACACATTCATTGGTTGATCTTGTTTTTTGAGCTAACAAAATTGACAAAAATTGAGTCACATGAAGAGCATAGAACTTTTTTGTGTGGAGTTTCTTTCATTCTTATCAAGTTCAAAGTTCTAAACGAAGAAATAACAATGATCGACCATATGTATAAACGTAGTAAACAGGTAACTAAGTCATAATCAGCTGTTATAACAAAGGAACATATCGACACAAAAGTTGCGCCGGAAGTCTGACTTTGCAGAACGAGCTATAGTCAAAGATAACACAGGTCAAGGTAGAGAGCGGGTGCGGTGGGTGGCTAAAACAAACAAACATATTGAAATGTTGCCTTGTACTTCCTTTGTTTGTATATAGTGTCTGCATCGGTACATAGGGACAGTTCACCAAACTACCAACTATTTCTATTAAATCACACCTTGTTGAGTTTATCCTGTTCTGTGGTATAGAAAACATTTTCATTTTAATTTAACCTGAAAATTATCAACTAATTTTCTTTTTAAGTGAATAGAAAAACAAAAGTATAATATAAATAATGCATCATAAAACTTTTTTAAATTGAAAGTATTACCAACTTTTCTTTTGTAATGACTCAAACGTACAGTAAATGGATTTATATTTCAGTATAAAGACACAAGATTGTTTCTATACCCATGTAACTCTAGCTCAACACGATGCAGCTTATAACAAGCAAGCGCGGATTTCATCATTCATCATCAATTTTCTCGCCTTCTTTTTTATATAATATATATATGTATTTTTTACTCCTCAGTGCACCAAGAAGACACCAAATTTTTCATTCTTCTCCTTCAACATGCTAAATCACTGAAATATGCTCTGATAAACGCAACTAATGCGCTCCCTTTTTTATATGTAATATTTGAAAAATGGTTTCCTTGATATGCTAATAATCGAAACATATAGAAACATGTTTTTACATAGCTAAGGTGCTCTTATATATATATTTTAATACAATATAGATTGATGTTTTCCATTAATATAATTTTTTATACTTTTTCATTTAATTTAGAATTTTATTACATAGTCAATTAGGTATATACAATAAGCTATAAAATATGTTTCACAATTTAGGATAACGTGTGTATATATATATATATATATATATATATATATATATATATATATATATATATATATATATATATATATATATTTTATTATTTAATTTATTTAATTGCTATGCAGCTGTAAAATGTAAAAATGGCATGTGATTCTCATCAGAATAATAAACATTATAATATACACAACAAACACATACATAATATACTCATATTTCAGCGTCAAATTAGACTATCTGCACTTCGCACCAGCATGGAGCACCTGACGGATTAACTCAGCATTGCAGAAACTCCAATCGCCGCGCTGGTGGATATTGCATATAGTATAATTATATTGACACGAAAACTTTGAATATGTAATTTTAATATTTCTATACGTTTTATAATTTTTAATATCAAGTTAAAATTTGTGATAAGGTTTTCTTTATGAGAGTTGTTTTTAACTTGTAAAGTATTGGTGATTGATGTTGATTTTTATCCTTTTTGAAAAGTTGTAACCGTCAGATTAGAAGTTGTATTTTACCAATATCATTAGTATTAAGTTCAGGTGTCCTACTTTATATAATACTCTTCAATCCCATTTCAAAGTTACTTTTCAAATTACTTTATATATTTAATCCAAAGAAGTACATTTTACAAAGTGATGCAAAACCAAAAACTAATATCAAACGTTGTAAAATTCAGCCATGCATGCAACAAACTTTTACATACATATAGGGGTTTAAAATTTCTTATTATACTTTATAACTACTTCCATTTCTTGTTTATTGCATTTTTGCGTGCTCTACTCTTGTCAAAATTATAAAATCTACTAAAAAAGTTTAAGTGCGAATTTTTATTGTTTGTAAATTTTCTTTGCATAATATAGGCTCTTATTAGATTATGTTTTGTTTTGTTTTTTCCAGTTTTTTATTAATGATTTTAGGCTTTGTTGCACAATCATATATATACCTTGAATGTGATTTTTTTACACGGCAAAACAATTAAGTTCTGTTCCCATGTAGTAATACAATTATTAAGCAATTCTTTTTATTGTAATTATATTTTTTAATTCAATAAAAAGTCACTGCGTAAAAGATACTAAACGCAATATTTATTTACTTTCATCGAGGACATTTTTATTCCATTTTCATCATTTAAAAGCATTATGCAAGCAAAGTTGATATTTAATCACTCCAAATAATTGAAACTTCTAATGTAAATCATGATTCTAATATTTTATTAAAAAAATGTTTAGGGAAAACTTCTTTTTTTTTTGAAATATTGAAAATTGTATTTAAATTATTGCAGCAATTCAATTGATAAATTTATTACTAATCAGGCTTTTACACAATACAAATTCTTCTTCAACTTCAGTGCATAGAACTGATGTATTCAACAAGATTATTTAAAATGTAGTCTATAATATAAATTTTAAATATTTAATATTATAGTATTTACTAACAAAAAATAAATCAATTCATCCATAGTCTTTAAAATTTTATAATTTTGAGAATGAAGATGTGGTTAAACACGTGCCAAGATGTTATAAGTTTTTAGAAAGAGAGAAAGAGAGAGAGAGAGTAGTTAAGTCTACTTGTTCATGAAACAATGTCCCCCACCCCCACCCTCTCTGTTGCTCCCTTTCTCACCACAAAACGTTGCTATACTACTTGCTTGCGTACTTCTTGCTTGCTTGTGATGCCTTCTTCTCCTTTTCCGAAAGTTTCGTAACAAAACTGGTGAAGCACTTACACATCCTAAACTGATGCGAAATGTTGTGCAGTGTGTTAAATGTGAAACAAACTCTTCATTCAACTTAATTTACTCTAATATACAATCTTAATGAAGATAACGTAAACCTCATACCTCCGTAACATTTTCAAATTGTTGTTAACATTATTTTAATAACAACATGGAAATCATACAATCTCAATAGTAGTTCTTTATCTATATATTTTCTAATAATAATCTTTTGATAAAAATATAGTTTGTCCCCACCCCCCCCCCCCCCACAAAAAAAGGGTTCAAAGTTAAACAAATCATGCTTTACTACACAAAAAAATTCAGACAGGGCGTTTTTTTTTTTTTTTTTTTCTCAATTTTAATGTTGTTGGTTAATGTTTTGATTGGTGTCCCAGCACATTGCCTATATATACTCTTAGGCACTTTTATGTAATTTCAATTCACTAAGGCCTGACCTGCTACACAACTTATGGACCCATAATACGGTCCCATAAGTGAATTAGTCACTATAAAATACCACAGTGTATCACAAGTAAAAAATTATATTAATACAGACTTTAATTGTTCAATGTCATAAAATTTGCAATGCGGTGTATTGTGTGTGCTTAAAAAACAATTATTCAATATAGTTGATATAAAATTTTATTCTAAAATTATTGGATAACGATAAAAATATTCAATTTCAAATTAGTTCTTTATTCAGCAATAGAGCAAGTTCATAGAAACTAAAATAATATCAAAATATATTACAGGAAGGGTTGTTAAGTAATTTTTTCTTCGTTCTTAATGTGAGCACAAATTATTGCAACCAATGAAAATGCTTTTAGATTTAAGCTGATGGTAGAAAAAAATCACCATGTGATCGGAAAAAGTTGAGGTAGCGTTGATTTTACAGAATGAGCTCTTCAATGCTTTCATCGCACAATTTATAAATTAATTATAATTGTTAATAAGACTTAAATTTTAATTTAGTTTTATAATCTGGAACAAATTGCATTGAGATTTTTTTAAGTGATTGAAGAAGTCAAATGGGGCACAGAAATTAAAGTATAAAAGACTCAACACTAACACTATTATATTTTATATTGACATGCTGCAAGTGCATTTTGAGGGAACAAATATGCACTATCAAAACACACAGAAAATTAGGTTTGTCATATTTCTTGAAATACGAGAGTAAGAAAACAAACAAAAAAAGAAAAAGGGGATGTCAGATCAGGAAGGAAAAAAAAGACATTCATTTTTACTATAAATTTTTATCTTTTTGTGTGTCAAATTTAACGAATATAAAACACATTTCTTTCTGACATTTTAAATTTTTATATATTGCATTGGATTTGAATATTAAACAAGGAAGAAACAAAACATATATGCAATTTTTTTAGATCAGTTTTCTTGAAGGAAATTCTAACATCTTTTTATTTATTTTATTTTACCTTTTACATATTTCAGGAAAATTAAAACATTTTTGAAAAAAACATGGAAGGATAGAAAAGTGACAGTATAATCACTAAAAATGTATATATAAAAATTGACATTTAAATTTGACATTTTAAATAAATACAAAACTACGAAAAGTATTATGTAAAATAATTACGGTTGTATTGTTAAAAAAAATATTTTCTAGGTAAAAGCTTCATTTTATAGAGTTTTATAATCAATATTGCGCACAGTTTGCAAGGATGATGAAATAAAATTGTGTGTGTCAATTACAATTATTAGTAAAACACTAGTAAACAAATTAAACACTCGTAACGGGATTACACACACACATTTTATATAAAAAAAGTTGAAATAATTTTAAGTATTATTTTATTATTTAAACAATCATCTTATTATTTTAATTAGTAATGAAAATTCCTTGTTTTTTATCTCCCATAGTTTCCATATTAAAATACATTAGCAACTTTTTATTGCATTTTATATTTCATTTAGAATTAATTGCAGTTTATTTGTATATTGATTGAATACACCGGAAAATTTTAAACAAGTTTTTCACCTAACATTATTTACGTATAAAATTAACAAAGTTTTGATCCCTCTTATTATCTTGTGTATAATAAATAATCCATGATCCTTTTTATATATATATATATATATATATATATATATATATATATATATATATTTTTTTTTACATAATAATAAAACTTTTGTTATTGACTGATATGAAATTTTTATTTGTTGCAAATTTAATGATCCCGATCAACAAATTACTGATCAGTGATCTCTGTTTGCAAGTCTTGTTTTTGGTAACAAGAAAAATGGAAGATTGTCAAATGATATTTAAAGGGGATTGTTGGAGAGGAGGGGGAATGATAACAGTTTTACGAACAAACCTAATAATTTACTCACTAGAGTCTTGTCGTAAACCATGCTTCCACAAAATACAAAATCCCATTAAAATCATTAGGTCAACATCCGTTTTTCGTCTTCCAAAAACAGAGTTTATGAACACATTTTATATAAATATAAAATGTGTAATAAATAATAATAATACAATAAGAAATAAAAATTTTCAAAGTCATGTTACAAATAATAATAATAAAAGCTAATATTACTTTATTGTTATAATTTTATTGATTACAAAGCTGGAAAAACTTTTGGATCACAAAAAGTTACAATAATAAAAATCAAAGACAGTCACATATTACCCTTATTCACTTTTATGTGCATATAAAAATGTGAGTGCACTTTTATAAAGATTAGTTAGTGCAATGAATGTGCTGATTTAGCATTGTAGCTATAGGATAAGTTTACTTTCTATCTATATATGTATCCCTGATATATCTAAGAGATCAGCTGAGTTTGCAAGAGGGGTGATATGAAGCACTTTACTTATACTTACACTCCCTTCCCCCCTCTTCTCTCTTACTCTTTCTGTCATTGCACGTACTGTATTTTACAATTAATCATGATTTACATCTGCTGGTGTGACATCTTGGGCTTTAATATCATAAGTAGCTTTAGTATATATCACTTATTTTTTATCTATTCAAATAGGAAATGTATGCACTTTTATAATAATATACTGCATGTTTAGTTTTATTTTTTTTTCTATCGGAACTAATTTTCTTTGCACTTAAAAATGTTGTATACACACAAGTAAAGTTGTCTCTCGATAAAAAAAAATTGTGACACATTACAGGAAATAAAAAGTACTTTATGGTATAGTGTGAGTAATATTATAGCTTTTGCTACATTGGAATTTATTAATTGAATAAATAATTATGCTATCCAGCATAACTAATTTTCTGTTTAACATAGTCTCTATTTACAATATAGATATACTAATATATTAGTAATATTACGTTGTAGGATGTATAATTATGTATGAGTTAGCATTTTTTTTTTTTTTTTTTTTTTTGTAAAATTAAGAACATATCCTATTTTATGATTTATAAAAATTAGAATGTGATTCAAGCTTACGTAACTATTTTATTTCATTAAATATTAAAATTTGGCACACTTATTCACTTGTAGTCGTAAGCTTTTGTTTCAATATTTTTTTCTTGCGTACTTTTTTAATTGTACTATATTGATATAATGTAGTTTAGTATTGATTAATTCAGAGATACAATAGGTGAAAGAGAGAACAAGTTTACTGCATCACGTTAAGTAAAAAAAAATGAGAAAATAATGAATGAAAAATATAACAATAATATAGTTAAAAAGAAACTTGAACCAATTAGCAATTTCTATCGATCCATACCTATATTCTCAATCTGATAATAAGTGCTATGTAACTATTTACTGCTACAACAACTTGCCAATTAGTGTAATCACTACCTGAAAATTTATATGTATGATGAAATAATCAATCAAGAAATTATACCAATTAAAATTTTCCGCTAATTAAGACAGTTTATTGAATCAAACAATAATTGTTGCCAGATATGTTGTATATAAGGTTAAGATGTAAATATAGACAATTCAAAGTACATAATAAAAATTATATTATATTTGATATAAATATGTTTATGTTAATTTTGTTTATTACATAATAATAATAATATTTTTAGAAAAATTAAAGAAAAAGAGAAAAAAAAACTATGAACTAGCGAACTTAAGGTTTGAGCATGGCATCTGTATTTTGCATACCTTGATTTGAATTAGTATACTTGTTTACATATTTTTATGACTTATAGCCTCTCTTTTATCAATAATCAGGATAATTTGTATTAGTTTATATATTGTTGTAGAAGGATTGAGTATTTTGTACTCAATATTTATTAATTTTAATGTTTAAATTTTTTAATGTAAGCTATAAATGATTGGCTTAATTAAAGTTTGAGTGATATTGTTTTAAATTTTAACATAAAAAAAAAGAAACGTTATGCCAGTTTTTCTTTACTTGATATATTTTATACAGTAAAAATGTGTAAAATGATCTTAATTTTTTTTTCTTTTCTTTTTTAAGACCATACATTTATTTTTAGCAGCTTACTATTTTGGTAAAATGCACAATGTAATTAACTTGCATTTACTCTATTAATATGTACACAATTTTTTTTTATTGCACACTGATAGATATGATTTAAATATGATGGCTAAATATAACACGAGTATAATATTGTTTATAGTATTATACTTTGTAATAATTTGGATAATTCCTATTATACAGATACATATACAGTATTTTAAGTATTATAATTAAATTTTAAATAAAATTAAGCCTATACGATATTTCAATTAATGTATAAGTTATAATTGTATTTATAATATTTTACTTAATTAAGTAAAATATTATAAATTAATTTATACAATATAAATATAAAGATATATATATATTCTTAATTTCTTATATTGATATAATAAAAATCAATCAAAATATTATAAATATAAATACAATTATAACATAATAATATAATACCATCTTTTTCATTAATTGTTATTATTTTAAACACACAATTATACAAAATCCAATCAAGCCATATATCCTTATCGGTTAATTCATAATTTTTTTACGCAATGTCTTATTAATTTATATTTTTATAAAGTATCTACAGAAAACACGCAAGTTAATTTTCAAATAAAAAGACCTATTTTGGTAGTGAATTATCAAAAATTTTGAATTTATAAATTTTAATTTTATTAAATAAATATTTTATAAGTAACTCAAAAATAATTTTTTCATAATAATAAACTTAAAACAAAAGTGTTAAATTTGTCATCGTGCAATCAGTGTGCAATAAGAAAATGTTTTATACTGTACAGTAAATTTTAATACATTGTTGTATATTATCGATATGTATTAAAATATAATAATAATAAGTGACATAATTAATTTAAAGTTTTTTTCATTTTAAGTGTTTTGTAATCTTCCCTCCAAAACTAAAAAAAAAGGGGCTTCTTTCATCTTCTACGTGTAAAAAGTAAGAAGAAATAATTTAAATAAATATTATCAAAATTATTTGTTTTACGTTAAAAATATCACATTTTTATGAAATTCTAATTAAAATTCATTAGCAATGTTAGTTTTGTAGTAATAATTCAAATTAAGTCAGGTAATCAAAGTGATGAGTTTAAAAAAACAGTGAAGCTCATATACTCTGGAGGTAGATTGATTCTTAACTCGTGTTAGAATGTTATAGACAGGCAGGTAGGACATTAGATATAGGCTAGGTAGGAGGTAGGGTGTGGAGGTGGAGAGGGAGGCGGTCAAGTAACAAAAGGTCGCAAAATTTGTTTTCATTTTTTTTAACAATACAAGCTAGCTTTTTATAAATGTATTATGAAACTTTAACTGAAGTGTATAGCTGCGCGAGTGCTTGCGTGGAAGTTGGGAGAAATATATTTCATTTACCTGACCTGTTGAAGCAGGTGTGACAATCAAAGGATTTTTAAATATTTTTTTTTAGATGAGGTAAATGCAAAAATCAATTGGTTCATATTTAATTCCTCAGTTCAGTTACTTTTCAGTTGTGACAATTGATAATTTTTCTCTGTGTGCAATAAATATAACACGGAACTTTAAAAGATTAAGTCCAAGAACGTATTAACAATTTCAGCATTGAAAAAAGCCTTACAAAGAAAGAGAGAAAAAAAACATATTGAGCATAGAAGTCTAACAGAATATTAAATGAAAATGACAGATATCTTATTTTTCTAGTGAAATAGTTTTGCTTTTGAAATCGCGCGTACAGTGCGTCAAATTTAATTGTCATCGCTATCTTCGTTGTTTCTGGTTGGCTTATTGCAGCGCCTTGAAGGGGACCTCAACACTTTTCTCTCTTTTATCATAGAACGCAAAGAAGACGTAATTAATTTAAAATCGACAGTCAAGTAGTACAGCAAAAACATTGAAGCAAGTATGCGTGCGTATACTGTCTGAAGTGAGTGAGTATAAGAGGGTGCAGCCGGCATTTTGCTTGACTAACTCAAGGAAATAGAAGAACAAGGACTAAGCATGACAAGTGGGTAAAAACGATTCATGCTATAACAATTATTAATGCCTCTTGATTTTCGTCAGCTTGCTAATTTAAACTTAATCTATATATTATTTATAATATAGTCAAAGTATTCAAAGTCAAAATGGATATAACTTTGGCTTTGTTTTTAATTGTAATTACAACAACAAAAAAGTAATGTGCTTTGTTCTCTTAATTGAAAAAAAAAAAAAAAACTAATGTTTTATAGATTTGAAGTATTTTTTCTATGAGTTGAAAGTTTTGAAATTTATTTCAAAAGCTACTTTCAATATTATTTTGGAAATATTTAAGTTACTTAAAATCATATTATTTTACACATTTTTTAAAGTGTGAAAAATTATAACAAAAAGTAGTAAATACTATAAATATTTTAGTGTGTATATATATATATATATATATATATATATATATATATATATATATATATATATATATATATATATATATATATATATATATATATATATATATATATATATACTCTAACTCTAATACATTTCAATATTGAAATGGAAATTGTAACCCAAATATTTTGAGTGTACCGTTTAGCCGCAACGTCAACGTTTGTTATTTGTAACCCACTCACTATTCTCTGTGTGTATTTCTCTATTTCTTCCACTTAAATGTCTTGACTGGGACTGAGATTGGTGTATAGCACGATAACACAATAGGGCAAGCAAATAAAAAAAAATAATAATAAAAATAATAAGTTTTTATAATATCTTATAAAAGAGACTATTAATAATATTCCTATAATGAGATAAATAAACATCTCTTTTTTTTTTTTTTTTTCTTTAATTGCTTTTTGAAGTAAATAGTTAAAAAAAATCTACCACTCAAACAATTTACATGATAATTAAAAGATATTGAACTTAATTTAAAATATTAATTTTTAATCTTTCTTTTTATAAATTTTGTTTGAAAACGAAAATTTATACCAAATATATTATAGTGTATGTTTTTCAAGGCAAATTTTCTTTTCATTTATTTTGTGTTTGGTTTAAATTTCCCAGTAGCTTTAGAAAATTGAAGGCAATCTTTGTATTTTGTATGTGATTGAAAGAGAGAGAGAGAGAGAGAGAGAAAGAGAGAGAGAGAGAGAAATAAAACCTACTTCAGTCTCTACAGTACTACGTCACGCTGTAGGTAAATTATTTGTACTCCCAAAGTATTTTCTCTCTATTCAACAAACTTCTGCTTTTTAATACGTATTCTTTGATAATATTTTCATTCATTGGTTGCAAAAGTAAGTTTTTAAATATAGTAAAAAAAAATAATAATAATAAAGATATAATCATTGAAACTTTTAAATTTTGCTTTGATTTGTTTTTATATATGTTCAAAAGATGGAATAAGTATTCAAAGTTTAGTATAATTTTTTGTTATATCAAATAATTTTTATTAATTATTTTTTTCATGTTTTTTAAGTGTTTTTAAAAGGAACCTATACGTAAGATATTCTTTAGAAGTAAAATATTCTATTAAAAGTTAATAAATCCCTCGTTTCTTTTACATGACTTTTTATTTTTAACTTTGAAAAATATAATAATTATATTACATTTATCTATTAAAAGGTAAGCAACCTTAATACTTTTTTTTTTAAATATATTAGTTTGAAACTCAACGCTGGCTTAAATTTTTTTCAAAACATATGGTTTTAGCCTTTTATTATTATTTTTTTTTAGGAGTTAAATTTTTACACCACTGTAATTGATTGCAGCATCTATTGCTCACCTGATGATAAAAAAAAAAAAAATAAAAAATAAAAAAATAAAAAAAAAAAAACTTTGTATTACAGACTTCATTAAAATATATTTGTTAAGAAAAACAAGTCAAAATGACATCTGCACAATTTTATAATTAGGTCAATTAAACTTTATTAAATATATTTGAAGAAAAAAAGATAAGCTATTGCACAAGTTTAGATCAGCATAAATATTGTTGTGATGAAATAGAGAACATGGAAAAAATTTAATTTTCTACAAAGTGGAAGCAAAGCAGTTTTTTTTTGTTCTTCTTCTTTCAAAATTGCATTATATTCTTCCATATACGTCACGTAATCTTATAATTCTCTTCTATTTTATACTTGTGCAAGTACAATATGTAGTATACTAAAAACATAATACTCTCTGTTAAGATTAATATTGTTTTACTACTTTTATTTCAATCCTCTCCATTTAATATTAAACTTATTGTAATAGATCAGTTTAATATAAAAATAATTGTTGTTTTTATATAATTATTATATTGTAGTTGTGTAAAATGCTATATTATGTAGTTTACTAATCAATTTATAAAGAAGATAAACATAAGATTAATGTAGTGTCTATTTAATAATAATAATCATAATAAAACTTTATCGTGATACAATTATGTTTGTATATTTCTAATAATGAGATCTCGCTATTTTATTCATATATATGTAAAATTATACTGTGTTGTTTTTAGTTCTGGTCAACACCACACAAATTTGTCCTGCTTAAGCTCAACTTTTTTTTTTTTTTTTTTTTTAAGCATAACCATTGGCGTCGGTTGATAAAATAATAATACGTTTGTATTTAATGACATTTTTATTAGTTACTATAACGATCAATACCAGAGAAAGAGAGTGAGAGAGAGAGAGAGAGAGAGATCATTATAATCAATTTGGTTAATTAAACAAATACAATATATCCATAGTTTTATATAATAGTAAATTATTAAGTTATATATTGTATCTATAATTAAAGGCATAGAATACATGAAACAACATGTTCTAAACACAAAATGGGATCTACAAAACTGATGATAACTTTTACCAGAATGAAAATGTGACCCCTTAAAAGGGTTTGAAAAAATGTAAAGTATGCAGGCAAAATAGGCAAAAACTTGTATCAAAATGTTGTGCGGGTTGCATAAATCGAAATTTTCTGATCACTGTTATGGAGCTACAGTTGGGATTTGAGACCAACTAACGTTATTTATGTAAGTCCCATCAAGTGTTTTGTGATATAAATGCTTATGTTTCCATGTTTTCTATGCCTTTAAGATCAGAGATAGGGCTAGTGATCCTAACTGCAACCATTACCTACTAATTAATAAAAAGCCTTATTTTTTTAATTTTACTAAGTTATTTCATGCTAATATTATAAAAAAAAATAATATTGAAATCCTGTCAATTTTTTCATTCAGGAGTAATGAGTATAGAGTCTCATAATATTGTTAACAGTCTTCACATCACTCAATTTTGTCACTTGATTTTATGACATTATAGAACAGTATTCTTAAAAATGTAAAAAAATATATTATGAAACGACCGATAAGGCTATGCCTTGGTTGGATTTTGTATTAATGATGGCTTTAAAAAAAATTAAATTAAAAAAAAATTAGTAAATGCTTGTAATAAATTAAACTTATTAAATGGTAATTACATTTTCAAAAGTGATTTTCAACATAAATTCTAGCATACAATAATATTAAGAATAAATCTAAAAAAAAAATAAAATCAAATCAAAAGCTAAATATTTAGAAATCCTTTGATGGCGGATATATATCTTAAAACCAAATAATCGTAACAACAAAGAAACATCATACTTGTGTTTGTACATAAATAAATACATATACATATATACACAATTATTATGGTTGTTTAAATTTAATTTTGAATAAAGATATAAAAAGGATTTTTGCTCTTAAATGATAAAATTAATATATTTAAACTTGATGTTTTCTATGCATGAATTCATTTTCAAATGTCGACGTTCGTTGTGTGTATGAGAAGCCTAATTAAATTAGTATTTTCCAAGAGACAAACTCAAAATGATTTTCATCAAGTTTCAACGAGAGAGAGAGAGAGAGAGAGAGAGAGACTGCGAGCGAATGACCCTTACTTTTATAAAGAAAACTGTTTGAAAATGTCCAGTTTACATCAAGTGTGTAGAGTTCAAAGAGATTTTTACAGGAAAAAAAGATATATTGCTCTATTTCTCTTTTATATATAAATATAATATATTCATTGCAACTTTGTATAAAGAGATAAGAATTTAAAATTTCCTATTCAATGAAAAAATTATCATGCTTTGTATAGCATAAATATACTCGTCATTATAATCTTATTCTGTATAAAATTTCATTAATTCAAAGAACTTTGAACCTTAAATGTTCTTATTATTTTCTTGTTTGTTAGAAACGATTATGAAATGGAAAGAATTTATAGTTATTACCTTGATTATTAATAATTTTAAAAATTAAGTATATCCCGAGCCATACGAAAATGCTGATAAAAGTTTGAGAAAGCCTTGATTAAGTGCTTATAAACATTTGATAGTAGTGTTTTTGTCTGATAATACATGGATAAAGGACTGATAGAGTTTGATAGAATTTTTTGAATCTAGGAGTAAAAACTGAAAAAAGTATGATAAATATATTATAAAGTATTGATAAAAGTTTGATAATTATAAATGACTGATAAACGTTTGATTATTTTTTTTTTTAAATTTCAAACATCTGATAAAAGTATGAATATATAAACTTAAAAATAAAATTTGAAATTTTTCAAAAGTCTGATAAAAGTTTGATGACCTAACGGGAAATAAATTTGGAAGGGAACGCGAGGCGCCTCTTTTGGTAGACGAAACCGTTGAGGACTTAGAAAATTTTGGAGTGTACAGCAGGAGCAGAGGTAGCAGGCAGTAGCACAAGTCAGCCAGAGCAGTATGCACGCACTTTGTTAGCGCTTACATATTTCAATTAAAACTAAGCAGCAAGAAGCTTCACCTACTTGTAAGAGGAGCTTCATGTGGTCATCATGTTAATATATAGGTAAGTGACATGTTCACATTAATAATTATTTCAATATTTATTGTAATTAATTGTATTTCATGTGTTACAGCTAGGAAACCAACTTGATCTCAAGCTGTTACGATTACTGATGTGTGCGACTCATCCGCTCCTATAATCCGATGCATCCTTTGAAAAATAAAGTTTTTTTCTCTTATTAATTGAAGAATATCAATTAATAAGAATATTTTGTAATACAAGGCAAAATTGGCAACAATGTTATGACAAACATTGAAGTGGGTAGTGCTGGGTGGAATGTGGGATGAAGGGTACAGGAGGGAGGGAGGGGGAAGGGGGAGGGAAGGGAAGAGAAAAATGCATAATTATTTATCAGCTTTTTATCAGACATTTATCAGCTTTTTATCAGACATTTATCAGCTTTTTATCAGACATTTATCAGATTTTATTCAGTGTTTTATCAACTTACAAGTCAAATTTCAATGAAAATTTTACATGTATAAGCATAGGAGAAACGAAAAAATTTGTCCTATGCTTATACATGGTAATTTGACTGATAAAAGTTTGAAAAGTGTCGCATATAAGACTTTTATCAGACCTTTATACATATTTTATAATATCTTTATCAGTCAAAATTTATCAATGCTTTATAAATCATTTATCAGACTTTTTGTGTATCACGGGATATGTTTAAATTTGTTGTCTATAATTGTATCTAAACTAAAACATTCAAACCAGAATTTCATCATCATTTAAAATCTAGCATACATTTGGAACTGCAATTCTTGTCTTAAATTGTGGAACCTATGTTAATATTTGAATATAAAAATTGGTTGTAAAGTAATGTTATGTTTAAACACTTATAAGAGACTTTAATATATATATTTTTTAAATTGTTTGAGGCATGAAAAGCGTAGAACAACTTGAAAAAACAACGTTTAATATCCTAACATACCTGAATATCAACGTTGATTTGGCCGGAGTCATTGATTTCTAATTTATTTTACGCTCACAAAATTACAGATACGTGTTTGTGACGTCACAACTCACTAACTCATGCGCGCGGAAATAGACGAGCTGTGACGTCACAAACTGCAGCTGCCATTTTGTGAAAGTAAAATAAATTAGAAATGAATGGCTTCAGCCAAATTAACGTTGATATTTAGGTATGATACATGGCAAGTTTTTGCTTAAGGTGTTCAAAATAACACAATTATCAAGGTATTATTCATGTGATTTTTTTTAAATTCTTCTTTTAAAAATTTTATGTGTTGTATTATTATTGTGTTTAATAAATAAATTTAATTGTTATTTGGATATTTAGAATATTAGTCTGATACAGGTTTGGTTGTGTTAATACTAAATTTTGAATTAAAATAAATTTTAGTAGCTTTACCGACTGAATATAGGATTATATGGAGAAAAAAAATGAATTTATTAAATAATATTAATAATACCAACTAACCATTATATTGAATCATAAAAAACTTTCACTCTTTTTTATATGTCTTGCATTTCAAATAAAATAAATTAGAGAAAATTTTTTTTAACTTAATATTTAAACTATTATACACCATCATAATATATTATCTAATAAATAAAAAAATAATTTATATGTCTAAAAAATATTATTTAAACTGAAATATATATTAAAAAGTATATAATCTAGTAGTAAACTATAAATTTACTTTTTCACTTTTTATTAATAATCCCTTACATTTTTTTTTATATATGTGCTTTAAAAAAATATTTTTATATATAGTCACAAAAAAAATCTCTTTCCATTTCCATCTCAGAAATATAAAAATCACATTAATTTTTACTACAACCAATTTTAGTGTCTCTTTTTAACAGATATGTGTGTATATATATATATATATATATGTGTGTGTGTGTGTGTGTGTGTGTGTGTGTGTGTGTGTGTGTGTGTGTGTGTGTGTGTGTGTGTGTGTGTGTGTGTGTGTGTGTGTGTAAGTGTGTGTGTGTGTGTACTGTAACGGCGAGCGAGTACAGGCGCGCGGTCGAAATTTCTCTTTATTTGTCTCTCCCCTGCGGTTCTCTCTCTCTCTCACTCTCTCAGGGATAACTGGACTAAACGTATGTGTGTATATTCGCACATACAATTCATTCCGAATAGAAAGTCTGCACAAATGTACTATACGAACATTTCATTCTCTCTCTCTCTCTCTCTCTCTCTCTCTGTACTCTGTAACTAAAATGTTTCATCACACCCACCTACATATAGAACAACCACTCTTTTATATACATTAAAAAAATCTGTGAAATAAAAATAAATTTAAAACTAATCGATTTCATATATCCATTATATACATCAAATTACTAACAAAAAAAAAATGGAAAAGCTTAAAAAAATATATAAATATAATTATTATGTTTATTCAAGTTTATAATTTAAATTAATGTAATATTTATAGTTATCAGGATTTACAAAATAGATTTTGAAATTAGATAATATAATGTTATAAATTAGACTTTGAAATTTGGTTTAACCCTGTATATAGATGATATAATTTACTAATTGTTATTTATTATTATATTGGTTTGATATTATAGTGCTCCATTGGTGTAATAAACTCAATTTAATTTTCCACAGGTTGTATGACATTTAGATACATGGAATAAATTAATTACTAAAGTACTTGTCATGTCAACAGGTATACTAATGCAAAATTTATCAGCTCAGTTTTTACTTTAATTAGAATTGAACATTTAAAAATGTCTTATTACTATTGTAAACCTCAATTTTAAAAGTTAAAATGAAAAAATTGTGTAACCTCATTAGATCGTAGCATAAAAAGTGTACTGTATGGAATATATTTTTTTATTATTATTATAAGAATTTGACAATCAATTGTAACAAATATTTATTAATTATTATTGATTTTGAAGATCAAGAAAAAACGTAAGAAATTTATTTGCAATAATTTAAACTTGGACTTTTCTATCTTTATATATACAAAAATTAATTTTTAAGTGCTTTTTATTAGAAAGTTTTTTCTTCAAAAAAGCTAAAATATGATACGTAAGAACATAATGGTCAAATCAAGGTGTTCTAAGGAAAGGCGCCGTGTGCAAATTTATATTAAATGTGCCTTTTTTTCTTTTCTTTTTATATCCATAATTTTAAACTTTTAAGTTTCAACCTAGCAGTTTAAAAAAATTGTGTGGATCAAAATTATTATTTATAATCATGAAAAATATATTTATTTTAGTCTTAAAATTAAAATTTGCTTTATTAAATAAAAGCCTAATTATAAGTTGAATTGGTGCTAAATTTCAATGAGATTAATTTCATTAAAAACAAAAAAGAAGAAGATGGAATGAAATAAAGAAGAGTCAATTTTCTGGCAATAAACTTATTAAATTGATACGATCAATTTGGTCTTATCTCAAGAGAGAGAGAGAGAGAGAGAGAGAGAGAGAGAGAGAGAGAGAGAGAGAGAGAGAGAGAGAGAGAGAGAGAGAGAGAGAGAGAGAGATGATAGACAGCTGGTACAGACAGACGTTCCTTGTCACTCGGGAAAGAACCAAGAAAGTAATCATCCAGAAGTCTTTCATTAACCTCCTCCGCACGAGAACAATCCTCACGAGAAATTATAAGAACAAGTGGGAAAAAAAAAAAAAAAAAAAAAAAAGACGATCGTCAACTTTATTTTTTCCCTCCGATACTTTAGCTAAAAGGTACAGAAAAAAAATTCGTTCTTAACTTCTCACTTTTTTATATAATATACATTTATATTTTTTTCTTGATCTTTCATCTTTCTATCTATAATCTTATAAGCTTACTTACTTTTTTTTTCTTCATATATATATACAGTATATAAGGTGAGGTAGCTTTTATTCTAGTCTCGTTCTGAGAGTCAACAAACACACAAAAGTTCTATCCATCAATGAGCAATGACACAAGATCAAACTTCGTCAAAAGCTATTTGTTAGCTTCTAACTTCATCTTTATATCAGAAAAGAAGAAAAAAGAAGAAAAAATATAAAATAATAATAACGACTTTTATATTATAACATTATACTTCTTTTTTAACTATAAAAACTTCTATTAAATCGTAAATTATTTTTATATGAAACTTTCATAGTATACAATAAATAAAAATATAATAATGTGTTCTAATATAATGGAGAATTAAAAAATATAAAATATATACTAGATCATATTTGAAACTATAATTAAAAGGATTATTTTATATTTTTATTTTCATACTGTAAATAACAGTATTATATTATAAAAGAATAAGAAAAAAATTTTTAGATGCTTTATTTATAATGTTAATCGTTAAAATATTATTTAACAATTTTAAAAAAAAATGCAATATAATATTTGCTGTATAGAATTTAATGACATATAAGTTCTATTCACATAGAGTAATATTTGCATTGTGCAATAACTTTGATTGCATTACTTCTTAATGAAGATTGCATGCTATCAAATTTTGCAATCTAGTTTAGAGTAATTAAAATTCTACAAAATTACAAAATTTAATGCTTTTTTATGGAAATTGCATGCAATTAAATTTATTGCATCGTGTAAAAAGACCTTGATAATAATTAAATATTTTAGTTTAAATAAATTTTGTTAACGCTAACTTGGTTGTCAATTTTATTTATCGTTGAATCTCTGATTAATAAGTAGAATCCTGTTATATTTACAAAATTGTCCTTTTTTTAAAAAAACTTTTTTTTAACCTTTTTGAGTACATTTCATTTTTTTAAATTGAAAGTTTATTTATAATTTCTTCGTACTACCCTTTCACTTTTCAAAATTAATTTTTAATTAGTTTTATTTTGTCGTAAAAAAAATATATATATTAAAATTGGTAAAATTGCATTTATTTTCGCTAAACTGGATGAACTTTAAATCCTGCAAAATATCAAGGGTGTTATAAACATTATGTTTTTAGCCCCGAATCAATTTCGCAAAAAAGTTCTTGAAATAATTGTAAGTTAGGTTTAGCTTAATTTTACATGTATTTTGTATGGGCAAATGCCCAAAAAAACGTTAATTTGGCTGAAACTGAATGAACTGAAAGCTTTAGTAAAAATAGTATTAAATCAATAATATTATGCTTATTTTGCACTACCTAATATATTCTCAAATTTTTATTAAAATACAAATGTGAGGATTAAGATTATGTAAAAATAAAAAATGTTTTAAAGGAATAAATTAGATTTATTGATTTTTACTTTCTTATTTTCTATTATATTTTGCAATTATTTCCTGAATTTTAATAAAATTCCTTGTCTAGGAAAAAAAATATATAATGGAACTTTTATATTATATTTTATTATTACTTTTTCGTTTTATCGTTTAATTATTTTTTCTTTTACAGTTTCTGAATATAATTTCTGTAAAAAAACAAACATTATAATAAATAGAGATATCAAGCAACTAGTTCATAATATTATATTATATTGAACAATTTTACTACATTGGTTTTATAAATGTTTTTCAACCTTGCGCTTGTAATGACGTATAATATAATCATACACTACAGTGAGATTAGTGTATATAATTAGTAATTACTAATTACAAACTAATTAGTAAAGTATACAAAAAAAATTGATTTCTGTGACATAGTTTCATACAATCACAATTATTTACTTATTTAATAGTTCATAAGAAAGCAATCATCTGCAGAAAAAGATTTAAAAAAAAAAAAAAAAAAAACGTATACTTAGGCTACAGTAATATCGACTACATATAGGTTTTATTTATTTGCTAAGGGATTATAGCTTCACATTTAACCGAGATATAAGCAAGCTAGTATAGTGTCTCTTGTGTTTACCTGGGATGCCCCCTGGTGCTACTTTGATCACACGTTACCAAAGGTACTCTCTATCTCTACAAACATTTATTATTTTTATATCGTTTCAACATACTCTCTTTCACCTTATACTATTTACACAAAATATAATTCTTAACTTGACTACTGCTCTTTAAAATACATAAAAACGTTTTCAACTTTGATCTGTTATAAGAGAAAACAAATAAATAAATAAATAAATAAATAAATAAATAAATAAATAAATAAATAAATAAATAAATAAATAAATAAATAAATAAATAAATAAATAAATAAATAAATAAATAAATAAATAAATAAATAAATAAATAAATAAATAAATAAATAAATAAATAATTAAATAAATAACATAACATAACATAAATCAATCAATCAATCAATAACATAAAGGAAGTCATTATTTCATTTTCATATATATTTTCATTTTCATGTAGTTTTTATTATAAAAAGCATGTATGCAAAAACACATTGAATTATGTAATTAAGATCAGATTTTATCCTCTCAACCTGATAAAAATAAGAAATATAATATATTTATAACTTACATACTAAAATACATAAAATATAGCTTACATACTTAATACATTAAAATAAGTTTGACTAAGAAATTGTATATTTTAAACATACTATTAAGAATTTAAAAACTAATAAAAATAGTATTCACTGTCTTTCATAATTTGACTGATGATTATATAAAAAGGTAAATGTATTTATGAAAAGGATTATTAACCATACATTACATAGTATAAATTTTAATTATAAATAAAAATTTAAAATAAAATAGGCAACCTGCATGACATAAATGACCGACAAATTGCCTATGTATTAGGATACTCTAATGTGAATGAAATAGAAAGTTTCTGCCTATAAATAAACACTTAATTCTCTCTCTCTCTCTCTCTCTCAGCATAGGCTGTTTATGCTCACAAGAGCAAGGTGAACTTGGCAGACACTTGATTGGATGTCAATACGATCAAATATTATTAATTAAATTCCACTGTTTTATGAAAGATTGCATCATTGCATTGATATATTATAGCAAGCCCACATAGTCACTATGTAATACACAATATTACATTAAATCTCAATGTTGAAATATAGCAAAATTACAAGATAGAAAATATTACATAATAGTTCCACTGAGATTTATAATGAGAAGTAAAAAAGAAAAAAATTACGTTACTCACATAAAACAAGTTTAAAAGACATTTTCAACTCTACGTAGAATTTATAATACACTGTGTAGTCGTGCATGTCTATGCATACTTGTACTTAAAGGTATGCAGATTATGTGTTAAAAAGCTCATTTTAAGTTCTCTTTATGAAGTAAAATAGCTCGTATAACTAAACATAAGATAAACATGTAGCATAATACTACAGGAACGGCTTGGGTATCACAACCCACATGTTTTACGTAATTGTAATTACAAAAAGAGGTGAACTAAAATTAATAATTTAAATGAATAAATCAGCATAGTTCATGTGATGTTGTTTGCAGTATTTTAGTTTTGAGTCATGAATTACTGCTAAAAAAAATTAAATATTAAAATGATAAGATAGAACAGATGTGTTTCTTAAAGAAAAAACTGAACTAATCAATCATTATAACAAAAAAAAAAAAAAAAAAAAAAATAGCAACTTTTTTTTTTTACTTATTTCAAATATATTTTGTAGGCTGAAAATAATTTATTTTATGTAAAATATTACCAAAAGAAAAAGTTGTATAATAAAGCCACCAACTTGCGATTTAATACATAGAAATTATTGAGATGAGATGAAAATAAGAAGAAATCAACCTCAAATACCTCTGACTTGGCGTTGGCCACTAAAATCTCTGCCAGAACTAGTTGAAGACATGAATAGATCTATAAACTGTAAACATTTCTCGTACGTTTTTACCTGTAACACACTGGCATACGAACAGGCATCAACGTACGAAGAATGTGAGCTCCCATTCAGTACATACTAAGGCTTCTAAAATAGCCAAATACCTACTGAGAAGTGAACTCATAACCCGTAGAAAGTCAAATTATAGTACGCATTATCACTACACCATAAAAAAATTCTCTATTTAGTTTTCTTTATAATATCATTATAGAATAAAAAAATTCTTAAACCGGCCCTATAAAGTAATATCATAGATATAGACTTTGTTATATATGTATAAGCTGTACAGAGAGACAAAAAAAAAGTGAAGCAAGCAGGGATGTAAGGAAGGTATATAGTTTGGTATATCTATGAACGACATCAGTATGCCTGGTTGTGCAGTACAAGATTACATTATGATGTGTATTGCTATTGAGCCCGCCTGCCTGCTCACAGCTCTCTCTCTCTCTCTCTCTCTCTCTCTCTCTCTCTCTCTCTCTCTCTCTCTCATTTTTTTTTCTTCTTCGGTATGCTGATGTCACGCTCTTCCTCTGAATAATGCAACAGGCACAAACTACGAGAGGAAAACGTTTAACTTTATAGAGATAAAACTAATTTAATAAAATATTATATAGAAAAAATATATAGCGATGACTTATAGACTTTTCTTTAAACTGATTTACATTATAACATTTTTTTTTCCTTTTTGTACTTCTATGGAAATTTATGGTAAAAATAAAAATCTCTAAAATTTGTTTTACTAAAATTTTAAAAGAAACGAGTCAAATTTGCTATGAATTATTATTATTATATACTTTTACTTTTTTTGTTATCATGACTGCACATGGTACAGAAAATGTACCTTTAGAAAGATTACAAAAAAAAACTAATTTAACAAAAAAATATTCCAAAACATTTAAAATTGAAGAAATAAAACAAACTTTCTCTTTAGCTTTCGATATATTAAGAAGCGTGACCAAGTGGATATGCATTGTTGTGTATTGTGATTGTAGGATGAAAGAAATGAATAAATATAAATATTTAGGAAATGGCTCTTTTGAGAATAGGTTTTCATTGATTAGTAAAGGGACAACTGTTTTGAGGCTGACTAAAAGCAATTTCGCTCACATCCGCTTCCGTTTCGACGTACTGCGCATGCGTAGTTAGTAGAAACGGAAGCAGATGTGACCGAAATCGCTTATAGTCGGCCTCTAAACAGATGTTCCTTTATTAGTCAATACAGTTTACTTATCATTTCAGTACTGACTGACGCACAATTTTAACATCAAGACCATAAATATACTGTATATAATTATGGTTTTGAACAATATTTACTAGTCATCTTTTTTCAACTTAATCTAAATGTCACTAATGACCAACTAATTATCTGTATAACATTTTACCAGTTTACATCCACGTAATATTTCACTTAAAACTGTCAATATATCAGTATGCTGCAGCACGTGTGCAGTAGTACAATGCATTTATATTGATATTTTATTAGCATGTCTAGCTATATCTGATCATCTATCCCCTTGTCTTTTTAACGTTTGTATGAGAGGGAGGAATATGAGAGAAAACACATGAAGGTAGATTTATACTAACAATGAGAGTTATTCTAATGCAATTTTAATACACAGAGAGAAATACACAACAATAATAATATTTTTAATAATACATCTTTAGGAAATTCATAAATGAAAAAAAAAACATAATATGTAAGAGTAATAAAAAAAATAGCTATAACAGATTTTTGCAAGCTACATTTAATAAGCTAATAATTTTATCTTTTAGGTTATGCAATCAAAAATCATAATCTTCCTCATATTGCTAAATTATTGCAGTTTAGCATGAGGAAATTTTTAAAATAACCATAGCTTAATCTATACAACAAAATTCAGTTTATCTTTTTTTATTTTCTAAGCAGTTTACGTAATTTTTTAAATTTAAACTTAATCATAAAACACTCACAGTCAGTTTAATAGATAAACTTTATATTCAACCAGATAGTTCATAGTAATGAAAGCGTTTCAATAAGCATTGGTTTTGTCAAGAATCTAAACACTAACACTAGTTAGAATCTAACTAAATATATCATACTAATATTAATAAAAATATTCTCTTTTAATGTTTTAATAATTACTAAAAAAAAAATTATAGCAAACAAATTTATACATTATAGAATAGTATAGTACGATTGAAGGAAAGAGAGAAAAAAAGAAATTTTGAATTTGAATTGTATTTTGATACTACACAAATATAAATTACATATAATATATGAATTGAATACATATAACAATACATGAACTGCCTGGGTCAAATAAAATGTCTTATTCTAGTAGTCAATTTTAACATTAAAATTAATGAAATTAAAAAGTGTTTTATTGAAAAATATATTTTAAATTTAATTCTTTTAACTATTTAGAATTATAAATCAGAACAACATACTATTTTTTATTATTCTTTTCCCTAATAAAATTCCTACATGTTAAACTTTGATGTTTTCATGCAATATAAATGAAGTTGTTTCAGTGTACTGTACTTCCCACTGCACTTTCACTTTATCTCCACAGTTAACATGATTTACCCTTCCTTCCCATACTCTCGTTCCTCGTCACTGTTGTATCTCTACATAATAATACTGTATTGATATCTATTCGTAGCGAGTAAACTCAAAATAATACTAACAATACTCGATTGTTCAATACTAGAATATTATATACAAGGTAATGCGCTTAAATTATTGTTATTTACATTTGAGTTACGTAAATTCCTGTAGGGCAGAAATACAATATTTTTTTGAATTAAAAACATACTTAATTTGACTATAATTTACAAAGGATATAATTTGATATTGCATCTACATTTTACAGTCTCAAATAACAACCTGGTGAATTAAAAACCTTGTAAATTTGATATTTTAAGTAGTAGAGTAAGTAGTAAGAGTAAAACAATGAGTCAATACATACACAACACAAAATGTATACCATTAAATCTCTAAATTCAATGTGTATACTGTGCATTAAAATCAAGTACAACATAAAGTCAGCTGTATTTAATATTATTAGCTGCCAAAAAGTCTGACACTCTTTAAAACACATTTTACAACAGGTATTTTTAAGCTGAAAAAGAATCATGTATATGATTCACATTGCTTTGTTTCATTTTCCTCATACAGTATAATAAAGAAAATCATTATTATTTTTAATTATTGATAAATTTTAAAGAAAAGGATAGGAGAAACCAGCAAGGGCCTTACCATAGTGAAGAAAGTCCCATAGTTCACGCTATATGTTTCGCTATTATATTTTCTATTATGTGATGTTTTACAAACAAAAATTGTAACTGTTAATCAGTTGGGTTAAATTGAGAGGTCGTATGCCTGATTTCACCAAATAAAAAGCCGTTAATTATTATTATTATTATAGTTCGGTGATAATCTTGTTAGCACAGAAATAAAATCTAACATATTGATATAATTCGGCAATAAACTCAAAGAGAAAGAGAGATGGAATGTGTTTTGCCTTCATCAGTCCTTACAGGCTCAGAGATTTAATAATTAATTAGCAAATAAATAATCTGTCAGTGTTGATATTTTTTCACGTCATAACTTAAAAGTAAAGAATATATGATTGAAAGTTTGTTTATTAAATTTTATTAATTACATAACCTTCCGAATAAAAGTCAACTCATTTCCTGACAAAATTATTTAATTAGCTACACTTTTAATTATTATTTTATATGAATATTTTTATAAGATATTTCCGTTTTAGAATAATATCTATTATGAGTGAATAAAATAAAGTATAAAAAGGGAAGAAAAGGCAAGAGAGAGGAAAAATTATTGCAGGAACAGGAGACATTACAAAAGATGAAGTTATGAATTGTGTTGTTGAGCAAAACTTTTCAAAAAGTAAGATGTAAGAAAGTAGGAGGAGGTAGTTACTACACTGTGAGAAACTTATGAGATCATAAATTTAAGGTGGATATGCGAAAACTTGTTTTTTGGTTATAATCAAATTAAATTTGCTAAAATGCTTTGAATTAAGTGTAAAAAGTTGTGGATTGTTGTGTTATAATTTTTCATCTTACCTGTTTTGAGGAAATTGTACACACTAAGGAGAGTCTTTACATTTAAAGTAAATTTTAAATGAATTTCCAAAAAATAAAGAAATAAATCGGAATGAAATTTTTTAAATGGTAAAAAATTTGTACAACTTTAAAACTTTACCTTTTTTTCAAAACAAATATTTATATATTTTCTCTAAATTATTGCATTTGCATCATCGTGTCAAAAAATAGTAATTAAAATTAATTATTCAATTATTGGAAATAATACAAAATTGAACTTTCATTTTAAAAAGCAAAATCCGGTAATCAATTTTCAATTACGAATAAAAATGGGGCTTATCCGTGTTAATGCTTAGAAAAAAAAATTCTAATTAGAAAATTAATGTTTTGTGTTGAAATTTGTTTCAAATTAATGAACTTTTTGATTTTGTAACAAAATGTTTAATCAACATGAAAATTTACAAAAATAAATACGTATATATTAGTAGTACAGGTAAAGCAAAATTTATTAATAAATAATATATCATTCGCGTTACATTTCATTAGAATTATTTATGCAATTCCAATTAATCATTAGCTAGTAATTAGGTATTCAGTTATTATTTAATAATCTTGCATTACATGTTTATTAATTTTTTTCAGTGTACATATTGTGTGTGATGTTATTAAACCTTTGTCATTTGAAATGTTTTTTACTCTTCGCAAGTGGAGAGAGAGAGAGAGAGAGAGAGAGAGAGAGAGAGAGAGAGAGAAAGAGAGAGAGAGAGAATGATATGAATACATGCGGGGGTAATGAATTAAGCAAACTCAAAAGCCTCTTTTCTTATTCTTGATACTAACGTAGGGGATTCTTATTGTCTTCTAAAACTTGCACGAATATTAAAACAAACATTATAATAATATATTGTTTTAGCTATACGTTCATATACACAGTTTTGTAAAGCTTTCTTATTGTTATAATATATAGAATATTACTTGAATTTAATTTACAATTAAATTTTAGTGACTTAAATATATTTTTAAACTTGCAGGCTAAAGTTGAAAACCCCAAATAATAAATTTTGTATTCGTTTTCTTCTTCTTCTAATTGTCTAATTTTAAATGTTAAAAATGAAATAAAAATTATTATTTTATAAAATATAATGTTACAATAACTTATTTATACGTGTCTTAAAAGAAATTTGTTTGTGCTTAACAACAAACTTCAACTCTATTTTTCCGTCGTGTTTTTATAACATGGTAAAATTGAATAATGTAGCTTTAGTGTTTGCTCCGTAAGAAATCTCTTTATTTATGATTAAAAAAAAAAAAAAAAAAAAAAAAAAAAAAACTTTTCGGGACCAATTTTGAATTAGTATTGTAATATTATGTAAAGTGATCAACTTGTTAAAGTTTTAGATCCTAAAATATATATTTCGTTTTATCAAGAATTCTACGAAAAGGATATTTACATGTTACAAAAATACTGAAGAGAAAAAGTGCACAAATAATACATAATGTAATTTGAACATATATACTGTAAATAGCTACTATAAAAAACATTTCATAACATTATAGCGAGCGATACATGATGATAAATTTTTGTATTCATATATAAAATAAACTAATTAACATTTTAATATGCGTGAAGTGGATACAATGTAGAGAGAGAGAGAGAGAGAGAGAGAGAGAGAGAGAGAGAGAGAGAGAGAGAGAGAGAGAGAGAGAGAGAGAGAGAGAGAGAGAGAGAGAGAGAGAGAAGAGAGAGAGAGAGAGAGAGAGAGAGAGAGAGAGAGACTGGTCTTTGTGAAACATGAATATTATCACGATTAAACACTAAAAATTACTGAAGCGTTATTTGAGTTTGATAGCAGCTAGCTCACCTCTCTCTCTCTCCTCTTTGCATATTATATACTACATAACATAACGTGAATATTAATTGAAATGTATTTCATCAAAGCTTTATTCTCTTCTGTATTGATTTCTGACAGCCCCCTCCCCCTCCTCTCTCTCTCTCTCTCTCTCTCTCTCTCTCTCTATCTCTCTCTCTCTCTCTCTCTCTCTCTCTCTCTCTCTCTCTTTCTCTCAACTCCAAATCCATTAATCAAATATCACTTCTAATATGAAATTCCAAGAAATTTTAAAAACACATCTTCTGACCTTTATAATTTACACATTTGCCAGGAATTCTAATCTAAAGTGATCTCCAAAATGCAAGGGAATATATATATATATATATATGAAATGAGTTTTCATCAAAAATATTTAACTAAAGAGGGGTCTTACTGACCTGAATATTGAAAATAAAGTTCATTGATGATGAAAGAAATGTTTAATAATCTATCAGCGCTTTTGTATGCTTTGTATTTATTGCAGGCATTTTTAATAAATCATTAAAATTTGTAGGAAATGATCAAACTAATGATGGTGGAAATTTTACAACGTTATTTACTTTCAAGATGTAATCAAAAACAATATAAAATGAGGTGCTCTTTGTTAGTAATTTTTATATTGAGGAAAAAATCCTCTTCAATTTCAATGTTTTAGACTAAATACCAAAATGAAAAAAAAAATGAAGTATTTTATATTATACATAACTAATAAGTACAATAACTTTTAAATATAGGGCACAATATAAAACATTTTTACCTTATGAAATTTTATATACTGATTATTTTCAAGTATTTTTATTACAAACAATTTTTTTTTTCAGTATAAGTATACAGCTGATAACAGTTCATAATATTTATTTTAATGTACTTAATTTTGTTATATTTTTTGGACTTTTAAGGGAGTAGTAACTCAAACTTTTCTCATAAAAAAAAACTGAAATTTTGCTCAATGATACTTCAGCTTGAGACAATTTAAAATATATAAAAAAATTTGGGGGTCACTGTGGCAATTAATTTTATATGTTTTTTTTGAAATTTTAAGCCCATAAGGCCCAATGTTAATTTCAATGATTTTTTTTTTTTTTTTTTGGGACGGTCAAACATTGTGAAATTTGTATCACAGCTAGATGTGACCCTTAGCTCTACAATGACACCAAATTTAGAACCAAAACATTTCTAGTTTTTGAGATATAAGGTTGGTACCCTACTCCCTTAAATCAAATAAAATTTAAAAAAATAATAATTATAATTAATTATTTTCTTCAGATATAACAAAAAATGACAAGTACAATCTTATCTTTACAAATAGTAAATAAAAATCAATAAATTATATAACATAAACTGTATATATATTATGCCACACTTTAATATTATATATATTAGAATAGCAAACTCTTACGTCATTTTATTCAGTTTAATATACTCTTTCATATTCTTTGCATTAACAAGTATAGAACAGATTTTGTGCACAAAATCTCATTATTATTCTGAAGTTATACAATTATATATAATTTTGTGCACAAGAAGTTAATAATATTGCAGAGTTATAGTAAAAGATGACAAGTTAAGTGTATAATTGGAGTCAGGTGGAAGTGAGTTGTTTTCTTCTACGAGTCAAACACACAACAGGTGCTTCAACTTGATATTGTAAAACCAAGTCACACCTTTAGAGGCAGTAAACATTTTTAAGACTTTAATAACACTTTTCCACTCACCCCTTATATTCTCTGCCACTCACTCTCTTTCTTTCTCACACACACATACTCATTCTCTAGTGTTTTTCTCTTTCTTTAATTTAAAGGAACAGTTTACTCTAAAAATATAACCTTTGAAAACTTTTTAATTATTTAATTATACTTAACGGTTATGACGTCATTCAGCGTTTACAATCTAACATTAAAAAAGAAGTGTTGAAAATAAGCATCAAAATTGACCACTCCAAGTCTGTATTTTTTTTCATTTAGTCCTAACGCTAGTGTCGTCACTTACGTTTTTTAAGATAGAATTTCAACATTTAGTGACGTCATGATCGCTATAATTCTACGATAGTTCATTACATTACAAAACTGGCACGGTTTCAAACGCTTATTTTTTATATAGTGATTTGAGTAGAAGTTGTTTCTTGGGCATATTTTAAAGGAATAGACCAGAGAAAAATATAAGCATTTGTATCACAAAAAAACTTGATGGGATTTACATAAATAACATTAGTTTGTCTCAAAACCCAACAGTAGCCACGTAGCATTGAACAGAATATTCAATTTATGCAACCCGCACAACATTTTCATACTAATTTTTGCATGTTCCTGACGTCATAAACAAGAATTGTCACGCCAATTGCATACTTTACAGTATTTTGACGCTCTCGTGGGGCTACATTAACATTTAGGTAAAAATTGTCATCAGTTTTGAAGATCCCATTTCGTGTTTATTCATTAAAAAGCACATGTTATTTTATGTGGTCTATGGCTTTAAGCAAAGAATCTTAGTAGATAAGGAGATCAAGTTAGACTAGTCTTTACTATTAGAATGCAAGAGTAAAACTATGTAAATTACAGCAGGTCACTGTGTACTAGAAATTCAACTTACGTAATACACCCTTATGTAACTGTGCCAATATGAATTGGCGTAACCATAGTATAAGATACTTATACTGAAGTATTATTAAAAAATATTGAGTTTGCATAAATAAATTTCAAGTAAATTTACTTGATATTTTTTAAAAACTTAATGTTTTAATAATAATACCCAAATTAACGAAACATCATACTCATATAATATACTACAAAAAAAAATATGCATGAACATGTTAGAATATGTTTATATACCCATTTGTTGATGATTAACACGTCTTGTACTGTATATGTATAAAGTTTCATGATATTAGTTGTAATATTTTATTTCTTTATAATATATTGAAACACGACTAATGTTTGTTTGTAATATCATGTTACAATTAACTCCTAGTAACGATATAAAGTTTACTGCAAAAACATATAGTTTACTCATTTTATCATTTTTTGTTGGACAATAAATTGGGGGGGGGGGGGGACAAAAAGTGTATTTATTTTTTTTTTCTTGTAATTTTTTTCTAGCTAGCTTATAATTTTTACCCCTAACTGTATCTTCACAGCATTGAAATAGACATCTAAGAAATAAGAGAATTCAAACCATATAAAAGTTATGGTTACTCTAAAAAATATATAAACCTAAACAATTTTATATTCTAAACCTATATTCTCTCTCTCTCGTTTTTCTATTTACATCGAATAAGATTTTCATTCTCTCAGTTTATATTTTTCAATGTAAAAATTGTTTTTGTATGCAGTACGCTTGTAAGATATAAAAATATTTTACTGTCAAAAAAAATGTATAAAAAATATTGTGTTGATATTTTCTTTACTTTACTAGTCTTTTATTATATATCTTTTTACCTGATTTATGTCCAGAAATTTGGATTTTTTATTTTATTTTGTTAGTTAAATTTTACAGTATAAAAAATTTCCCTCTTTTTTTTTTTTTTTTTTTTTTTTTTTTTTTTTTTTTTTTTTTTTTTTACAGATTTTTATATAATTTTTTTTATAACCTAAAGCGCTAACTTTTTTTACTTGACGTTCTCAAGTAAGAAAGAGGGAAAAAATGTTTAGTTTGTTTTTGTATAATTTACATAATATACGTACGCACAATCTACATTTTAAAATATCGTAGAATATTTGTTTCAACTACAGTTTAAAAATTACTTTAAAAACAAAATGCATAATAATGTATATTTGATCAAATCAATTTGAATTCTGTTAACTTGGACATTTTTGTAAATTGTGTACAATATCAATTAGGAATCTGATACTAAAAACATATTAATTAAAAAAAATTGAGTTTTACTTATTAAATAACAAATTTATATTTGTAAACTTTATTAAAGGTAATAGAGTAAAAACTTATCAACATTTAGTGGCATTAACTACTAGATTATCCCCAATGTATAATTTTGATTTCTGTGAAACTCTATTATTCCCTTGATAGTTTATGTAACTACAAGATTTCCAAAGCGCTTATTAAACGAAAGAAAATACTAAGAACTATATTTGAAGTTGGTATACTGTCCCAATATCATGTTTATATTTTTCATGTTAAATTTGAAGTTTGAAATTGTGCAGTTGTTTTCTTTCCCTAAGGCTTACATGACACGGTTTGGTCCTGATAGTTGTCAGTACTTTGGTATTAGCGCCTTCAGCCTAGCTCACTTCTTACTAAACTATAACTCTCGAACATCCTAAAGGAAAAGTTATGCAAGTCGCCGGGGGCTCAACTCAAATCTCATAAAAGCGAAAGCAATGAAAATATATTTTTAACCAAAGTTAGTTATTGTTGGGTTCCAAGCATCAACTAATTTATAGCTTTTTTATTTTATTTTATTATTATTATTTTTTTTTACTATTGGTCAAATCAATATTATTTAGATATTTTTTTCTTGTAAACAATTAATAAAATAAATTAGGAGGATTTTTATTTTCTTTTCATTTCATTTATAATATTTAAAGGAAAACGTTTACGTTAGATATTTTGTGAAGAAAGTATATTGTAGTTTTTTATTTTCAATTTATAAATTTAAATTTTTTTACCTCCTTTAACAGTAAAATTAATTCATTGTTAATAATTAAACATATTAATATTATTTTAATTTTAAATCCGTTGCTCGATAGTTTTTCATCTATTATTATTATTTCTTGCTTTTTCTTGCAAAACACCAACAACAGGCTCTTACTTACTTAAGGCCAGGTAAAAGTGAAATCAGCACCATAGAAACGCATACTAAGCACATTGCACATTATTTCCGTTATTATTAATATTATTTATTATTAATTTATAATGTAAGTACATATATTATATACAAAAAATTACAAAAAGCAAGATTTGTTTACACATTTTTAAAAACACTTGAAAATTATTACCAAGCAATCATTGTTATTCGTTTCGATTGTTTCAAAATATATTTTTATTTATACTACTTTTTTTTATTGTTATTCTCTCTGTAAGAAATTCAAAATAAAATAACAACAAATAAAAATTTTACTTTAAATTATTTAAGGAATTTAATATAAATTAAATGATAATTAAAGCATGCCTTTCATCGGCGTATTGAAGCAAGAACACTTGAGAAAAAGAAGGTCACCCTCTTTTGAATAAGTGAACACTTTCATAGCATTCAGAGAGCAAACATTGAATGGAATTTCACTTGACAAAAGCAATAACAAGATGCTCTCTTTGTGTAGAATTGGAATTAATTAATTAAAACGATGCATATTGTAGTAACATTATCTGAAGTCAATAATTACAATAGCTGAAGCTTATGTGTATAATTAAATAATACTGTTGTAAACATTAATTTTTTTTAAACTTTTTAAAGAAGATATTGAATTCAAAATCTTCATAATTAGATTTCTACATTATTGCCCTATCTTAAAAGCGTTCCTTTAATTTTTTTTAGTTTAAATTTCCACCTCAACAATCATAAATAAATAAATGTTACATTTGGCGGCGCCACCAACTTGGCTAAGTTAAATTTTGCTGATAGTGGTGCCACGTTACATTTACGCATTGTTGTAGTAAAAATTTGAACTGCAATCATTAAAAGATCGTTTTTTTTTGGAGCAAGAGCTCCTTATCATGTTTGTTTATCCGTGCTTCATATTATTGAAATACTTATTCTCAACAGTTTTTAAAAATATAACATTGGAATTACGTTATAAATATAGTAAAATATTTTATAACTGTATAATGGGTGTTACAGGGGACATTTGTTTGTCAAAAATTACTACTCACTTAAGATACATAGAAATTATTACTCATTTTTATAAGTTTTTCTGGTATCGGAGAAGCAGTTTTCTAAAAAATATAATAATAAACTTAAAACGTATGGTAACGCAATGTTTAAAGATATGATATTAGTAAAAGCGAGCCTTTTCCACGCCACCTGCGTAATTGGCTAGCGTACTAGGCTGGTAACCTTCATTGATATGTGATATCATATCCCCCCAAAACGTATTTATAGTTTGTCAAATATATGCAAACTAGAATAATAAACTGAAATCTTATATTCCCTCTTTACAAATAGACAACATTTTTCCCCAAATGAACAACAAACAAATTTAGATGATACATGTGAAACTATTTTTGTTAATAATATTTTTATTAAAATGTCACTATAGTTTTAATCCATATAAAAATTAATGATTTATAACATTTTCACATATGTACAACATAGTAAAAATTATGAAAATGTTCCTTAAATTTATATTTGCATGATATGTAAAACGTGTACACATTATCATAAAGAGTAAATAGAAGGTGTACGGAAATAGATATGTACTGTACAGCTCTTGGTAAATTTAAAATTTTAAGTTTTATAAGTTATGTAGTACTACAGGATTTTTAGTTAACTTTATCTTAGCCTAATTTACAGCAAGTATAAAAGGTAGACATTTACATTAAAGTTCACAGCATAGGAATGATTGATCGCTACAGTTCAAGCACTTAAACCTGCAAATGTCTTTGAAGCAAAATACAGTTTTTACTATATGACTAATGTTAATGAAAGACAAATTTTGCGTTTAATTTATGTACAAAAAAAAGAAGTCTTATTGTTAATAACGTATTATCATGGGAATTTTCTTTGATGCTTATATAAATTTTTTATATTGAATTAGAAAAAAACTATGAGGTTTCTATAAAACAAAGAATAAAGAAATTAACAACTGGAAAAAAAAGAGAGAGAATAAAAAATTAAATTTCTTTTGTTAAAAAAAAAAACAGTTTCTAAAAATAACACGCTTTGTCCATCTTATTTTCTCTATATTCTCTTTGTCATTAAAATAAGTATAAGATGAAAGGTGGCATAGATCATATTCATTAATATATATTTACAATATACCTTGAACATGTAAAATAAATATGTATTTAACTGTAAATTAGAATGTACCATCTCTCTATTTTTATATAATATATATTATATATATTTATATTCCTTATTGTTAAATCATAAAACGGGACCCACAAACTGCAGAGAAAACTCGGAAATTAGGTAATCCGCTATACATTTTCATTCAATAATACAACTGGATTTTGTGATTTCATGAATTCCAAGAGTTTCCTACTTTGCAGTTTTAAACCCTAGTTTGTGAGGTTAAACAAAACGATTAAAGGTCAGAATAGGTTTATGTATGATGGTCCAATCTCATGATTGAACCGTTTGTTTGGAGTACAGGATCTCTTTAAGAAACTACGCAGCACAACATATTTGTATGATTCTACAGCATACTTATTTGTTGTTGAGCGTTGCCAATATTACTATGTTGCACCATATACTGACTTTTTCAGTGGAAAACAGTAAATTTCTTATGCAGCATAAAGTTAACTCCACATATTATAGTAAATTCCCATTTTCCGTGCTTATAAAAAAATAACTAAATTCTTAAGCTACAGATCTGTCGCAGAAAAAAAATTCTATTATTTTCTTTTTTAATAATATGTAAAATTCTGTGTGAAATTAAAGTTTAGAACAAAGCCTCAATATAAAAGTTTGAAGTTTTTTTTATTATTAAATCCAATCACGACGGAAACATAAAATTTGCCCACGTTCAATACATAAAAATCAACTTAATTACTATTGCTACTCGATCTACTTTCTTATAAATTTCACGTTCTTTTTTTCTTATTTTTATTTGTTTAAATAGTAATTGAATTTATTTTACATAAAATTTGATTTGACATAAAAAAAGTTTAAGTTACAAAGAACACTGTAAAAACTTTTTGATTGCTGTTTCTCTCTCTCTCTCTCTCTCTCTCTCTCTCTCTCTCTCCGTCTCCAAAAATATGCATTTATAATGAAAATATGATTTTTGTCAAATTTTACTATATTTTGAAATTCTGCGTTTTTTTATTAATTTTTAATTTTATTCCAATTCAATTTTATAACAAAAATAGTTAAATATTTCTTCGAATATTTCTAGAACAAAAAAGCGATTCTTAAACGCTGCGTCAAGCAAAGTAATTATTTATTTCAAAGTCTCAGAAAACCATTTTGTTAATAATTTATGAACTTTTTAGTATGTACATACAAAAAGTAAGGGGAAAAATTAAAAATGCCAATATAAATTTTCATCGTTTTAATTACGAAAAAAAAAAGGCATTATTTAATAGAAAGTACCGTTAAATCATCTAAAATATCTTATGGAATACTTAATCATAATTCTTTAATGAAAATTAAATAAAGTAATGACATATTTGTGTATAAAATTATAGTATAAAATATGTTATTTATATTCTAAAAATTTATAACCCTTTTTACAATTTAAAATATTCCTTGACGATCCTCTTTTGTTTTTTCAATGTTTATTAAAATACACATTCTCTCTCTCTCTCTCTCTCTCTCTCTCTCTCTCATGTTCTCCAACTCTTCCTTTTTCCATGCATAAATTGTTATATTGGGTATAATGTTAGCTATTGTATAGTTAAAGCTATATGTGGACATTATACATGAACGTTGTGTTCACGACTAGGTTTGTTAATTAATAATCTCAGTCTAATGAACACTTT